>CM077220.1:17627140-18222140 GCA_039654775.1 Spinibarbus caldwelli | reverse complement strand
CCAGTTGGAGGCAGCACTGGCTACAGTCTATGCATTTCAAACCCTGAACCCATGATACTTTACTGTAAGGACACTGTTCCTGAGACCATCTAGCAAATGAAAAACAAAAAAACAAAAACAAAAAAAAAAGAGATATTGATGGCTATCTGTAAGACATTTGGCCATTTAGTTTTATTGCATTTATCTAGTATTTTCAAATCTGTTAATAAAAAGGCATAATATAATGTAACAAATAATATAATATAATGTTAATATAATATGATAAATAATAAATATTACATTTATGTATTTTGATTTACATTATAATATGAATTTTATAATCAATTTAAAGTATTTCTATTACCTTTTTAATTCAATACATTTATAAATAAAATAATTTCTAAATAATTCATATTATAATGTATTGTGTTTATCTACCATTTCCAAATCTGTAAATAAAAATGAATAATATAATATAATAAAAAGTTAATATAATAAATTTATAAGATAAATAATATTATATAACATTTATGCCTTTTTATTTACATTATATTATACAGTATAATATGAATTATATAATCAATATAGCATTTCTATTACTTAATTTATAATATATTTATAAATACAATAATTTCATTAAACAATTCATATTATAATATATTGCATTTATCTAGTATTTCCAAGCATATTATAATGCAAATTTTATATTTATAAAAAAACACACATCTAATTAAATTTTAAGTAACAGAAATACTTTTTATATAATTTTAATGATATAATTGATATTATATTGCATTTACCTTGTATTTCCAAAAAAAGCATAATGCTATAAAACGAAATATTATATTTTACAATAAAAAGTATATTATCTAAATATTATATTATTTGATATAAAGTCTATATATATATATATATATATATATATATATATAATCTGATTATATTTTATTAGTAACAGAAATACTATTTTATTTATTTTAATTATATAATTGATATTATACTATATTGCATATACCTTGTATTTCCAGAAAAGCATAAATAATATTTCATTTGCCAAATGAAAAAACATTTTCATATTAACTGAAATTTAACAGCTGATTGAAGAGTTTATTTTTAAGAATAAATAGCTGTGTACATTCTCACTCAGAGTGAAAGGATAAAATAAGGTGTTAAAATCAAAGGCTGAGCTCAATATATATAGGCAATATTTTGATCCTGAATAACGCTGCTGGTGAAGTGTTAAGGTATATGCATGTGAATCAGATGTGAAGCGGCCGGAGTACAGTACACAAGCCGCTGAGTATTACCATAGCAGCTGAATCCCACCCGAGTCCTGCAGGTGTGTGACTCACCCCCACTAGCTCAACAAAGGGAGAGAGGCCGCCGCATAGAGACGCAATCTCTTTATGTATCTCTCTCTCTCTCTCTCTGTCACATGCTGCATTGCCAACTTACATGTGGGCTCTATGCCCATCTATGATTGCACCCCAACACCTTTACATACCATACCGTGCCAGTGTATACTCACTGACTGTTCAACTTTTTACATACATATAGTTTGAATATACACGTTTTTCTCTTTCGCACGCTAAAATTCTCCTGCGATGGTGAAGACTGTTTCATGTTATGGCTGATGATTCTCTTATTCTAGCTGTTAATAGAAACTTCACAGGAGGCAGCTGGACTTCAACACTATAGTCATGAATGCAGCAGAAATGAGTCAGGAAAAGGTGAGAGTTGGGTCGAACCCAAGTGTGAAGTGATCCTGAATTTGACTATGAGCTGAGGTAACAGATCCAGTAATGTGGTAAGGTCTGTTTATTGGTGCAATGGGAAGGTGGCAGCTCAGCAGGTAAAAGACGGATGCAAGCTTGAGTGACAGACAGTTATTATCCTGAACGAAACAACATTTTCGTTTGAAGAAAAATTAAAAGCTAACTGAAACTAAAACAAAAACTTTATGACTCCAAAACTAACTATAATAAAATAAAAATAGACACAAATTAAAGTCAAGATGTAATGGAAGTATCTTTATTCTGTACTTTGATGTATATCCAAGTTATCCAAGTGAAACATTCCTGTGTTCATCCATAACTGTCTGGTTTGGTTCAGCTACCAAATCAGACATCAAGAGACTACAATGGACAGTTAGGACTGCTAGGGGTCCTAAATCACTTTGGACCCCACAAAGCCAGCCCACTCTCTCTTCCAACTGTTGCCTTCTGGTCAGTGCTACACTAGAACAGCCAGGCATAGGGACAGATTTGTTTGTACATTTGTAAACTGCACACTTGTAAATAACATAGCTGTACATTAATTTAAACAATTACATGTTTTTTTTCTACTTCTGTATATAGTGCATCATTTAATTTCTGTTTTTCTTATATCAGTGTTATATTCCATCTCTGCGGTGTTATTCCTGTGTATGTCTGCACTATCATGTATGTTTGCACTATGTCTGGAAGCTGGAAGCTTGCACTATGTCTGGAAGCACTGGAAGCTCCTGTCGCCAAGTCAAATTCCTTGTGTGTGTAAACATACTTGGTAATAAAGCTCTTTCTGATTTCTGACTCCTGATTATTAAAAAAGGAAAAAATATATATATAGGACAGGAACTTAGATCTATCCATAAGTCTTTGATTGGATCAAGGCAGATCGGCTTGCAGTTGATTGTAATAAAGGGGTGGGTTTTAAGCAAACTAAATGATTGAAGAAGTCTGGCATACATCGCCAGAGAGAAGCCTGTATTTTTTACTGGAAGATCCAGTTATGATATTTTGTTTTTAGACTTGTGTGGAAACTTGAAACCTGTACAACACACCTGCACTAAACATGAAAATGTTACTAGCAATAACACTAGACTATGCTGTGAAATTTAAAATCGTTAAACGTTTTTAAATGATACCAGTTACCACGTTAAAGGGCTAGTTTATCCAAAAATGAAAGTTCTGTCATTTACTCATCCTCAAGTTGTTCCAAACCTGTATGATTTTCTTTCTTCTGTCAAGCACAAAAGAAGATATTTTGAATGATGGTAACCAAACAGCTTCCATAGTATGAGGGAAAAAAAAAAAATAAAAATTATATATATATATATATATATATATATATATATATATATACACACATACATACAGTGCCCTCCAAAAGTATTGGAACAGCAAAGACAAAATTGCTCTGTTGCCTGTGGAGTCAAGACATTTACAGATATGATTAAAAGATGAATATGAGACAAAACTACAGAATGTCACGTTTTATTATTGGATAACATAGATGTTTTACCAGCTAAGAAGTTCAGCACTTTTAGAGTTTCATCCCCCTATCTGATGTGAGCATAAGTATTGGAACAGTTGCCTCACAGTTCTAAGTGATCAGCTGTGTCCTGTTGCATTCATTCTTCAGATATTAAAAGCAGGGAATGTGTCGTATCAATTATATCCATTACTTCTGCATTCTGAATCTTGCATTCGATGATGACACACACAAACCAGGATGAAGATGAGGGAGCTGACTTTGAGAGAAAAGCAAGCAATTTGGATGCTAAAAGAAAAGAGGAAGTCAATTATAGCTATAGCAAAAACAAAGGGCATGGAGAAAACAAGAGTTTGGAAACCACCAGCGACACCAGCAACCAACAATGACCTGATCGTCTGAGAAAACAACAGTAGTTGTTGACAGACAAATCATAAAAGCTGTGAAAATGAACTCTAAAAGATGTGTCTGTAAAATCACCAACAACTTCCAGAAAGCTGGGGTGATGTTCTGACAATCTACTGTCCTCAGGAGACTTTGACACAGAATTACAGATGCTACACAGCAAGATGCAAACCTCTGACCAGCACCAAAAATAGAAAGGCAAGATTAGAGTTTGCAAAAAAGCACAAAGAGTTTTGGAACTGTGTTTATGGACCGATGAGACAAAGATGAACCTTTATATAAGTGATGGGAAAGCAAAAATGTGGAGAAAAAAAGGGAACCGCAAAAGATCCCAAGCATACAGCCTCATCTGTAAAGCATGGTGGAGGTGGTGTCATGGCATGGGCATGTATGGCTGTCTCTGGAACAGGCCCTCTCAACTTTACTGATGACTTAATGTATGATGACAGTAGCAGAATGAATTTGGAAGGGTACAAAACCATCTTGCCTACCAATATTCAAGAAAATGCCACCAGATTCATTGGGAAGTGCTTCATATTGCATCAGGACAATGACCCAAAACACCATGCCAGTTCAGTCAAGGAATTTATAAGGGCAAAGAAATGGAAAGTCTTACATTGCCCAAGTCAATCTGGAGATTTAAATCTGATTGAACATGAATTTCACCAGCTAAAGAGGAGAGTAAAGGCAGAAACTCCCCAAAACAAGCAACAATTGGAATAGGCTGCATTGAAGGCTGGGAAAAGTATTTCAAAGGATGAGACCAAGAGTCTGGTGATGTCTATGGGTCACAGACTCACTGCTGTGATTGTGAGCAAGGGATCTGCAACTAAATAATAGCTTTTAATCTTTTATATCTGCCTTATGTTCAACTGTCCCAATACTTATGCTCACATCAATGAGTGGGATGAACTCTAAAAGTGCTGTTCTTTTTATTTGGTTAAATATGTATGTGTTGAAACGGCTAATAATAAAATGTGACATTCTGTAGTTTTGTCTCATATTCATTTTTTTAATCATATTTGCAAATGTCTTGACTCCACAGCCAACAGAGCAATTTTGTCTTTACTGTTCCAATACTTTTGAAGGGCACTGTATATATATTTTAGAAGTTAATGGCTGCCATCAACTGTCTGGTTACCAAAATTCTTCACAATATCTTCTTTCCTAACTATCCCTTTAACTTTGGCAGCCCTAAACTAGTAAAACAAAATAAAAAAATAAAAATTAACTAAAAAAAAAAAAAAACTCTGGGGAAAGAAAAATGATAGAGTGAAAATAAAAACTACACTGAAAACAAACTGAACATAAATTAGAAATATAATTTAAATTGAAAACAAAATGTAAATAAAACAGAGAAAATGTATTAAAAAAAAATAACATACCTACCCTTAGGCTGATATGCAAAGTGTTATGCATGAAATTCATCCAGAATTCATTCCCACCCAAGTAAAAATGTAATATATTTAAAACATATTTCATACTAGTTAAAATCTATTAACACATTTACTGACTTATTGCTTGAGACTTTCTGAAATAAAAATTATAATTCAGCTTTACTACTTCCGCACAATTTAAGTGCATTAAGTACAAAATTAGTTGTTCCAGTTTAGCAGACTTTAAGTATACCAGTTTAGCATACCAAAAGTACAATTGGAGGGTATTTTCATTAAGCACATAAATATGTAAATGTAGTGTAATTAGCATGAAATAAATGTATTTCAAAAACATTTTAGTATATTTATTTTTCACTAGGGCAACTCCCCTAACATTTGAACAACAAATTAAAAAAATGATTTCTGGAATGCTATTGTTTATTTTGTACTACAGTACTTCAGAATGAATGAAACACATTGACGTGAATAAAACTACATGTGTACACAAGAAAGGGAAAACTGCCATTATTTATATATGCACTTTAAGATATAATATGTGCCTTTTAAAAGGTTAGTTCACCCAAAAATGAACATTAGCCCATGTTTTACTCACCCTCAAGGCATCCTAGGTGTATAAGACTTTCTTCTTTCAGACAAATCCAGTCAGAGTTATATTAAAAATTTTCTTTGCTCTTCCAAGCTTTATAATGGCAGTAGATGGGTGTTTTGTTCAACAGTCCAAAAGCAGTCACATAAAGCACATCCATCCATAATAAAAACATGGTCTTATTGATTATATAAATATATATAAAATATATATACTTATTGGGGGGGGGGGGCCTCCTGAATAAAGGCCTCCTGTAGCGAATCCATGCGTTTTTGTAAAAAAAAAAAAATCCATATTTAAAATGTTATAAACACCTTTCTCTCACTTCTGCTAACTGTCCTACGTCCAAGCCATTCCGGTGGATGACATAGGATGTAGGTGTGGCACGTGCACCGGTGATTAGTGACAAATGCCGAAGCACGGAGGAGAGAGAGCAAAACAAAATGCCGGTCACGAATTAGAAGTACGAAACAAGGATTTGTAAATAAGAATGTCAGGGGATTTCAATATAAGCCAATAGGAGACTGGTTTCCTTTTGCGAAAGTAAGGAAACTTTGCTTTCTTTGCTCTTTTAAACAAACTAGCGAGACTCATATCTCTCCGGCACATGCGCGACGCATACGTCCTACGTTATCCGCCGGAACGGCTTCCGTCTACGACAGTAAGTGGAAGTGAGAGAAAAGTGTTTATAATGTTTTAAATATGGATATTTTTCTTACAAAACTGCATCAATTCACTACAGGAGGCCTTTATTCACCACCCTAACCCTTTCAGTACTAATATGAACCATTTAGGGGTAAATACGGTGCAAAAATGTATATTTTAGCTTTTGTACCTTAGGCTACAGCCTTAATGACAGCTTTGTACCTTTTTCCTGAGAGTGTAGTTAACTTAGTAATCTAGTAAAAAGCATCAGTTTCACTGTCTCTGTTTGAGTTTGCAGTGTTCTCTATCGTCTTACTGCTGTTCTGAGTTTAGCTGATCGAGCTCTTGGGTTTTCCTGCACCTCGTCCTCACTTGACTTTATCACCTTCTTCAGACTGACCCAATATTTGCTCTCTCGTCCTTTCTCCTCTTCTTCATTCTCTTCCTTCTCCTCGTGCTCCTCTTCCTCTAACCCAAGCCGGGCTGTGGCTCGCTGGCGAAGGCTGCGGCGCGGTGGGGCGGCCAGGTCCTCTCCACGGAGGAAACGCTTGGTCAGCCGGTCCTCCAAGGAGTGGAAGGTGAGAACACAGAGTCGCCCCTTGGGACGGAGCAGGGTCTGCGCCACACGCAGGCCGGCGTGCAACTCGTTGAGCTCATCGTTCACGAATATCCGTAAGGCCTGGAAGGTTTTGGTGGCAACGTGTGAAGGGCGCTGCAGGCGGTCACGCCGGGCGTACAGTGCGCTGGCTGGAAACGCTCCTAAAATCAAAGAGAGGATTAGATTAGTTATTAAGTGAACAGAGGCTTTTGCAAGGTTCCTTTAAAAAGATCAATCCATAACTTGAATTGTTCACCTGCACTTTTGTTTTAGTTCAGTTATTATTTCAACTAAAGACATATTAATTTATTCACATATATTTTCCAAATCCTACTTAATAGTTCAAATATGTGTTAGAGCAGTGCTTCCCAGCATTTTTTGTGTTATGTATCCCCACGGTCCCATCAAAAATGTTCAACTACCCCTACATCAACACCAATACTGAATATCATTAAGACATACTGTACCATTAAATATATTTAATATTATTATTATTCTAATCACTTTAAATGTTTCATTCTTTTCCTTAAAAAAAGAAAAGAAAAACTGTTCTTGAAAAACAGACTCACCAAGTAGTATAAATACATTAAATGTCATCCATATGAATTTTATAAAACTTATACATCACACACATATTTTTTTTTTCCTTAAAAAGACTTCTTAATCTGTTATTTTTCAGTTTAAAAGGTTTATCAAAACAAATATTTCTAAGTCCCCCTTTGCAGGGAATCACTTTTTAAAAAATGGTAACACTTTAGTATATGGACCAATTCTCACTATTAACTAGTTGCTTATTACTAGCATGCCTATTATTAACATATTGGCTGTTTGTTAGAACTTATAAAGCGCAAATTCTGCATGATCATATTCTACATCCCAAACTCTACCCAATACCTAAATTTAACAACTACCTTGCTAACTACCAGCCAAAAGTCGTAGTTAATGGTTTGTTAATAGCGAGAATTGAACCTTAAAATAAAGTGATTAAAAAATATTATATATAGTAAATTTCACAATTTACAAAAACTGAAACAAATTTACAAAATTTTAGGTGTATTTTATTTTTTTTAAACATTGCAAACACAATAGGTGTACTATGGAAATAAATTTAAGTTTTAAAATCGAAAAAAGAGACAACAAAAACCACTGCTTTTACAATTGAAACAACAGTATGTGATCAAGGGGCCTTTTAACTGAATAATTTGACTTAAGATCTCGTGCCGACCGTTTTCTGCTTTATGAAGTACATTTTTCAGTATGATGGACTGAGGTGCAATAGGTGCTTTTTGCAAAAACAATCAAGAAGCAAATTCCTCATCAAGAAGGAAAGGGTGCTGTGTACTTTAAGAGCATATAAACAAAGAGACAAACACACTGAAAGATGAACATCGCTAGGGACGCACAGGGGCTTATTCCAGATCAGTATGTGTGATGACACAGTGCTTTTGAAAATAAACAGGCTGTTCTACAAAGCTCCCAAAGCTCATGGAGAGATAGGTCCATGCTGTATATTGTGCTGAGATGATTTGGCTCAGTCTGAGCAAGGGGAGGTGACGCTGTTCCCAGAACTGACAACATGCAGAGCTTAAAATTGCAGATAGAAAGGACACACAGAAGTTTTCTTATTAGAAGGTAGGAAACACAAAAGTATGACCATATACCATATATCTACTGTAAATACAACTATGATAATCAATCATAAAGTAAGCTTATGATAATGCTAAAATAATTATTTCTGCATGGACATTGGTTATGAATAGTAGCAACATCCAAATAATTATATAGATATTTTTAAGTATTATTTAAAAAACAAAAAAACATTTTATGCTTCTAAATAAAAGTCTGAAGGAGTTATGAACAAATGTTTTTTTGTCAAAATACCTGTATAATCATGTTTGTTTGTTTTTTAAGCTATACAGTGGTCAAAAACATTGCAGACATGAACTACTGGTTTTGCAGCGTATTCCAAAAAATCCAGTACATGTAGGTTAGACATCAGATTACTATTAGACAGAGGTGTAGTTCTTGGACTTGGGACTTGGAATTGGACTCGGACTGCAATTGTGAATGAACTTGGACTTGGATGGACTCGGGTGGACTTGGACTTGGATATTTTGGACGCAGAAATTTTTCAGAGTACAGACGAATCCATGTCATGTGTAATATAAAATAAAATAAAAAAAGAAACAACATAAAATTAATATGAAAAGACATTAATAAATGTCTCCCACTTAAACTCAACTGATTAAAAACTAGGACTCGACACTGGACTCGGATCCAACACTGCTATTAGATATGTTCGATACATTATAAACTATTACATATATATTGTATATAAAAAGGAATAGGTAACCTAAGCTAAAAATAGCATAGTCACATCTACAGCACTCACTGTGATTCACAGTTCATACTAAATGTTAGCACATCAGTTTTTTTCAGCCTCACCCTTCAAGGCTTTTGATAGACCAAAGAAAAAAAAAATACTAATTGACCAACAAAAGCAATTTTTTTTCATATATTTCCTTAATATTTCACTCAAAATGGAAATTCTGTCATCATTTACTTACTCTCATGTCATTACAATCTTTCTTTTTTCAGTGGAACATGAAAGATGATATGTGAAAAAAGTTTTATTTTGCCCACAATGAAATAAAAATGTCCAAAACAACATTGGAACCCACTTACTTTTTAATTGTATGGGCAAAAAACATGACATTTTATATATATATATATATATATATATATATATATATATATATATATATATATATATATATATATATATATATATATTTTTTTATTTTTATTTTTATTTTTTTTCCTTTCACACAAAAAAAAAGAAAGTAATACAGGTTTGGAACAACAAACAACACTGACAAAAATTAAAATGTTTTATGCAAAAAAAGCTAACGATTTATAAAACTATTTCAAGAAAAATGTACCCACTAATGTTAATGCCATAGCTTCACGCTGATGAATGAGTGGAGGAGATGGAGAGATAGACAGCTAAAGAAAAAGAGAGGTGTTGCATCTCTCAAGTCTTGCACTTCTGGGCTTGGAGGAGCGAGACACTGGCCAATCAATAAGACCACATGCCTCTGCCCAGCCTCTTATTTTAAAATCAAGACATAAGGGAGCGCGTGAGGAACAGAAAAATATGAAACGGAAAAAAATGAAAAGGAATAAAAATTGAGCAGAGAATAAATAGATGGGGGGGTGGGGGGGGGGGGGGGGGTGGGGGGGGGGGGTTAAAAAGGGCAAGTTTGATATTTGGATTGTTTGGGAAAAAGTAAATATATATATATATATATATATATAAATGCACAACCAAATAAAATCAACTTCAGGTTTAGCAGGCTGTAAACATTAATCATACAATACAATGTGCGTCACAGCAATCCAATTTAAAATAAATCCTGATTTAGGAAAGAAAGCGTCACTAACTTGCCTAACTAATACAAAGTGAATAAATACAGCAATCAGCCTGTTCCTGTTACCTCAATGGGTGCTCTCCTCACATCCCAAGCAGCAATCGCTATTGATTCTCCATAATTGGCCATGAATCCTGATGGGTGTGACAATGAGAACAGCCTCTGCCTAATTACCTCTACATTCAAAATGAACTCACTTTATAAAAACAATGTTTACACAGAAGCCTAATGAGCTGTACAACGTAAATAGGCAAAGATTTGTAAAACTTTAAAACAAACAAACATAAAAGCCACACCAAATTTTTTTCTTTACTAAATTTCATTTAAAGATAAAACTATAAGCATTAAAACATTAAATCGGTTTATCAAATTTTAGCCGTTTAATAATTTCCTAATGGGTCGTATTTGTATTATATACAAACACTGGCTACTAGCAAGTCAAGTCAAATGTAGTGAAAATGACACTTTGTTAAATGGAAATGTAATTGGTTGGCAGTCTTTTATGAGGGTAATACCCAGCTGCTCATGGTTCTGATAATTGGCGGTATGTCTTTATTTGGATCAAACTGATTACAGCATGACATCCTTCTGTAATGAAGGGAGAGATCTCTCTTGAATGAGGCTCTGCACAAGCACATTTCAGCTTGAATAGAGGGCTCATTCTTTGTCTGACCGTGAATTTGAATTACGGATTTCCTTTTGTCATTCCTCTCTATTAATCACGCGCTCGTGTTGCTTTAAGGAATGAACAAGGGAGAGAACTACCATTTTGAAATTCAAGGCTGTTATTCCAATCCAAACGTCATTTGACTGATTGATCAAACAAAGGCAAATGCTTAAAAGACGGCATTTACTGTAGAGCATTGTTCTGATTAACTGAGCTGAGAAATAACTAGATTTGTCCAGTTGTAAGCACCAAACACTGCTACATATATACAGTATTTTCTTAAAGCATAATAAATTAATCTATAATTGTTTTCATTTAAAGAATTTAACACATTAACTATATATTTATAGAAAATATTCATTTATAAAAACTGTTATAATTAATATCATTTTTATTTAAATTGTAATTAAAATTACATTAACATTATTATAAATATGTAGTATTACATATTTTTAAATGTTTATTAAAAATTAGTTTTGTGTAAATGTTTTAAATGCTGTCTCAAAAGCAATGTTTCTGTATTTGCCTATTGTGCTGAGGGGAAAAAAAAATACACAAATAGTTTGAGACCCTTCTCTACATTAAAAATCTCAATGACCATATCCCTCCAGCTGTAGCACATTCACACCAAAGTCCTGAACGCTTCACCTCTGAGCTCATATCAGAACAAGAGAGATTCAGAACATTTCTATAATATGTAGGCATAATCCTGTTAAAATGCATAGGTCCATAAGTCATCGAAAGTTGAAAAGATTAAAACATGCCTCACTTTTGACTAATCCATCTCTTCATGTTTGAGAAAGGACCAGAGAAACAACTTAGACACGCTTAACATTTAAACGTTAGCTTGTACACCTAACCACTTGATTAATTTTGTATAAACCATGTCTGATAATGGTGTGAGACAGAGTTGTGACTCAGTTAATGGTTTATGCCTTGTTTATCATGGCACATGGAAATGGCTAAAGGGTAAATATGTTCGGTGAAAAGACTCAATCCTGCATACGCTATGACAACACGCTGATGACTCATTTCCAGCAAATGTGTCTCACGGACACTTACATATTTCTCCTTGTTCACCTCTGGGAAAGAAAAGAGCAATAAGTGAAAGAGAGAGAGAGACAGAACTGAAATTAAAGCCTTCCATCTTCTTGTTTACCCTGAAGAGTTAACTAAAATTTGCACAACATTTCCCAATCTATGCTGATCACATCAGGTTTCCAGTAAGAACGGAGATGAAGGGTCCTATATTATTCTGTAGTGTCAATTTACGCCGCTTTCTTTGAAAGCTCAGGAAGGGCCGTTACAAGTGCCTTGTTCCTGGGTGAGGCTGGCAAATAGCTGTTATGCACAAGACTTTCAAAGAGTAATGCTTCATTATTACCTAGTAAATCCCCCTCTGTATGAGCAACAGGCTGCATAGGGACACAGAAAATCATGAATGTTATTTGAGGCTGAAAGGGCAGCGTTTCTATTGGCTGCTAGGGACTGTGGTGACTGTACACAAAAATGACTGTTATTGGAAAATTAACATGAAGAACATTTCCGTTATTGGTTAAGGATCTGAAGGCATTGGGTTACTAACATTAAGGCTGCAGGTTCAAATCTGACCATGGACCTGCAGAATCATATGAGAGCTTTTGATATCAACCTAGCTCTGATTAAATATAAATTTTGGTTTGTATGATATTTTCTGTGCATTGGACACTGTCACATTCACCCTTGTGTGAGTAAAAAAAAGATGCTTACCAGAGCTACTGAACAACACTGAAGGAAAAAAAAAAGTAAAATTTACTTCATTTTCTTTTGCAAGTTTCTGCACACATATTTAAGTAAAATTAAGTAAAATCTACTTATGTAAAATTAGCAAAGGAATTAAGTAAATGTAAAGTAAATTTTAAGTTTACCCTGCAATACTCCACTCAGCCATGGTTTGTAAACTTTACTCAAACAATGTAACACTGAAAAAAAAACATTCTATTAATTCACGTGGTTCACTTACAAACATTCAAGTAAGCAGGTAGACAGCTTGCTGTCCTTTTTAAGATAATATAGTTATTACCTAAATGAACAGATCTCAATACAAGGTACACAATGGTAACAATCAGTGGATAGTGTTTTAGTATGAATGGGTCATTTTGAGTAGAAAATGAACTCCACGTGTCACAAAACAGCAACTAACTTAAAGAATCCTTGTAAACATAAACAATTCCAAGTAAAACATACTTGCGTTAAAGAACAAACTTTAAATACTGAAAGTTTGAACTGAGTACTAATATGGAATTTACTCTCTTTTTTTTTAATTCTTGCCTGAACTAAATTAATGTAGAAATTACATTTGTTTTCCCATAGTATTTACTTCACCACAAAATAATTTTTGTCATGCCAGAATGAAAAATTGTTATTTATCTGACAAAATCTGATGAAAAAAATCTGCCTATATTTTTTAACAGGTTATGAAACCATATATTTCAGTATTTCATTCAAAAAACATACAGTGAGGTCAAGTCAAGTGGATTTATCATCAATTGTACTTGAATTAAAAAACTATCCAGCATTTTGTACCAAAGATTTCACATTTCATTATAACAAATTAGATTAGATTTTGAATCCCAGACATTCTATGTGTTCTTAGATTTTTGAACCTCACTGTATTTGTTCCTATACAGCAGAATTAAGTTAGTTATTTTCCATTACCAATTTGTGGCAAACAGTGCAGCCAGTTGTATTACTTGTTTACAGCTCTGTATACTTGCCAGTCTCTCGCGACATGTTGAGACGCATCGTGATTTTGTTCCTTGAATTTTCATCTAAAGGTCTCATTGCCAGAAATATGTTGTTGCATGGAGCTCTGGAGTTGAATGAGACACTAAATCCCAAATTATTCAAAGACAACAATTGACTGCTTTGAATAAAAGATTCCGCTAAACACTCATTGAATAGCTAGATGCTAACTACATAAGGACGCGACATAAGGACCCCGTTCTGAATGCAAAGGAGGTAGCAGGTTCGTCAATAGATATTACAGGGATCTTTCAGCCAAAATTATTTCACAGAAGAAAGAAAGTCCTACAGATTTGGAACAACATGAGTGTGATTAAATGAAAGTTTTTCAGTTGAAAATAAAACTAGATTTTGTGTAAAATATCCAGTAAACAAACTAATTTATCAACAAAGAAAAAGTGTCACAGTTTTACCAAAGAAACTGCCTAAAGAATAGAAGAATGGAGAGTGAACTCCAGCTAACGGAAGTATAGACTTTAAGGACTGCCTTAATTCCAAAACTGTGATGTGGGCCTCAGCAAACTCGGAAGGAGAAAGCGAAAGATCAATTTTCATCAGCGCTCCAACAAGTCTGCTCTTCAACCAGTAATCAATAGTGGGCTGATTAGTGTCTCTTACAGTGATATTAAAGCATGACCAGCAGCTTAAACAACTGTTTAACCATGCTGTCAAATCCTGTGAGCTGCGCCAAATGAATCTGAATGTTTTATGGCAAAGCTAGATTGACGGCTTCAAGGTGTACGAGACTGGCCGGTGTGGCTGTCGGGGTTAGCGAGGGTGCGAGTTACTGGCACTAAGCCACTTTTATGCTGACGCTCATTATGATTCAAAGTGGTCTGATATGTAGAAAGCTGATCTGTGCATTGGGATCGAGGGACACTTTCCTTAGGGAATCTGGATAATCTTCTGTCACGCCAGCTGGGTTCATACTGATGAGAATATTAGATCGCCGTGACCTCGTCTCTTCTCTAATGTGTTTCACTAAATAGTGCGGATTCCCCATTTTAACATGGAATAAAACCCCAATCAGAAGCTACAAAATTTGTGTAGGATTTACTTACGTGTATAGGATTTACTAGTAAATTTCACAAATAATTACAAAGAAATGGCAAGTAACACATTGAATTAAAATGCCGAAATAGTACTTGTAAAATGAATTTCAAAAATCTTTTTTTTGCAATGTAAAGCAATGTGTTTATGGAAAGGATTGTGACTGGTGACTATAACAATACACCGCAACCCAGGCGGAGACAGGTTCAAAGACTCGTCTGCCTCCAAAAGCAAGGGCAGAGAGGCATTGTGGGGCTTTAGTTGCTCACGTAAGGAAACAAAGAGCACATAAGAGGGAGAACTCCCATGATGCCCATTGTCATGGTGTCTAAACCCCTCCCATTCCCCCATCATCAGCACTGATAAATACACACATATACAAATACACACATATCATCCCTCCTCCTGCTCCATCAATCGCTTCTCTTGGCAACGGTAATGCCGGCAGCCCACCGCCGACCCCCAGGGACCCTCGGGAGTCAGAAGCTTCCAGATTGATTGGAATAAACATTGTTGTTGACTTGCTCTACTCTTCAAAGAAGATCAAACAACTGCCCTTAGTCACACCTGTTCTCCCGGTGTGACGCACGTGCTTGCCTCGTGCTACCGTCATCTGAAGCAACAATCTCGTCGCCAGCGTCGGGCTATGGAAACAGCGCTGGCAAAAATAAAGCAGCCGATAAATATAATATCAAAAAGCATCGAGCTGCCGCAATGTGGTGCGTGTGACGCGTGCGTTTGGAGAAGTGTGTTGGTGGGGGTGCGGTGAAGGGTACGAAAAGGGAGGGAGCGAGTGTGAGAAACAAATCAAAGGATACAAGGAGGGGGGAGTCTGGGGTAGGAGTGTGAGCCTAAATATGAATTAAGGAAAGGGGCTAAAAAGCACACGGAACCCCACCTGCAGCTTTTTCGCTAGCGCTTCCTCTCTCGCTTTGTTTTTTATTAATAAGAGCCCTGTCAGTCGCAAGGGATGTGTTGCTGATGGACACTCAGACAGTGAGAAACGAGTGGGGGGAAGGAAGACGGCAGAGATTTCGGATTAGAAAACGCCATCTTTTCTCCCCTTCTCCTTTTCCAGGACAAATAGGTCCCATAGGGAGAGTTTGCATTAATATCGCTTTTTCTCTCTCCTCGCCTCCCTTGAGCGTAGGGAATTAATGAGGGGGGGTACCTGCTACGATGCTGGCCAGTTGCAGGGTCCGGCCGATGGGGTAGACGCTGCGTGCCTGTGCGATGGCCGCCGCAATTTTCCTGGTGTGCCGCTCCTCCCCGTACGTGGCCAGCACGGACGCAAGCGCCTGTTGATCTAAGGCGTTGACCACGTCAGCCGCGCAGGGCATGTCGGGGTACCTACGCACAAAGAGGAGCCCAATTAAGCAGCTTGACGTCACAAGTTCCTGGCTGACAGAAGCCAAGCCTGACAGCTCTAAGACACCAGTGAAAACCCCTCCCACCCTTCCCACTCTGGGAGATGTGGGCTCGAGATCTATAAAAAGAGAGAGAGCGTGTGTGTACATGAGAGAGAACAGGAGGGAGAAACGGTTAGCGACAAATATAAAAATATCAAATCATGAACTGAATTATGCATTCGCTTTTTCTTTCTTTAGGAAAATGTGCGCGCACACTCCAGGAAGAACAAAGATAACAGGATAAATGAGACCAAGTTACACACCTACATGAAGAGGAAATATATTAGCTTACTAATATGAATAAAACTTAATATTTCATGTAGTGAGTTTCAGTCGGCAGCTATTCAGTACACTTGCATATATATACTGTGATTCATACCCTCCCAGTGATTCATATATTCCCTAAACATCTTGACTCACGTTCGAATCTCTATATTTTTACTTATGCAGTTATTTAGGTTTCATACCTTGGATTCTGACTGGCACATCTCTTTGCCTCTGTACTGATTGTGAGGGAAACAAAGAATAATTGAGCGCTCAGGTTCTCACTGATACAGGAACATGTGAAAAGTGAGCATGTGCGGAAGCAGCTTCAGTCATTCGTCACCTGGAGTCAACTTTATCCATGAAAGGTACGCAACACCTTTCATCATAACCTTTCTTTTGGAATCGGCGTCGTTGAGGATTGAGGATTATCCTTGAACAATTCTTCTTTTATTTAGTTTGTCATTTACAGTATGTGGGCATGGAATGAGTAACTCAAACCGACAGGCATGCTGATTAATGCAAAGTATGCTCTGTTCTTCTTGGCCAGCTAGAGTCGGCCGACTGCGTCATGCCATCATAAAGTTTAATTCTCACATTGGTTTTTGTGATGGAATGAGGATAAGGCGTATTCAGATACCGTGGGCAGGACCTGGATCGACCTGCACTATATCTCGCCCTTTCTCTTTTTCCTTTGGGTCTCTCTCTCCCTCCTTCTCTTTTTTCAACCATTTCATCTCACCCCCAGAAAAAAGTTCAGAGTCAGTTACGGTGGGTGGGATTTCCACCTCATTATCACAGTGAAAACTTTGACAAAACTTCCTAATAAGAGAGGAAGGTCTCTCACTCTTCTTCAAATCAGAGGGAAGCAGTGGTTTGCATGAGAGGCGTAGGAGACTTAGAGATGATGGCGATGATAAAACACCACTCTAGGTGTTTCCCAACCCTGGCACAGGAGTACCCTGTACTGCAGTCTTCCTACTCAAACACACCTGATTCAACTCCTCTGTTCGTTAGAAGATACTCCATGACCTGAAATGCATGTGTCAGAAAAAACATCCAAAAATACGTATATTGTTGGCGGTACTCCAGACCCAGGGTTAGGAAACACTGTTCTAGGTGACTAGTTTCTTTATAGTTGAAAGGGTGGGAAGGCTTTATTAAAGACAACAATCAGATCAAACTGTTGACGTGCTTCCCTAGCCTAAATAGTGAAGAAACACATCAAAGCACCACACCACAGATTATAATATAATAATATTATTTGTTATATAAAAATGGTTTATTCAAAGAGATAGTTAATCCAAAAATGAAAATTATGTGATTAATTACTCGCCCTCATGTCGTTCCAAACTCGTAAGACCTTTGTTCATCTTTGGAACACAAATTAAGATATTTTTGATGAAATCAGAGAGCTTTCTGACCCTCCATAGATAGCAACACAACTGACATGCATGTTTGTGGTATTCTCTTGAATACGCAACGGAGACAGACACGGAAGAGAAGAAATTGTAGAATAAAGTCGTTATTTTTGTTTTCTTTGTGCACAAAAAGTATTCTTGTAGCTTCATAAAATTATGGTTGAACCACTGATGTCACATGGACTATTGTAACAATGTCCTTAGTACCTTTCTGCGCCTTGAACATGGTAGTTCTATGTCTATGCAGGGTCAGAAAGCTCTCGGATTTCATCAAAAAGATCGTAATTTGTGTTCTGAAGATGAACAAAGGTCTTACAGGTTTGGAACAACATGAGGGTGAGTAATTAAATGAGAGAAATTAAATTTTTGGGTGAACTATCCCTTTAGGCCCTGGACATTTTCTGTCTCCCTTATCTGTCACACCCAGTTCAGAAAACATTATTTAAAATTGTAATATAATTCTTAGAGCTAATATTAATCTATTATTATTATTTTTATTATTACATTTTTTCATATAGGTAAACTTCATGACTAAAATGTGACTATTCATACTTTTCAATTTTGAGAATGGAAAAATAGTTAAACATCTGCTGGTTTAATAAAACTATCACTGAACATTTATCCAGAAAATTGAACCAGAATATAATTGGCTCATAATATTATGGTGTTTTTAGTTTTTTGTTGTCCTTTTTGGAACATAAAAAGATGTTGCACTTTCGTTGTATGGAAAAGAGCTGCATAACCATGCTGCATAGTTTTATTCATGCTGCTTAGTAAAATCCTGTTGAAAGACAATTAAGATATTGGGAATTAATGGGGAATTTTCAAGACATTGGGAATATTAATGCAGAATACACATTGTGAAATGGGTTCTGGACTTTGTGACACCCTGCCAATGTCTAAACCTAAACTTTATTACCGTAAAGGGGTGATCACACTACACTTTTCTTTGCATTCACTTCCATTTCCATGCATGCGAATGCTGGAGATAGGAACCGCAAGCTCATGTAAAGAGGTTTCACATTTCGCTGCATTTCAAAGTTCAAGTTTTCAGATTGAAAACCACTTTTTTAAAGGGATAGTTCACCCAAAAATGAAAATTTAAGTCATTAATTTCTCACCCTCATGTCATTCCAAACCTGTAAGGCCTTTGTTCATCTTCAGAACACAAATTAAGATATTTTTGATGAAATCTTAGAGCTTTCTGAACCTGCATAGACAGCGACGTGACTATAACTTTCAAGGTCTAGAAGGGTAGTGAGGACATTAGCCTCTTTCACACAGTATTACCAGTAAATTGCTGTAAAATTACCAGAACGACTTTACCGGTAAGTTCAAAAATGCACTGTTCACACAGGCAACATTCCATCTATTTTCCAGAAAACACCATTCACACATCGGTTTCAAATTACAGATAAAGTCTGTAACTCAATTAACCAGAAATTCCCTATTAACAGCTGCACCTCCCGGTGTTGTGTTTGTAAACATGGAGGGGTAAACGCGGTCCGTGTTTTTGTTGATGTTTTCATTTTTGTGTCAAACGTTCACATTCATTTGAGATGCGTCTCGCCTCGCCTGAAATGTAGGCGAGAGTAGGCAGCTGCAGTGACGGGAGAAGTGAAATAAGCACAGTAAAGACGGACAGTTCCTCTAAGCACAACAGATACCTACGAGATCAAAGGCGGATATCGCGTTATTCACACTCATGTGCTGTGCTGCTGATAAACATGATATAATTTCAGTTCTTTTGCTTTTATATTAAAATAAATACAATGAACAAGACACTCAAAGTGCTTGCTATTTAATTCCATACGAAAGGCGTATTTATAATCCATTTTTACTTTAATACAAACATGTTTTATAGATTTTTTTTATAGAAATATGACAACAGTCACATATCTCACACAGAGATCGCACTATAATAGTGTTTGGGAATATTCATGCATAATTTAAACACATTATCACATGAAATCAGATAAATAAATAAAATTTTAGAAGAGAACGCAACATCACGGTTGTCTGAACCAATGAGCATTAATCTGTGTCGTCAGCCAGTCGTTTCCCATCATGCTTTTGATCAGTGCAGTCGGTGGAGAACAACTGCGCTCGACTGCTCAATCCGACACAGCCGCCTCGCCGTCACGAGAGTTTTTTGGCACACGTCAGCATGACATCAGAGCAAGTCGGACGTAACTCGGACACTTTTCTAACTCGTGGTGATCACAGGTGATCGGTTCTGCGCAGATTCTGCTCATCTCAAACAAGCCTAGTGCCCCAAAGAGCCATTGAATTTTGAGTTTCAATGGCTCTGGATTGGCTCAGAGTAGACATCTTACGTCAGCGTGTTCTGAACTTGTACGTGGCTACGTGCTCATACCAGTAATCTTCATTCCGCGTTCACACACAGCATCATCCGGCAATTTAATGGTAATGTTACAACTTCTCATACCGGTACATTGCCGGAAAAGGTCCTGTTCATACATGATCTCTTTACGGCAATTTACCAGTAATTTTCTAGTAAAGTCTGTATGTGTGAAAGGGGCTATTGTTAAAATAGTTCATGTGACATCAGTAGTTCAACTATAATTTTATGAAGCTACGAGAATACTTTTTGTGTGCAAAGAAAACAAAAGAGAACAAATCATTGAATAAAGTAATTATTTTTGTTTTCTTTGCACACAAAAAGTATTCTCGTAGCTTCATAAAATTAAGGTTGAACAACTGATGTCACATGGACTATTTTATCGATGTCCTTACTACCTTTCTGGACCTTGAACATGGTAGTTGTGTTGCTGTCTATGCAGATCAGAAATCTCTCGGATGAACGAGGATCTTACAGGTTTGGAACAACATGAGCGTGAGTAATTACTAATAGAATTTTCATTTTTGGTTGAACTATCCCTTTAAAAAATACTGTGACCTGATCTTTGAGGGTGGGGGGGGAAGTCTTTCTCGTTACCTAAATTAGTTCTGTTTATTCATCCACAATCTTAACGCTAACATTCCATGTGTCCCTCAAAGCTCTGTCTTGTGAATCAGCAGGCTCTGCAGTGCTTAGTCATCTTTTCATTGCATTAAGCTGTAATTAGGTTATGCCTTACACCTGTTCAGAATTAGTTTTTGAATAGCTATAATAGAGAAGCATGGAGACTCTGTAGATGTAATCAATAAATGAGTGAGCCAAGAATAATAACTGTGGCCATCAGTATATATCAAGAGTGAATCAGGCATTACTAATAGCACAAATGATTCTTGGAGCATTCATGACAATGAGTGCTTGCTTCTACTAAAAAGAAGTGAGCCGAGGTAACAGTCGAACCTGTCTCCATCCATCCTCATGTCTAGTGGTCCATCCTTGCTGAGGGAGAAGCCCCTCTCTGCTGAATCCATCTGCATGGAGGAGCATCCAGCATCCAGAAGGGCAGCATCCACACCTCCTGGACCCAAACCCAGTGCTGGGAGCAGGTTATTCAGCTCACTGAACCTACCTAGTACTGGCTTCACCTGGCCCCTTCACAAAAGAGAGAATAGAAAATTAGAAGACAATTTAAATGTTTTGTAACATTGTCTTTGCTGTCAATTTCTGTGAATAGAAGCTGAATAGAAGTATTAACCTTTAAAAAATAAAAATAAAATAAAACAAAATCAAAAAATGAAATCATAATAGTTAGTCAGGGTTACCTAACCAAGACATTTATTCATAATTTAGTTTTCCATAACCATTTTCCACTCTCTTTCTCTGACCCTGCTTTAATAAACAGATCAACTTTTGCTTTTGTACCTTCAAGTTTCAGAGGCATCTTCACATGTGAAATGAGTAACAGTGCTTAGGGGTTCCATTTGCTGTAAGGTCTAACATAAATTGTGGTGCTGCATCTTTCAGTAACATTGTTTGCAAGGCCTGCATTCATTGTGACAAATAAATGTGCCTCACAAACTGTTAAGGTCAGACTAACATGAGGCTTGATCAGAGACCTTGTTAAAAATAAACATCAGCCACTCATTTCAAACGCTGGAAGCCAGAAACAACAAAACCCTTGGTGAACTTTCTCCATATCTGACTCTTAACATTAGTTACAAAATAGAAAAACAGCTTCTGGTGTTTAGAATATCAGTATCCATCCCGCTTCCGCTTTATAACTTCACATTGGCCCAAGTTATTAAAATACTGACTCAGTAGTGCACCACAAATGCATGAGCGACTGTACAGGGGATAAAACCGTATTACTGATTGATATATGGTGCAGTGTTGTTATAATTAACTAGAACTAAAACTTATTTTTATGAAATAAAATAAAATGTAAATATTAGATGGAAAAATTAAACTTAATGAAAATTAGAAATGCTGCATTGGCAACTAACTGAAATAAAACAAGCTGAAATGCTAAAATTAGTACAAATGAAATAAAAATAAAGCTAAACTGAAATATAAAAATAAAAATAAATAATTAAAACAATAAAAAAGACAAAATCATCACAAAATAAATTAAACTATACATTTAAATGAAATACTACAGTATATACTGTATATAATACTAAAATAACACTGATATGGCAAAAATTACGGCAAATGTACAGCAAACAAAGCTTTGAAAAAAGATTGAACAGATAAAAAATAATTCATCAAAACATTATAATAATATAAACATTTATTTAAATGGGTAAGAAAAATATATGTGGTGATAATACTGATACATACAAAAGTATATTACTGTTGAGAGTATGCTTCCTATAATTTTCTAAATTTAAATTAATGGTATAATTTATTTTTCTTCACATTACACACTTGATAGTTCAATAATAATTAATACATGCTGATATATCCGATCAGCAGTTTATATTATTCTATCCCTTCTCTTATGTGCAAACTTTATAGTTATTATGGGTAATATTTTATGGGTTTATTATATGTGTGTGTGTGTGTGTGTGTGTGTGTGTGTATATATATATATATATATATATATATATATATTAGTGCTGTCAAACGATTAATCACGTTTATATATATTAGTTTATATACAGTGGGTACGGAAAGTATTCAGACCCCCTTAAATTTTTCACTCATTGTTATATTGCAGCCATTTGCTAAAATCATTTAAGTTCATTTTTTTTTCCTCATTAATGTACACACAGCACCCCATATTGACAGAAAAACACAGAATTGTTGATATTTTTGCAGATTTATTAAAAAATAAAAACTGAAATATCACATGGTCCTAAGTATTCAGACCCTTTGCTCAGTATTTAGTAGAAGCACCCTTTTGATCTAATACAGCCATGAGTCTTTTTGGGAAAGATGCAACAAGTTTTTCACACCTGGATTTGGGGATCCTCTGCCATTCCTCCTTGCAGATCCTCTCCAGTTCTGTCAGGTTGGATGGTAAATGTTGGTGGACAGCCATTTTTAGGTCTCTCCAGAGATGCTCAATTGGGTTTAAGTCAGGGCTCTGGCTGGGCCATTCAAGAACAGTCACGGAGTTGTTGTGAAGCCACTCCTTCGTTATTTTAGCTGTGTGCTTAGGGTCATTGTCTTGTTAGAAGGTAAACCTTCAGCCCAGTCTGAGGTCCTGAGCACTCTGGAGAAGGTTTTCGTCCAGGATATCCCTGTACTTGGCCGCATTCATCTTTCCCTCGATTGAAACCAGTCGTCCTGTCCCTGCAGCTGAAAAACACCCCCACAGCATGATGCTGCCACCACCATGCTTCACTGTTGGGACTGTATTGGACAGGTGATGAGCAGTGCCTGGTTTTCTCCACACATACCGCTTAGAATTAAGGCCAAAAAGTTCTATCTTGGTCTCATCAGACCAGAGAATCTTATTTCTCACCATCTTGGAGTCCTTCATGCGGGCTTTCATGTGTCTTGCACTGAGGAGAGGCTTCCGTCGGGCCACTCTGCCATAAAGCCCAGACTGGTGGAGGGCTGCAGTGATGGTTGACTTTCTACAACTTTCTCCCATCTCCCGACTGCATCTCTGGAGCTCAGCCACAGTGATCTTTGGGTTCTTCTTTACCTCTCTCACCAAGGCTCTTCTCCCCCGATAGCTCAGTTTGGCCGGACGGCCAGCTCTAGGAAGGGCTCTGGTCCTCCCAAACGTCTTCCATTTAAGGATTATGGAGGCCACTGTGCTCTTAGGAACCTTAAGTGCAGCAGAAATTTTTTTGTAACCTTGGCCAGATCTGTGCCTTGCCACAATTCTGTCTCTGAGCTCTTCAGGCAGTTCCTTTGACCTCATGATTCTCATTTGCTCTGACATGCACTGTGAGCTGTAAGGTCTTATATAGACAGGTGTGTGGCTTTCCTTATTAAGTCCAATCAGTATAATCAAACACAGCTGGACTCAAATGAAGGTGTAGAACCATCTCAAGGATGATCCGAAGAAATGGACAGCACCTGAGTTAAATATATGAGTGTCACAGCAAAGGGTCTGAATACTTAGGACCATGTGATATTTCAGTTTTTCTTTTTTAATAAATCTGCAAAAATGTCAACAATTATGTGTATTTCTGTCAATATGGGGTGCTGTGTGTATATTAATGAGGAAAAAAAATGAACTTAAATGATTTTAGCAAATGGCTGCAATATAACAAAGAGTGAAAAATTTAAGGGGGTCTGAATACTTTCCGTACCCACTGTATATTAATCGCGTTTATATATATTAGTTTATATATATTAGTGCTATCAATCGATTAAAAAATTTAATCGCGTTAATCACAGTCATGGACTGTGATAGTTATTATGTTAATCACAGTCATGGACTGTGATTAATCACGATTAATCGCAAATTTAAAATACTAGGATTTACCTGTAAATGTGTTGAAATAAAGAAATGCATGACAAACTAGTTTAAGGAAACAGAACCAGCCAGGTATGAGACATAATCCTTATTATTCTTTTATCATTATTCTTCTGTTTTTATTAGCATTTCAGATGTAAGGTTACACATTCATTATTGTTATGAAAATATCCAAATCTCAAGAAAATCACATACAAACCATATCCTATCGTAATCGTGTGTTTATTATCTTATATAATCTATAATGGCTGTTGTCATGTTTATTTCTGCTGTGGCTGAAACTCACGTTGTTTGTGATGTTACAAATGCCTCTCCATTCTTAAGTTGCCAGGTATACATTTCAGTATAATACACATTATTAAAAGGATCTATTTTCATATTCATTTGTCTGTATACACGTTGGGCGGCCGCGGTACATTATAAAAGTAGACCAAAAAAACGCAACCAACGGTTCTGTAATTTTTCCTGCGACTGCATTTTCAAAATAGCCAAATTGTGCGGAAAATCTCGACCCTGGCAACACTGGTTTGTTGTACCCTTATCACACAATGATAGATAAACTTCCGCACAGCAATGACGGGAAGAAGTTGGGGTCAAACCTTATTAAACGATTAATTTGCGTTACAAAGTATTAACGTGTTAATTTTTAGATTAATCACATGCGTTAATGCGTTAACGTTGACAGCTCTAATATATACACATATATATATATACACATATATATATATACACATATATATATATATATATATATATATATATATATATATATATATATATATATATATATATATATATATATATATATAAGGGCTGTCAATCGATTAAAATATTTAATCGTGATTAATCGCATGATTGTCATGAGTTAACTCGTGATTAATCGCAACTTAATCGCACATTTTTATTTGTTCTAAATGTACCTTAAATGAATACTTTTCAAGTTTTTAATACTCTAATCAACATGGGCATGGACAAATATGGATGCTTTAGGCAAATGTATGTTTATTATTACTGAAACCATAGTCAACATGGAGCATGAAGACTAGACATGTTTCAAAGGTCATAGATGTTTTTCAAAGAACTTGTTCATGTCTATTAGACACATGAAAAAAGAAATACCAGGTTCCCATTACTTCTCTTTATTTGCACTGAGCAATTTACACAAGCCTGTTTACATTTTTCCATGACAGGGCAGCTCACTTCTTCTGAACATGCAAAATGTACATTTATTATATATTATTAGATTTGTTTGCCTCTCTGTGCCCACATACTGTATTTTAATTCAGCTAAATTCTCAATAAAACTGTTTTCATTGATATATTTTACCATTTCTGTTGTCAGACAACGGAATGAATATGAAATAGTGACTGAAACGCGACCCATTAAGACTACATAACCAGCTCTCCCTTCCAAGATGTTAATCTGCACAAAAATCCTGATAATCGAGCCGTCGTCTGATGAAATCAAATACACAAAAGATAATGACAATAGCTATGCTGTGATTTTGGCTATACTTGCATGTAAAATTAGAAAACCAACATAATATCTGTGTTTAACTGTAAGCACTGCTCCTCTCCGCCGCTCGCTGAACAATGCAGACGCGCGGCAGTATCAGCAAGCCTCAGAAACTAAATAAGGTTTGGGCAAACCCTAAAGATTTGTCGCTAGGCGTTTTTTTTGAAGAGGGGGGGGAAAAAAAGTCACTAAAGGGGTCTGCAAAGTCGCTAAGTTGGCAACACTATGCATCTCCATTTCTCCAACTACGGGCTAGGCCACGGGTCAAACAGAAAATGCGTGCTGCATTAATCGCGCGTTAATAAAATTAGTGCCATTAAAATGAATTTGCATTAACGCGTTATTAACGTGTTAACTTTGACAGCCCTTATATATATATATATATATATATATAAAAACAGGTGCATCTCAAAAAAACTTTTTTATATTCTAGATTCATTGCACACAAACTTAAATATTTCAAGAGATTTTTTTGTTTTAATTCTGATGGTTACGACTTACAGCTTAGGAAAATTAAAAATTCAGTATCCCAAAAAATTAGAATATTTTCTCAAAGACCAATCAAAAAAAGATTTACAAAACAGAAATGTTCAAGATCTCCAAAGCAGGTTTAATTATGCACTCAATACTTGATGGGAGCTCCTTTTGCACGAATCACTGCTTCAATGTGGCGTGGCATGGAGGCGATCAGCCTGTGGCACTACTGAGGCGTTATTGAAGCCCAGGTTGCTTTGATAGCGGACTTCAACTCGTCTGTATTGTTTGGTCGGATGTTACTTATCTTCCTCTTGACAATACCCCATAGATTCTCTATGGGGTTCAGGTCAGGCGAGTTGGCTGGCCAATCAAGCACAATAATATCATGGTCAGCAACCCACTTGGAAGTGGTTTTGGCACTGTGGGCAGGTGTTAAAGTCCTGCTGGAAAAGGAAATCAGCATCTCCATATAGCTTGCATCGCTTACATTGCTAATACTCTATTCACACACATTACCATTGTTTTACTCACTGCTACTTGCTTTAATGGCAGATGTGTGTCTACCTTTGAGTGCAGGCGAGGACACGTTCGAGCTGCATTCGGTGCAGCTGGAGCTGGAGGCCGTGGAGAAGCAGATCCGTGAGCTGGTGGAGAAGCAGGCCCAGCTGAGAGAGCGGCGAGCCGCGCTGGAAACATCCCGGGCTGACGCTCACAAGTCCGGGGTAAGTATACAGCGTGCCGCTAACACTCCCACCACCTCTACTCCATGTGTTTCTCTGCACAGACCCTGTGCACCCAGGACGCGATCTTCCCAGATGTCCTTCACTCCGGCGCCGGGACACCAAGGACCCTGGGTGCAGCAGCAGCAGAAGACGCGAACCAGTCCCAACGCGAGGACCTCTCCCCCTCCACCGCCTCCAGTCTTCGAGATCTCCACCCGGAACCGCTTCGCTCCCCTCCGCGAGACGGAACGCGACGCTGTGATTGTCGGAGACTCCATCGTCCGGCACGTCCATGCTACATTAGCTGAAGGTAAAGCACACACTCACTGTTTCCCTGGTGGTCGTGTTCTCGATGTTTCTGCGCAGATACCCGCGATCCTGAAGGACGACGAGAGCATCAGCGCGATCGTGCTGCACGCGGGGGTGAACGACACCAGGCTGCGGCAGACGGAGACACTGAAGAGGGACTTCAGGAGCCTGATCGAGACGGTGCGCAGTGCATCACCCGCGGCGACGATCATAGTGTCTGGACCGCTTCTCACGTATTGATGAGGACACGAAAGGTTCAGTAGACTTTTTGCTTTAAACGAATGGTTATTGTCATGGTGTAAAGAACAGAAACTGCTCTTTGTTAATAATTGGAATCTTTTCTGGGAGCGTCCTAGGCTTTTCCGCGCTGATGGCCTGCACCCCAGCAGAGTCGGAGCAGAACTCCTGTCGGACAACATCTCCAGGACTCTACGCTCCATCTGACTAGTAAGCCCATTCTCAAATAACTGCTATGATGACTTTTGTTCTACCCACTTAAATGATAGAAATACTTGTGCTGTCCAATCTATAAAGACTGTGTCTGTTCCCTGAAGAGTGAAGACAATATATAAATTTAATGCAGGATCTAGAAATAATCTGATCGTGATTAAACCAGAAAAATGCAAAACAAATAAACAAAAGCAATTTTTAAAGCTTGGGCTCCTAAACATTAGATCACTCACACCCAAAGCAGTTATTGTAAATGAAATGATCACAGATAATAGTTTTGATGTGCTCTGCTTGACTGAAACCTGGCTCAAACCAAATGATTATATTGGTCTAAATGAGTCTACTCCACCAAGCTACTGTTATAAGCATGAGCCCGTCAGACTGGCCATGGCAGCGGTGTTGCAACAATATATAGTGATATTCTCAATGTTACCCAGAAAACAGGATACAGGTTTAACTCATCTGAATTACTTCTGCTTAATGTTACACTGTCAGATATGCAAAAGAAATATCTCCTATCTCTTGCTCTGGCTACTGTGTATAGACCGCCAGGGCCGAATACAGATTTCTTAAAAGAATTTGCAGATTTCCTCTCAGACCTATTGGTTACTGTTGATAAAGCGCTAATTGTTGGAGATTTTAACATTCACGTTGATAATACAAATAATGCGTTAGGACTTGCATTTACTGACCTAATAAATTCTTTTGGAGTCAAGCAAAACGTCACCGGGCCCACTCATCATTTTAATCATACGCTAGATTTAATTATATCACATGGAATTGATCTTACTGACATAGATATCGTACCTCAAAGTGATGATGTTACTAACCATTTCCTAGTATCGTGCATGCTGAGTATTACTGATATTAACTATATGGCTCCGCATTATCGTCCAGGAAGAACTATTGTTCCAACCACTAAAGATAGATTCAGAAATAACCTGCCTGATTTATCTCAACTGCTCTGTGTACCCATAAATATACATGAACTAGACGAAATGACTAGCAACATGGGCACTATCTTCTCTAATACATTAGAAGCTGTTGCGCCCATCAAATTGAAAAAGGTTAGAGAAAAACGTACTGCGCCATGGTACAACAGTAATACCCATTCTCTCAAGAAAGAAACTTGTAAACTAGAGCGCAAATGGAGAAAAACTAACTTGGAAGTTTTTAGAATTGCATGGAAAAACAGTATGTCCAACTATAGACAGGCTTTAAAAGCTGCCAGGGCAGAGCATATCCGCAAACTCATAGAAAATAACCAAAACAATCCAAGGTTTTTATTTAGCACAGTGGCTAGATTAACAAATAAACAGATGCCATCCGATCTAAATATTCCCTCACAATTTAATAGTAATGACTTTATGAATTTCTTCACTGATAAAATAGATAACATCAGAAATACAATAACAAATGTAGATTCTGCAGCGTCTAGTACTTCAGCTCCATTCATCGCACCCAAAGAAAAACTGCAGTGCTTTACAACTATAGGACAGGAAGAGCTAAATAAACTTATCACTGCATCTAAACCAACAACATGCCTATTAGATCCTGTACCCACTAAATTACAGAAAGAGTTGTTACCTGTAGCAGAAGAACCGCTTCTCAATATTATTAACTCATCGATATCTTTAGGTCACGTCCCAAAATCATTCAAGCTGGCGGTTATTAAGCCTCTTATTAAAAAACCACAACTAGATCCTAATGAACTAGCAAATTACAGACCCATTTCTAATCTTCCGTTTATGTCTAAAATTTTAGAAAAAGTTGTGTCTCTATGAAGAATTTCAGTCAGGTTTCAGGCCCCATCATAGCACAGAAACCCCACTTGTTAAAATTACAAAATTATTAAATGACTTGCTGCTTGCGTCAGACCAAGGCTGCATCTCATTGCTAGTTTTACTTGATCTTAGTGCTGCGTTCGACACTATAGATCATGACATACTCATAGATCGATTACAAAACTATACGGGTATTCAAGGGCAGGCTTTAAGATGGTTTAGATCCTACCTGTCTGATCGCTACCACTTTGTTTATTTAAACAGGGAGTCATCTCAGTTATCACCAGTAAAGTATGGAGTACCACAAGGATCTGTCCTAGGTCCTCTGCTATTTTCAATATACATGTTGCCCCTTGGTAATATTATTAGAAAATACGGGATTAGTTTCCATTGTTATGCTGATGATTCTCAACTATATATCTCAACAAGACCAGATGAAACTTCTAAATTATCTAAGCTAACAGAGTGTGTTAAAAATGTAAAAGATTGGATGACCAATAATTTTCTCCTATTAAATTCAGATAAGACAGCGATATTACATATTGGACCAAAAAACAGTACACGGAATCTCTTGGATTATAATTTGCAACTAGACGGATGTACTGTTACTTCCTCTACAGTCAAAAATCTGGGTGTTATATTAGACAGCAACTTGTCTTTTGAAAATCATATTTCCCATGTTACAAAAACAGCATTCTTCCATCTTAGAAACACTGCCAAGCTACGAAACATGTTACCTGTTTCTGATGCAGAAAAGCTAGTTCATGCATTCATGACTTCTAGACTGGACTATTGTAATGCACTGCTAGCTGGTTGTCCTGCATCTTCAATAAACAAGCTACAGGTAGCCCAAAATGCAGTGGCTAGAGTCCTTACCAGGTCAAGAAAATATGATCATATTACCCCAATTTTACAGTCTCTGCACTGGCTACCTATTAAGTTCCGCATCAGTTACAAAATATTATTACTTACCTATAAGGCCCTTAATGGTTTAGCTCCTGCGTACCTAACTAGTCTTCTACCACGCTACAATCCATCACGCTCCCCAAGGTCGCAAAACTCTGGACTTTTGGTAGTACCTAGGATAACAAAGTCAACCAAAGGAGGTAGAGCCTTTTCACATTTGGCTCCCAGACTCTGGAATAGCCTTCCTGATAACGTTCGGGGTTCAGACACACTCTCTCTGTTTAAATCTAGATTGAAGACACATCTCTTTAGCCAAGCATTCACATAAAGCATCTCATAATCTTGTACTGCAGTTATATCTGATCAAACACACATTATTGTTCTTTAGCTTGGATTGAACAAATCATTTTTGCTTAGTTGGAACAGCAGCTACGCTAATTATGTCTCTATTTGTTTCTCTGTTTCTGCCACGGGATTAACATCCCGTGGTAACTAGGATTTACACAAGCTTCAGTCTGGATCCAGAACACCTGAGAAGAGATGATGCCAAACCCTCAGAGGACCTCAGATGATGCCTACCCTCAGACAACATACAGAACTACCAAATTTCGCCATAAGTTAAATATATTAAGTTTCTACAATATATAAATATATTGTAGAAACTTAATTTCCTGTAAAGCTGCTTTGCAACGATTTGTATTGTGAAAAGCGCTATACAAATAAACTTGACTTGAATTGAATATATACACACACACACACACACACATATACATATCTATATATCTATATATATATATATATATATATATATATATATATATATATATATATTTATATATATATATATATCTATATATATATATATATATATATATATATCTATATATATATATATATATATACACACACATATATATGTACATATATATGTACACCCCTCACATTTGGGAAATCATTTTAGTATATCTTCTCAAGGAGCAATACTACAGAAATGAAACTTGGGTAAATTTTGGAGTAGTCAAAGTGCAACTTGTATAGTATTAAAGATTTACTGTCCTCTGAAAATAACATACAGCCATTATTGTCAAAAAACTGGCAACAAAAGTGAGTACACCCTAAGTGATAACAGCTATACGTCGTTTAATCATGCAAAGCCACATGTCCCATTCATCATGTTCATGTTTTTGTCTGCTTGACAGGACCATACAAATTTGTGTATCTTGTATTAGAGCAGTTAAAATTTGGTGCTTTGAATACAATTCTCTCATACTGACCACTGGATGTTCAACATGGCACCTCATGGCAAAGAACTCTCTTGAGAATCAGAATAGATTTGAGAATTAGAATTGTTGCTCTCCACAAAGATGGCCTAGGTTATAAGAAGTTCGGTAACACCCTGGAACTGAGTTACAGTACAGTGGCCAGGGTCATACAGAGGTTTTCCAAGATGGGTTCCACTCGGAACAGGCCTCAAAGGGGTCGATCAAAGAAGTTGATTCCTCGTGCTGTGCGTCAGGTGCAGAAGCTGGCTTCAAAAAACAGACGCACGAGTGCTGCCAGCATTGCTTTGAGGCTGCAGAAGTGGAAGGTCAGCTTGTCAGTGCTCAGACCATACGCCACACACTGTAACAAGTCGGTTTGCATGGCCGTTGTCCCAGAAGAAAGCCTCTTCTAAAGCTGGTTCACAAGAAAGCCTGCAAACAGTTTGCTGAAGACAACCTGTCCAAGAGCATGGATTACTGGAACCATGTCCTGTGGTCTGATGAGACTCAGATACACTTGTTTGGCTCAGATGGTGTCCAGCATGTGTGGTGACGCCCTGGTGAGGAGTACCAAGAAAATTGTGTCTTGCCTACAGTCAAGCACGGTGGTGGTGGTAGCATCATGGTCTGGGGCTGCATGAGTGCTGCTGGTACTGGGGAGCTGCGGTTCATTGAGGGAAACATGGATTCCAACACGTACTGAGACTTTCTGAAGCAGAACATGATGCCCTCCCTTCAGAAACTGGGCCGAACGGCAGTTTTCCAACATAATAACGACCCCAAACACACCACCAAGATGACAACTGCCTTGGTGATGAAGCTGAAGGTGAAGGTGATGGAGTGGCCAAGTATGTCTCCAGACCTGAACCCTACTGAGCACATGTGGGGCATCCTCAAGTGGAAAGTGGACATCCAGCAGCTCCATGATACCATTATGGAGGAGTGGAAGAGGATGCCAGCAACAACCTGTGCAGCTCTGGTCAATTAAGGCAGTGCTAGATAACAATGATGCCCCTACAAAATATTGACACTTTGGACATAGTTTTGACATTTTCACTTAGGGTGTACTCATTTTTGTTGCCAGTTATTTGGACAATAATGGCTATATGTTGAGTTATATTTAAAGGACAGTAAATTTGTACTACTATACAAGCTGCACATTAACTACTCTAAAATATATCCAAGTTTCACTTGTGTAGTATTGTCCCTTGAGAAGATATACTAAAATTGTTGCTGAAATGTGAGGGGTGTACTCACTTTTGTGAGAGATACTGTGTGTGTATATATATATATATATATATATATATATATATATATATATATATATATATATATATATATATATATATAAAAAATATATATTTGTCTTGCTTGTTAAACAGAATTGTAAAATAATGTTAACACTTGAACCTTCTTTGTACATGGTAATTTTTTGCTCTTATATATTCAGTTTCCACACAGAAAGGAGCTGAAGAAACGATGGCCTGGTCTTCTGCCTCTGTAGGGCTGGTTACCTAGACACTAAGTTCTTAGTTGATGTCCAAAGACAACTGCAGCTCATAAGCTGGGAAAGAGAGATAGACCAAATAATATGCATCCCACAGGGAAGGTAACAAAATATCATTTATTTATCACCTTGGAGACCAAAAGATGAGAGTTGTGAGAGAGTGCTGTCACAGCTTAAACTTAATTGAAAAACAGACACACAAACCGACAAATACACAGAAACGTACAAAAACGCATGTGTGTGAAGGCTACATGATTATTCTGACATTCATGGACACACATTTGCAGGAAAGTATGAATGTTAGAGTTTATGCATATGACGTTTCATTCAATTTGAAGTGGAGGTGTTGGTTTGACGTGAGTATTGACGATGGTTCTTTAAACCACAGTCATTCATATGGAATCGTGGGCATTTTTTTTTTTTTTTCCCCTTTTCACTATTGCTTTAATTCACGGTCTTTGCTTTATCTGAAGAGACTTCACAGTTATGAGTAACACAGGCGCACTCACGTTGTCTCAGACCACACACACATTAAAGCTACATGAATACGGTTTTAAAAGATCAAGATGAAGCTGGAACAAGAAATAAGCATTCAGGCATCATCTCGGTCCCTCCTGACTCTCTGCATCTCCTCCTGAGTTCCTTCCCTAGCACCGAAGAGCCATTCATTTTTCATGTGACCTTTAGACAGCCTGTGAGCGGAGAACAGCCCAGGTAAGCAACTATAAATCAGACAGCAGAGAAGCAAATGAGGCAGAGAACACTAGGGGTCCCATGCAGAGGCAGAGGTGGTTAATTTGGCTGCGTTGGCTTTGCAGCCATGCTAAACACGCGGATTCTCCTCCCCGACTCGTGCTAAACTCCTTCCAGATGAACAAAAAGTGCAGAAGACGGGGGTGAGAAATCACCTCCTCCACGTCGAAGGTCACCAAAGGTCCTCTTCTTCACCCACTCACATGGCCGGCCCAGGGCTTTACCCGTAGGACCCCTGGGTGCCAGCGTCCACACACCCACGGCCAGCTGAAAGATCAAGGTTGAGGGAGCTGCTCGCCTCTCGCCCCCGCTGCAAGGGCTTCCCTCAGTTCTCTGCACCGCAGAAGGGGCTTTCTATCTCTCTCTCGCTTCTTCCCTCCTCCTCGTTCGCTCAGTACCTTCATTAATTTGCTGGAAAATCTATAGTGAGGCATTCTCTTGCCCGCCCACACAAACACATAGACTCCGCAAGAGCGGTAAGCCCCCGTCCCTCCCTCCCGGTCCATGGATCGGTGAGCTTGGAGGGAGAAAGGGAGAGGCTGTGACAGGCAGAATGCTGCCTCTGCTGATGCTTCCTGTGTCAATACGCAGTCAATTTAGGGCCTCAAAGGTGCCAGACTTCACTGTAGTAGTTTATTTTCAATGTTGAGCGGTTTTCCTAATATCTGGATGAAGTATCCAGCTTATTTTGCAACAGGAAAGTAAGTTATTTTCTGTGAATGTGCAAGACTTCCAATTCATTAAATGATTAGAAGAACAACAAAGTGCAGTAAATGGTGAAACTGTTTGTGCTACAAACCAGTGTGTTTATGATTATGATAATAAATTGAAATAATATGAAAAGTTTGTGATATCAAGCAGCGTAACAGACTGTGAGCAGACGACAGAAGAAGCACATTGAAGGTACAAATGGCTGCACCCGCTCTTACGTTAAAAATAAAGTGGAAATTGGTAACAAAACACATTTACAACAATACAGCTTGAAACCACAGGCAATATGATCCTGAGCGTAAAGTACAACCATTCTGAGTGACCATTCAAGCTAATTAGACTTCTGCGCAGCAAGATTGCGACATGAAATATACAAAAACACTTCTCAGATATTCAATTTGAAAACAAAATGTATTGTTTGAATACTTAAACCAGTAGCGGGTGCCTCTGCAAGCAAGATTGTTATTACTGAGTTTTCACAGTATAGTCAAGGTTTCCTTTGTTGTTTCTTGAGAGGCATATTATACATGTTCGGTTTGGGCTGGATGAAATATTCTTATTACTTATGGAATATCACTATTTTGCAAACTATTATACTTTATTTTCTGCAGGCATGTACACTGTACTTTATAAGACTCTTTATATTTACTCTATACAATATATATTCTTTAAAACCAGAAAAAAACAAATGTAACTAAATCCGTAGATAAGATGGAGAATGCAGAGTCGGTAAACAATGTTTCATTTTTGTTGGTCTTTTCGCATGCAGAGTGAGAATGCAATGGCATGGCTTGACACTGACTGATCAATAACCGAGCAAAAAAACTGATTAAATCCTGTGAGTCCCTCAGCCCCTTCCCTATCCCCTCTGTCTTCAAATGCCAAGCTTATCCCTAAGCTACACAACTAAATGCAATAGCAAAAAGAAAAAAAAAAATCAGCAGTGCAATAAATAAATAAATAAAAAGAATGGTACAAAACAAAAGATACAAAAGATGCAAAAATTACTATACTACTCCAAATCAAACACTATAATATAAAAAAAAAAAAAAAAATGCCATTTAACACAATATGACAAGTTAACGCAATGCAACCAACTGTATCGGAGTTAACAACATCAGATAAAACTCTAAAATTCATACATGCCCCTCCAGAATCTGCAAGTAGTTCATCATTTTGTAATATTTACTTGATATTCACATATTTCCACATAAAATTTCCACAAACTATTGTGTTTTACAGTTTACTTTCTTCCTTGAGCATCACTGCTTGAAATATATGTAGATATTAGAGCTTTCAGTTTATCCTGTTAACTTAATTAGTTATAAAAATATAACGCGATTAAAATATTTTAACAGTTAACGCGCTGGCCCTGTTCCCATACCTGTACGTCCTCTTACATTTCATACAGTTGACAAACATGATGCAGAACAAATCCATAAATGCAGTTATGCCCTAAAATTAAAGAGATTGCGGCAAAAAAATGCCTCTGTATGAGTTTTTGTCTCATATTTATATCACATGATAAGTGATATCACATAAGCAGTGAGAGCAATATCACATGAATGCTGTTTTTGTTACGAATATCACGAGTGCAAATGTGAATTCATACAGTTCAGTAAATAAGTAAATACGTTAATTTTTTGTAATATTTTAAATACAATATTGTATGTTTTTGCTCTATTTTGCAAATGAAAAAAGACAAAAAAAAAGCCACTGCAGAATTGTTGTGCGTCTGTGAGCAACATAGTGGTGTTTAGTTTCTGAACGAATGCTCGTTTTGAACAAATTGTATGAACCAATGATTCAAAGGCCCATTCATAAAGAGAGCCGTTTACTTAATTCCTGAATGAATCAGCCATTTGAACGAATTGAATGAATGAACTCAAAGACATTTACCGCATTTACTCACCCTCATGTCATTTCAAACCTAAATGACTTACTTTCTTTTGCGCAACATAAAAGAAGGTATTTTGAAGACAGTTTTCGCTATCAGTGACTTTCATTGCATGAACAAAAAATACTGAGATGTTTCTCAAATTACCTTTTTTTATGTTCCATAGTTTATGTTAGGCCGCTGTAGCCTAAACGTTTGTGTAATAAATTTTGTTGAATAAAATAAAATATTATTTTTAACAAACTTTTTAACATCTACTTCATACTTTTCTCATTTAACAAAAATAATAGCTTTTAATTGTCTTTTGTGGGTATTTTCAAAGCCAAATTTAGTTTGCGATTAATTAAATGAATTAATCGGCACATCACAAAATTAATTAGATTAAAATTTTTTATTGACTGACAGCTCTAGTAAATATGTTATAAATAAACATCTGATTCTTCAGAGCAGTACTATTTTTTAAATCAATGTTCAGCATGTTAAATATTCACAATACTCAATGAAATTGATATCTGAGGACAGATTGTTTTTTGTGACAAAGACTGCACTGGCCAGTGTTAATGACACATCAGCAGGCATTATGTCAAATGTTATTATATAGAATGACAGATAAATGATCTGATGTGTTGAGGCCATTCATAGTCACACATACACTTATGTCACTTGTCCAAATGTCAATGGCACGTGTGAACAATCACCTGTCAACCATCTCCCAGATCACCAGCGTTGTAGTCATTATGACAACCTTATGCTTGCATGACCAGTTTCACCAAAAAACAAAAAGTTTTTACTAAGATTCAAAAGTGGCCTTTTAGTTTCAGTTTTCTCAGATTTCTACTTTTTATGAAATTGAAATAACAAATGAAAAGACAGGTCCATTTGAAAATGCGATTTAAGACCACAAATTATTATGAATTCTTTTCAACAGATAATCAAACATAGTGCAATAGGCAAGTTTCCTCAGTAACAACGGGCTAAAGTTTCATACTTAGGCCCTGCTTCCATATAAAAAGCTGATGGTGCAATTGAGAGAAACTTTGCTGAACTGAAGGAGACATAACTCTGTGTATGACAATATGACAATAATGCCTAGCAACCTAGCCTGAGTGGGAGGTGCCATCTCTGAATGTCATTAGGTGTGGAAGAGCGAACCGCTTCGTGGTGGCTGATTTGTCAAGTGCTACACGAAAAAGAAGGTTGAAACCTAATGGATGCGCAAGCCAGAGATGGTGAAGATGGGGCAAATCCACCCTACTAGATTCGAAAGAATATTTTTCAATATATAGTTATAAAAAGATGGCATAGTTAAAGCCTTGTGCAACTACAGCATTGTGAACTCCTTCACTGAGGTAAAGTCATAATGCACAACCTCTTAGTTCTGTCTTTAAAAGTTGACTGGATGAGCCATGTTTTTGAAGCCAAGAAATATAAACAATATGCACACATCGGTCAAGTTTAAAATGATTTTGGTATGTTGTTACAAACCATTATATAAAATGAACATTACTCGCTTGGAATAACTGTTTATTGATTGTTTAAAAAGGGATAGTTCACCAAAAATGAAAATTATGTCATTTTTTACTCACCCTCATGTTGTTCCAAACCCGTAAGACCTTCGTTCATCTTTGGAACACAAATTGAGACATTTTTTATGAAATCCGAGAGCTGTCTGACCCTGCATAGACAGCAACACAACTGACACATTCAAGCCCCAGAAAGTTCAAATTAAAGTTAAAATAGTTCTTGTGCCTGACATCAGTGGTTCAAACATAATTTTATGAAGCTACGAGAATACTTTTTGTGCGCAAAGAAAACAAAAATAAAGTCTTTATTCAACAATCTCTTTTCTTCTGTGTCAGTCTTTGATGCAAGTTCACAAGAGTACCATGACACGTGTGAGGTGCTGCTGACGCAGGAGTCAGTGTTCTGACGTAGAATCCGGATGAGCTGTGCCTTGTTTATAAACAGAGGAGACGCATTCTGTACATAAAAGTCTTCATAAACATGTCTGAAGATTTCGACGGAGAGGATGAATTACAATTTTTCACCCAGCATTACTTATGTGAACCAAAATATACAGATGACGAAGAGAAATGGACGTTACACATCAGAATGCTAGCTCCTGTATCAGCTCTTAAGAACGCGTGTTGAAGACTGACACAGAAGAGAAGAAATTGTTGAATAAAGTCGTTTTTGTTTTCTTCGATTTCATCAAAAATAACTTAATCTGAGTTCCGAAAATGAACAAATGAATGAAGGTCTTATGGGTCACCTGAGGGCGAGTAATTAATGACAGAATTTTATTTTTGGGTGAACTATCCCTTTTAATTGATAATAAGTGAAGCAAACCAAACTGTGTTTCTTTTGATTTTGTCTGCTTCATTAAACTTGTGGCATAAAATAGTAGGTGTCAGAGACTGCAAATAACTTTCAGAAAAACTAACCTAACTACTTGCTCTAGGTTGTTGTTCTTTTATTACAACTATCAGCTTGATTTCAACTATCATTACAACTTTTAATAAAGGAAGAGACAACTATTTTATTATTTGTAATATAAAGATCACATTCAACTATCTTGGAAACTTTATGCTGTCATAATTTATTTTTGATAAATGCCTTATATACATATTTATTGTTTTATCTTTGTCCTAGACACAGAATTTTTCATCTTAAACTAAACAATCAAATAAAAAGTGAAATAAACCCCAACTGAAAGCTGATACAAACCCAAACTATCAGTTTTGGCATTTTCACCAAAATGAACATTTCTGCCCCATGTAAGTAATGTAAGGTACCTGTTACCAATCACTTGTAAACAATATTTGTACTAATAACTCCAATCAAGCTGTGATTTTGTTAAATACAAAACGTGATATGATTTATTAAAAAATTTTAGACTAACTAGAAGTAAAACTAACTAGACTTAGCAATACTTAATTTTGACAATGCCTAAATTCAGATGTGGTGGAAATGACACAGTGGTGAAATTTTTCTTGACAATTTTAAACTTGTTTATTTCCAAAAGTACACAAGGTCAAGAAAAGCCAATAGTTGAAAAAATACCTGGAAGCCAATGAATCATTAAGTAAATCCAAACTTATTAAACAGACAACAGGTAAATTTCATCCATTTACAGTGCTGGAGTGATATAACTTCTTCAAAATCAACTTCTTCAAAATCAATCAAACAATTGTGCAAATGTAAGGAAGTATATATTAACAACAACATGATCTATTTTTCTCATTTGCCAATTATGGTCATTTTCTCTCATTTTCCAAACTTCATGGACCCCAATTATTCCTGTTTATGGCCATATTTAAAAATGTAATTATTTAATGATCATTAAGTGTGTTCCATCTTATCAAATTACAGTACCACTGCCGCCATTTTTACAAAATCTCGCTCTGAGCTAAAGCTGGTTCAGCACATTCATTACCCCTGCCTACATACAGTAATCCTCTCTCTTTCTCTCTGTCTTCCTGTTATTCAGCACTCTTACTCTCGTCTCTTTTGCCTCCTAAAGCACTGTGGGGGTTTCCTAAGCTTCTCTGTGGCTCTGCAACCCACAGAATGATTTGAGAATATGCAAAACACTTACATAACAATTTTAAATTATTAACGTCTTTATGTGGTTTAAACAGAGCATCTGAGATAGCAATGCCTTATGTAAGATCTTATATTATTAAAAAAAAGACATGCTTCATGGGTGTGTAGATATGTGTGAGCGAGTGAGCGTGCTCCAAGTATGGCTTCATAATTGCTAAGAAACCGATCTATTTATAGTTTAGCAACCCACAATACTGACATCATCTAAACTTAAAAGGGTAAAGCAAAAAATATAAGTTAACTGGCACACTCTGTTTCATAACAATAGAGGTGGCCTCAGTTCCTTTAACTTCAGACTAAAAAATTATTTAATGAAAAATGATCTGACGAAACCACCTAATTATATACTAGTGCCAGGGACACTCAGACTCTCAAGGCTCTGTTATTTAAGTAGGACAGGTAAACTGTCTGTTTCTGTGCAAACATGAGTCGACATGAAAGGGACTATAAAATTAAGCACAGGCTACTGATAAACACTTGCCCAGCATTTCATCCCAGAATTAGCTGTAAATGACGGGCAATGATGCTGAACAGCCTGAAATTCCCCATGACGTAGTATTACGTAGACCAGTCACAAAGCCAATGAGCATTACAACAAACAGAGATGCGCAATACCATTTTCTTTACTATGCAATACGAAAGCCAGTAAAACACAAAAATCTGTGTAATTTCTGTTGTAAAAACAGGTAATTGTTTCATATTAAATAATAAATATTTTACCATTTAATATTCAACCAATTAAAAGTACCATCATTTTGTAAAAAATAAAATACAAATGTGCAAACTTACAAAAACATTAAAAAAGGTTAAGTTTAAAAAGGCAAAGCATTACTTCTTTTCTGTTTGTCATTTTAGCAACTGAAAAATGATAAATTATTTATTAGCGTTTACCTTTTACGCAAGACTGGTATGTAGCTAAATTCCTAGCAAAGGTCACATTATCCTTCTGTTTTTACTCTTAATTTTTTTCTGACTGTCTGTGATTTTTGTATTCTATTTTAAAAGAAGTGGAGGGAGAGATACTTCGGTAATGCTTTCTATGAAGCCTGTATTTATAATACGTTATAAGGGTATTCTTAAGGCATTATAACGAGTGCATAATACATTATAAAAAACCCTTATATGTTGTATTATCTCATGAATATTCACAAGAGTTTTAATGTATTATAATATTTACTTATTTGTGGTTAGCTTTTAAGAGTATGATGATTTATAACACACAATGCACACGTTGCATCCAATTAAATTACAATGGATTAGTTCTCATAGTTATAATGTACTATAAGTCTCATATCTTGCCATGTTACTTATGTTACTTTACTTAAAGCAGACAAAAAACACTTATAAGTAATAATAATAATAATAATATCTTTTTTTTTCAAACAGCCATAAGATCAGATATCAGATCAGATGAATGTGTAATATGACACATATGCTTTGAACTATTTTTATTGTAATATCAGTTTGATTATTTTAATGGTACCCTTTAGACAGCTGTTGATAAGTAACTTTGAATAAAGTGATAAAGTAAATAAAGCGTTGAAGTGTTAAAATTTTGATGGTTCCCCAACAGACAAACTGACTATAAATAACTGCAACTACGTGAACATTCTACCTACCCTAACCTTAACCTAACTCTACAAATACTCTAATGAGAGTTAGTTAACATGTAGTTAAGCTGCTTATAGTCAATAGACTATATAGGCTATAGGAAATGTAACCTAATATATATATATATATATATATATATATATATATATATATATATATATATATATATATATATATATATATATATGTGTTAGTATATGACATATGTATAAATTTGTCATAAATTTATATATTTATATGACAAATATATGTATTTTTTTTTCCCATCAGGTAGGGTGATTTCAAAACATTTCTATATATCGTGTATTATTTATCTCGTACAAGATGCATTTGGTTGAGTTAAGCAGCAGTAAAGCGCTTCATTGTACTACGGTGATTATCTCTTCAGCGCGCTATTATAATAAAACACTGTGAATTTTTAGAGTTTAGTTGCCGTATTTCTGCACGTTGTTGCGTGAAGAACGCGTCCACAAAAGGAGTTCATTCAGAGCCGTGCAGACACGTTCACGCATTCGGGGCATTTTGTGCAGATAGCCTATAAGTCGCAATATAACGTTCTGTTGCATAAATAACGAAGCGTATTCTATATGAGATAAATGATGAGTTAAATCCCATTGATTAAACATCTGCTATTAGGGATATGCCGGTATCAAATTTTCATGTTCCGATTAATTGCTAATGCTTTTATGACGGTATACGGTATTATCACGATATTGAAATTTAGTTGCAAAACAGTGTCATAATACAGTGTAACAGGTTTAATAACATTTTTCTTATAGCAAAAATAACTGAACATTTAAATACAATAAAGCAATACACAAAAAATGTATAAAGTTAAAAATTGTACACAGATTAAAGTGCAAAAGAATTATAAAGACCAATAGGTATCACTTTACAATAAGATCTCATTAGTTAACCTTAGTTAATGCATTAACATTAACAATGAGCAATAGTTACATTTGCTACAGAAGTTATTAATCTTTGTTAAAAAAAAAATACAACTCTTAGTTCATGTTAGCTCAGGTTCATTAAATAACACAGTTGCAACTTTTGATTTTAACAATGTGTTATTAAATATTGGAATTACCTAAGATTAAAGCATGTTTAGAAGATTTTTTCATTGAGAGTTTATGTTAACTAAAGAATTAACTAATATTAACAAATGAAGCCCTAATGTAAAGTGTGACGAAACAATACAAAATCAAAACACTTTCAAAAAATATCTAGGGCATGTTATAGTCTTGCCCTATTTATTTTTTTTTTTTTAAATAAATAAATAGCCTATTAAGTCTAAATATTTAAGTATTTGGCGTTGTGATGAACACCATAGCGAATACACAAATCTGAATGGCTGTTTAAATAATTTAAACACGTTTCAGAAACAGAAAGTAGCGCAGCTGCTTTGTTTACAGGGTTTCCAGGGTAACTGCTGCATTTCTGCTGTTTATGGCCATCTGCTGTCAGAGAGTGAATGTGCGCTTTCATCCAGAGCGTCTCTCACGTGTTCCGCCATGCGCTTCTCATCTGTGCTTGTTTACATCAGAGTGCGCGTGCGTCTTTCACGCAGCATACAGCGGTGTTGTGCGTTTAACCAGTTGATAGGAAAAGTCTTCTTAAAAGGCATTTGAAGAATCTAAATAATTTGTAATAAATAATTATTCACGGTATTTTGAAGTGCCCACGATAACAATATCGTGCATATTCATTATCGTGATATAACGCATTACCGAATACCGGCACAAGTCTACCTGCTATCAGATGCTTCATTCAATGGTCATCTTCAGCGCGCGCAGCTTAAAACAGAAATGCAGAAAATTAATAACTACTGCCACATACATAACGTTATAATAAGAGCACTATTGTAAAAAATGTTCTGAATTCTTAGGGTTTCACTGATGTTTAATGTTAACTATCTTTTAATCAAAATATAAAACATTATTTTTGTATCTGCGAGGCGTCCGTTACACATTTTCCCTGTGTGTTAACGTCAGTAATTATGACTGTGGAATGTCTGACTTCACTCGTTAATGTATTTTGCCCCAACCCCCAAACATATGATTCGACTATCAGTCGACTATCAGCAAGATTCGAAAATTGTGATTCGACTATGAAAATTCTTAGTCGGGAACACCCCTAGTGAGGATTGATACTTAAAAGGAAATTTCAAGCTCTGAATTATCAGTACTATCATATCAATATGCCCACTAAAAAGTGGCTCTGGATGGATGAAGAAAAGTGGATAGATATAGAAACTTGCTCACAACTTAACTAAATAAGCAAACAGTAACAATTTCCCACTGGCACGAAGAAGCCTGACCTGTGACCTTCTCATATATATGAGTCCACAATGTCACGTTCAGATTGATTTCTTTTCTTGTGCATATGGCACAAGAGAGCACTGACAGATTAATGACGTGTACAGAATGTGGATGTGACAGAATTTGCGGTGAGGACGTGCTTAGACTCTGGCTGGATTACCAGTCATTAAAAATAGCACATTTGGCTAAAAACAGAAGCTGAGACCATCTTTTGGAGACTAAAGCATAACCAGTAACACACATTTAAAGCTAAGTCTATACAAGTACAGGAAGGGAGAGAAAGAGTTCACTGTGACCTGACATACCCAAACAAATCAAGCCTGAAATATTCCCCAGCACCGAGCTGCCTGACTTCTGTATCTACGTCACTGAGGTCCAAGATAAGATGTTGATCGACTGCATTCAGCAGGGGAGCAGAGATGAAAATGTACAGGGAAAAATGCTGTCTGTCACACAGACAGTAAAGGTCCAAAACCTATCAAGCACAGTATGTGTGTTTGGTCAGGTGAGTGGTGAATCAAGCCCACCTGAAAAAAAAGAGACATTTCGAGTGACAAGCAATCTGCAATGAAAAAATACGATTGTGTCTCCTCCAATGCAAAAATGCCGTTACTCCTCTCTTTTATTGAACGATCTTTGTTTTTTTGTTTTTTTCTAAGTTTTGAAGTAGGAAACTGTTTCTTCAATGGGTAGTCACCCAGAAAAAGACTTTATTAGCAAACTTGGCAAACATAATAAATCAAATAACTTATTTAAGCACTAATGAATGCTGTAAATTATTGTCAGACACAGTTAAACACAGTTAACATATTTAATTGGCTTTGTAAATCTTTTATTTATTTCTTCCATCAGTGACCAAAGGAAAAGTGACTTAAATAGTCTTTGCTTAAATGTGTTCATCTTAAATGTGTTCATCAAGTTCTTAAAAACAAATAATCAAGGATATCACATGTTCATGACACTGTTATGTGTCTCACTCACGTGAGCTGAAACATGGTGCTAGGACGACAGAAGGTCTGTATACTGACAAAAGTAAAACATATCTTGATGTTATTAAATTATTTACTTAGTAAGTGTTAAAGTGACAAGGAGGTACTTGAGGCAACAGAAGGTACTGAAATCATCAATGACGTGGTTCCCTTCGAGCATGACTGTAATTCTGTGTCTGATTAAGACTGTTTAAGGGAACAGACGCCAATGTCTTAACACCTTGCCATTTCTATCCTCCCGCAAGAACTTAGAAAAGCAAACATGCAACGAGAATTGCGAGAAGAGTGAAAAGGATAAGGACCAGAGGGACCATAAAGACAACAAAGTCTGATCTGATACCCGATATCTGCTCAACTGTCAGCTGTACAAGTCTGTTAGCAGGTGATGGACAAAGGAGGAGGAGAAGAGTGGAGAAAATAGGAGATGTGATGAAAGGTGAGGTGAGAATAGAGAAGAAGAGATGAGATAAGAAGAGAAAAAAGGGGACGAGACAAGAGGAGAAAAGAAAGAAGACAGTAGAGAGGATGAGGGGAGAAGAGAGGAAAATATATGAGACAAGACAAGATGAGAGAAGACGAAAGGAGAGGAGAGGAGAGGAGGAAGAAACAAGGAGAGAAGACAAGACGAGGAGAGAGGAGTGAAGATTTAAAAAAAGGAGGGAGGGAGAAAGAGGAGAGGAAATGAGAGGAAAAGAACAAAGAGGAGAGGAGACAGGAGAAAAGGGGGGATTAGAGAAGATTGAGATTAAAGGAAAAGCGGAGAGAAACAATGAGAAGACAAAACGAAGAGAAGTAGAGAAGAGAAAAAGGGAAAGGAGAGAAGAAAAGAAGCAAGAGGAGAACGAGAAATAAGGAGAGGATACAAAACGAGATGAGAGGTGAAAAGAAGTGAGGAGATGAGAGGAGAAAAGAAGAGACAAGAGGAGGAATAATAATAAATAATAATAATTTATAATAATAGTAAATAATAATAATAATTATTATTATTATTATTATTATTATTATTATTAAGTGAGGAGACGAGAGGAGAAAAGAAGAGACAAGAGGAGGAGTAAGGAGAGAAAAAGAGCCAAGAGTAGAGAGGAAAGAAGCGGAGCAGAGAGAGGGAGAGACAATTGCGTGGGCTGGCTGCTCCTCTTACACAGCCATCCAATAATATTGGCTAATTGCATGATTTCTTCAGCTTCTCCAGCCTCTCATCATGAGTGGGAGTCAAAGGCCTCATTGGTGGAGTATATAGCTGCTGACAGAATAGCTTGTCCTGATTCTCTCTCTCTCTCCCTCTCTCCTACGTTGGTTTCTGTAGCAGCGATCCCTCTGAGACAGGTTTCCCCGGAATCCACGTAAAGAGGTATCTCTACCCACGCTGCAGAGTCAGGAACATCTCATTTGGAGCTTTCTTCAGTGCTGCCTCATGCACACGCGCACACACCACACGCCCGCAAAGCCCTCATGCCTGCTCCTCTGGTTCTCTTTTATTAAACACTAGCTCTATTTCTTCCTCTCTCTCTCGCCTCATCCTACACTCTCTCACGCAGGAAACAGGGGAACCTGCGTGGGCGGCAGCGTCTCTCCCTGTCATTGAAGCCTTAGGCCCCGTTGACAAATGAGACGCTGGGGCCTTTTGACTGAGCGTGGGTGAGAGCGGGGATTCTGTATCTGCACTGTAGAATCTCTCTCGCGCACACACACACACAAACAAAAACCTCAGAGCCCCGTGACCATCACCCACTTGATTGCAACGGGTCACAGGCAGGTATTAAGACACGTGTCGAGTTCTGCTGACAGTTTAGCTCCTGTACCGTGTCCGACTTTGATTACTCACGGGTATTCTTCTGCTAAACGCTGAGCCATTTGGAAAGCTGTGTGGTCACGATCTGCCGCCACCACCGTTACACCTGGAACCGACTGCAGGATGGCCTTCGAGTGACCTCCAGCCCCAAAGGTCAAGTCCAGGACCACCTGTTGGAAAACGAAAAAACAGAACAGAAAGAAAAAGCTAAATGTTTTATCCATGATGAAAACTACTTTCGGCTTGAACAAAGCTGCTTAATGTTCAACCAGACATTGATTTTACTCTTAGAACGAGGCCGCTGTCCATAAAGTTTGTTGCTACTTTTCAAAGAGGACGGAAAACACATTTGCGCATTCTCCCTCTTTCTCTTCCTTACAAACACGCACGCTCACACTAGAGACACTATCCTGTGTTCTCACTCAAAAGTCAATGCATGAGTCATCATCTCTCCTGTTGAAAGCGTCTCAGTGGTTTCTTAGAGTCACAGTGGCAGCTACACCTCGGGTCCATTTCCCAGAGACATCCACCCACCCACACGTCATACCCTAAACAATACGAATCCATCCTCAATAGCACTGACACAATATATTTGCTGTTAAAATGCCTGATAACCTCTCAAAATGTATGATTCATTCACATCTTTGACTCAGAAAAATAAATGTATGAAGAAGAATCTGTTGAGGTCAGAACGTTTAAGGTTTTTGTTTTTTTTTCACCTGAAGTGCCAATCAGTTTGAAAAATCAAACTTCATTCACTGCTTTTTTCACTCGTTACTGGTCTGAAAAGTCTTACTTAAAAAATAATACCATATTTACTGAGATTAAAAGAATAATAACCTTGAACGTGTGTGTGTGTGATTTACTTATTTATAGAAAAATTTATGTTACTTTATCATATCTCAGATTTATTAAAGGAATAGCTCACCCAAATATGTAAATTCTGTCATTATTTACTCACCCTCATGTCTTTTAATAACTTGTATGGCTTTTTTTCCCCCACACAATGAAAGTAAAAGGTGACCACGGCTTTCAAGCAAAATTTACAAAAAAAAAAAATATTCTGTCTGTTCCAGACATAAAATGGTCTTCAGAAGAATTGGAATATAGCACGTTAGTCATATGTGAACTATTTTTATGATGCTTTTATGGTGCTTTTTGAGGTTGACAGCTCCTGTTCACTGGTTTCATTGTAATGAAAAGAGCAGCTTCTTCAGAAAACTGTTTATATATAATAAACAATATATAGTAATAGTAATATATCCTGCAAAATTACACCTATATTGAGGTTTCATTACATTATGAAACATACAGCATTAGAAACATTGTGTGAATTCCATTGAAAATCTGAAGCCACATTTGCTGGCAAAAACAGACAGTGCTTCTGTTACAGCACATGCGGGTCTTTTTGTTCTTCCTTCATTCAACTGCACACTGATTAACTTGTGAGACACGGACAACATGCTCCGAAGCAGACGCCATAGGCCAACAGTTCCACTCCACCGCTGGGCAGCACACCACAAAGACAGAGTAATTAGTAGCTTCTAATGGATACGTGTCATTAGTGCTATCTGGGAAAATACATCAGGGAAAGCAAAAGCAAGGGCCGTGCATCAGAATGTCACAAGGCATGATTTTCAATTTAATCTCTCGCTAAGAACAAGAAATTTGGTTTCTGTTCACCTCATGGGAGAGACGCCTATGATAGTGCCTGCACTCGTTCGTGAGTCACTCCCTTTTTCATCTTTAAGTTTGAACGTTCATGTTCCTACTTTATATTCCACTGCTTTTCCACATAGTTTTGAGTCGTGTTTTTCATTTTCTTTTATCATTTACAAATGAAAACAGCTGCAGATCGATACTTGTTGTGCACTGTACCCTCAAGTGCATGAGGTCAAAGCCTTTAAATAATGATGCACTATCAAGCTTTCGCTCTATGTGTCCATAGCAACCAAAAAAATGTTCATCCTTCATGCTCTTCTGTCACGAAAAGCCACAAATTAACTTATGGTTCGGAAAGAATTAGATACTCTAAGAAAACCGGATTAAAGAAAGGACTGAATGAGGAAATTGTTGCAATTGTAATTAATAAATCCAGTTTAATGACAGCAACTCGAGCTGATTCAATGTCCAATTTGCCCTTATTAAATAAAAGAGGTTTTGATCACTTTATGCAGACAGACGGTTTTAACAAAATGCTGAAAGAGTGAATGAGACACACTGTTAAAACATTTAATGTTTTTGAGACGCTTTGCCCTAGGATAAAAGAAATGATTTCCTGGCACACGAGCATCACTGTTTTTCTCTGATTCAATTTCTTCCTGTGTTTTAGAGCTAAATGATTATTCCTCAGTTGATGACTCACTTTCAGCCCTCAAATTCAACTGCCCCCTTATGATACTGACAGGAACAACAACAACATATGCACTGATGCGGCTCTAGCATACTATAATAGTATAGAGGACTTGCCACATTTGATCTCAACCGCAAAAACAAACATTTCAGAAGTCCCACTTTGCGTATTACAAATGCTCTTTCGTTTGGTTTACCAAAAGAAGCAGGAAAAAAGCTCGAGCTGGTTAAAACTGACCACCTCCTCTCTGAAACATCAGCACAGAGATGGGGATTTTTGGGGGCGATGGGCTCAGAGAGAAAGAGACAGAAGCATGCGGATCGATAGTGACGTTGGTGGAGGGGTGCGAGCGTGCATGAGCAGAACAGGAGGTCATCAATGGTGGAGGGGCTGCGTCTCCCTCTCCTGTCTGAAAAGCAGGCAGAGCTAAAGGGGAGGGAGAACAAGACGACACGATGAGTCACAACAACCAGCTTCAGTACGCCTGGTGTGCCATTCAATACTAGTGAGAGGAGGAGAGAGAGGTAGATACACAGAGAGAATGAAAACATGCAGAAAAAAGAAAAAAAAAAAAAACATATTAAAAACAAAACAGAAACCCTGCATTAGGTTGGCCTTTGCTGAAAGGGCCCCTGTTGAAGGAAAAAGGCTTTTGACTGGATTTAGTCCCACTTTAGTATTAACTGACATCTGGTTACGTCAATAGATAATCATTACAACACTTCATTATGCCTATTTCTATGATTATCTAGGGAAAACACAATCATAATGAATGAGACATAACACTAACATTTTCTAAAGCTTAAATTTGTGATTTAATCAATTTTAAAACATATGTTCTTCTATCCCAGGTAATATGTTACATGCCTAAGCCCGATACAGCATCACTGGATTAGTTTGGTGTGGGACTATCTGTTCACAAGCATCGTTTTTGCAGTTCTTTTCTGTGACGCTAATGGTGCATAAGTTACATCTTCAACTACAAAATAAAAAGCTTTGAAATCTGTAGAATTCATCAAATAGTTTAAGTAAATAAATGACTTTTTTAGTGTAATAAAAAAGAGCCCCATGATCACTAAATATATGCTTTCCATTAAGTATATACTTAATGGACCTTATGTAGCTCTGCCCCTTTACAACATTGTGCTTGTTGTCTTTTGTCTTCCGGTTTATATTTCCACAATGTGAAGGTAAGGTCATACAAATTTATGAATGAACTGCTCATTTTTGGTATGACATCCATTTCAAACATTACAATGCTCATGACAACTTTCGATTAACTATACAATAACTAAATCCACTTCACCAGCTAATAATTTTTCAACAGCGATACTGTCGAGCTACTGCAAAAACTGACAAAATTCAAAGATGGCTGTGCGCTTATTTCTCTGATGCATAAGGTCTATAAAATACGCTTGAAAATATGACGATTTGATGGATTTGACCTCTTTCAAATGAAATAAAATTAGTGCTGTCAAACAATTAATCGCGATTAATCGCATCCAAAATAAAATTTTTGTGTACATAATATGTGTACTGTGTATATTTATTATCTATATTTAAATACACACTCATACAGCATATATATTGAAAATATTTACATGTACATACAGTATTCATATTTATATATATATATATATATATATATATATATATATATATATATATATATATATATATATATATATATATATTAATATACAAATATAACATATTTCTTAAATATATACGTGCATGTGTGTGTATTTATATATACATAATAAATATACACAGTACACACTCATATATTATGTAAACAAAAACTTTTATTTTGGATGTGATTAATCGCGATTAATTGTTTGACAGTACTATATAAAATGCAAATAGATACATTGATATTTTTAAGTGAATGAAGGTGCATCTTCTGATCTTTAGTAACAATTAATCTTTGTTCATACTTCAGTCATGACTCTTCATTTTCCACACGAAAAAACATTCAGAAGTGAATTTTTCTGTTACATTTCTTTTTCAGTAATTCATTACGGGGTTTTATTGTTTTGTTTTTTTTTGTGCTCTGAAAGATGGCTCTTTATGGCTCTCCAGTATCAATCAAAATGTCTTCCGTCAATTTATTATAGTGTAAATATACCCGGAAGTACAAATACATCTAGAAGGTCCAACTTGAGGTGAGTCAGCATTGTTGCAGAACTTAATCATTAAGAGAAGAGAGCACTCCAAGCAAGCAAAAAAGTACTTGAAAAGCACAAGTCAGGAGCTTGAAAAAGTAGATTTCGAAGTCACTGAATATCCTTTGTAGTACAGTTACATCAAGAAATAGAAAAAGTTCAGCACAGCTGTATATCTACAAGACTGTCCTGAAAAAAGTGGCTGTGCAAGAAAGAAACTGAAGGAAAGAGGGAAGGGACTAAGAAACCAATGACTACTTAAAGCTTCAATGGCTAAGATATAACAGCCTTTGCCTGGCATGTGGGAAACTCTGAAGCCAGCTGGAAGAATGTTCTGTAGACTGATGAGACCAAAATTGAGGTTTTTGTCACCAGACTAAACTCCACGTTTGGCATAAGAATCTCGAGAAACCCACAATTATGGTGAAACATAACAGTGGGAGTTTCACACTGTGGGGACACTTCTCTCCAGCAGGCCTTGGAAGACTCATGACGGTATTAGGTAAAAAAATGCAGCAATATCAAGGGGAAATCCTGGAGGAAAACCTGATAGAGTCTGCAAGACACCTGCGACTTGGGAGAAGATCTGTTTTTCAGAAAGACAATGACCTTAAGCATAGAGCCACAGCTTTACAGGATTAAAACAACAATGTTAACGCACTAGAGTGGCTAAGCCAGAATCCACAATCCAACTGAGAATTCATAGGTGGACAAGAGATGAAACCTGACTGAGCTTGAGCAATTCTGCAGAAGAAGAATGGAGACAAATTTCAGTGGCCAGATGTGCAAAGATGTTCTACGACTCAGTGCTGGAACTGCTGCCACCTGCTAAGCACTGACTAAAAGGAGATGCACACATATGCAAACAATGCAAACTTTGTATACATTTTGACCAATTTGTTTTCACTTTAACATGAAATAAGAATTTCTGTGGTCAAAAAAGGCTAAATCATCCCTCCGTGGTTCACTGTTGTGGGGGGGGGGCACACTTTTCCTACACAGTGCGTAGGAAAAAGTCAAAATAGGAATTGGCCTAAAGAATTGACCCTCAATGCCGCTTCAGAGATTGTAGGGTTTTTTCAAGCCATTGAGCCGTTAAGTCATCTCTGCTCTTTGGCTTGGCTACAGTGCTGGAGTCGTGAGCGGCTGAGACAAGGGCGCAGTGTGCAACAATTGTGGGTTAAGTGCCTTCCTCCAGGGCATAACAACAGAACCACAGGTACATCAGAACCAGCTGCTCTTCTGCACCCTTAAACAGGACTCAAATTGAAGGTGAGAGTAGCTCTCAAATCTAATTCACGAACATTCTAACAGAGCGCATTAAAAGTGAGTCGCAACAGGTTTGACATCTCTGATGTGAAACATTGTTGATTCTCATGTTCGTTTTAACCTGATGGAACACACAAAGTTGCAATATGTGGAAACAGCAGACTGAAAGACTTTCAGTAAATAACAATTTACATTTCAGTCTGTTCCTCACACAAATTGCATTGATTCACTGTATGGTGCTTTTTGTTAAAAGGGATAGTTCACCCAAAAAATGAAAATTCTGTCATTAATTACTCACGCTCACGTTGATCCAAAGCCGTAAGACCTTTGTTCATTTTCAGAACATAAATAAAGATATTTTTGATTAAATCCGAGAGCTTTCTGACCCTCCATAGACAGCAAGGGTCCTACCACACTGAAGGACCAGAAAGGTACCAAGAACAACGACAAAATAGTCCATGTGACATCAGTGGTTCAACCTTAATTTTATGAAGCTATGAGAATACTTTTTGTGTGCAAAAAAATAAAATAAATAAATAATTAATGAACCCCCCCCCAGCATATGCGTGTTATATTTCAGCAGCACCACCTGCATGTGTGGTCTAATATATATTTTTCATTTATAATAATTTAAATTAATTTATAATATAATATTTTTAACAATATAGAAGCCAATTGCCATGGTGGATACCCATCTTCACCCAATTTAAGTATATTCTTTTTACATTTATGACTGTTTATGCAATTGAGTTACCATAATTATTTTGTTGATCCTCGTACTGAACAGTCCCGTTACATAAAGTATTAAGAAAGACATGTAGCAACAGTGCATGAAAAGTGAAGCTGCCACTGTCTTTACCACAATAAATGAGGTGTAAATGATATGTTTAAAAGTGTTTTCACCTCACTGTAGTCAAGAGGGTCTACCTTTCCTCAAGCTTCATTAGACATCCCAAGATTTCACTGGATAGCCGATGGGACAGAATGGGACATTTCACTATACGCTTGGAGCGTGACAGTTAAGCAGGCCGAAGGGACTGATGATTTTTTTCCGTGGTGTCACTGTGCACAGCTAATTACCCACAAGTGACACCTCGTCAGCTCACCTGTGGATTTGTGTAAATCACTTCGAGGTTCCTCAGCTACTTGGCTTGAGTAGGCGGCATCTCATTGTGCTCCATGCATCTGTACTCCTACTTCCATGTGAGAACACTACACTAAGACACACATTGGATCTTCCCAAGTGTTGCGAAGCCCACTCCGAGCAAACCTAACTTTGACATTTGTCTCAAAGCTTCATTAACACCTCACATTAGAACTTGACAACATCTAATGTGTCCAAAAATAACATTTTAAAATGAAGCCATCACAATGTTTCATACCATGCTTTTGAGCTGTTTCTAATTTTAATGTAGGAGCAATAAAGCTACTCTCCTCCTCAGGTGCCTGTAACAATGCGCTAGAGCAAAGCGATGCAGTTCTCCGCCGTTAAGATCAATCGGTAACATCCTCCAGCTAAACTTTATAACCTTGATGGCTTTGAAGGAGTTGTCTCTTCTTCTAAAACCACAGTGACGCAAGATGCAACATCCCAGCATCAGATGCGACAACCTCTGACTACCTCTACCATGACGAAAGCACCGAGCAAGCTCAAAATAGCGTACCGGTCCCGTGGGACAACCACTGGGTGTTGGCTCAGAGCATCTCTGTGTTTTTTTTTACCTAGTTTTCTCTGAAGCTCTTTTTTCTCCTGGTCACCGGTTTTGTTTATGTGCAGGGCCGGCGGGTGAATGGGATTGATGGAAGAATCTGTTTTTAGCTGGATAAAATAAAACAGACTAAAAAATTTATGTCTCCTGCAGCATAGTCAGACAGCAATCTTTTTATAAGGGACTCTGGCCCTTTAAGAAACCTGCCTTCTCCACTGCCGGAGATGGACGTAACAACTCCCTAAAGGATTTGGCTATAATGGGCTTGGCATTTGCAATGGTGATTGACACTGAAGACGAAGTGAGTCATCTGCATTGATATTTCATACAGAGTGGTGTTGAAGGCCGGGCTCCCTGGTCTTACTGGACCGTTGCAGCTCTGGGAAGAGAGTAGAGGTGAGATGTATGGGCACAATGTCAGAGATCGCAACAGAAAGGCTCAGTGGTATTTCACAAAGAGAAGAAATCCATATGACCTCTTTTATTGACATGTCAGGTCAGGGACGGAAAAAAGGGTCTGTCTGTAATGACAGCACTGAAAAAGCACAAGTTTTGTAAAGTTGTTTAACATGCTAAATGAGGTGAGGGATAAGACGAGGCCTTCCAGGCTGCATTTTCTGCCTTCGCCAGCAGAGGGGACAGGAGAGTAAGGAGTTACTCTGAATTTCAAAGTACGCTCAGGAGGGTCACTACTGCCGCCAGACAAAGACTTTCCAGTCAAGCACACTCTGTCACAGCCTGTCAAACTACCGTTCGTGTGAAAAAAAAAAACGCAAAGCACGCATCAACAAAACAAAGCCGTGGCAAAGAACAGATGACCCACACGTATTTGCAAACAGCGGCAGTCGAGTACCTTTTCCCGATTTGGCATACAGCACCGACCAGAGACAGACAGATGAGTCAATAGACCTGTCTCTCAATTGCTCACTGCAATAAGTGAAGAAGGCCAGCAACCTGAGAGATGGTACAAATTCTACCTGTGTCTCCCATGCCCAGTTCAGTTACAGCAGGGGATCTAAAATGTCAACCAGGGGAAGTTTTGGAAATATCTCCTTACACCAACAGACGCACTATTAAGGAGAGAGACCGACTAGAACAGGATCGCTTTTCCTCATCATGTGGTTGCCATGGCGCAAGGGAGATTGGGTGGGGGGGTGGAAACGGGTGGCTTGTTACTTTTTTTTCCATTCTGTGTTCGAGCTTGACACAAGATTCGGTTTACATGTAATTTGTAGGTGCGCTAATGGAGAGCATGTGTCTGTTGAACATCCCGTTCGCAAACTTTAGCTACAATATCTAGGGGGACAAAAAAAAAATTAAGATATGTTGGCTCAATGGTGTCTCTGAACATGGACTGAGTATCAAAACTACAGCCGCCAAACAAATGCCCTCTCTGTCCGTAACAAGTCATTCTTACTGCACACTTTCATCAGCATAATCTCACACTTCAACCAGAGATTAGTTCATTGATCGGACTAGGTTTGAGATTGAAAAAAAAAAAAAAAAAAGAAAGTAAAACAGCATGCATCCGGGCCTCCAGGCCTCCGAGAGGCTGTCAAACTCTTCTGGAAAAAGGGAGTTTCCTCTATAATTACCCCCCTTGTCACTAATTTGCATAAGTAGCTGGATGATTGACGCCCGCTGACAAAATCCTGCAATGTAATTACTATATTTGTACACCTCAGTGTTGTACAGCAGTGCGTCTAGCATGGCAAATGTGGCTGTGAGCACACAGAGTGGGCTGTTACAAATAAAACATAACTGTATGAAGCACCGATATGCACACTGGATTGCTATTTACATAGCAGAGTATTACATTACTTTGATTTGCATAGTTTTCAGGGGGATTTATTGATTTCAACTTGATAAATTCAATAGGGACACACCAATTAAAACTCTGGGCAATATGGACGAGTCAATAATTATTTGCAATTTACAGCAGATAACAGATGAAGGGCCAATATTAAAACTTTGTCTGTTTTGTTTGTTGCCATTTTACCAAAAAAACAACCATGACAACTATACAAATTAAAGGTGCTCTATGTAATTTTTTGACTGTACTTAAGCATAAAAATACCATAATTTTTTTTTTAGCTATTTAGGAAACATGCTACTAAGTTCACATATTTGTTTCTCCAAAAAACAATCCTACAGCAAGTTATTCTACTTTAAAATCTGCATTCTGTGTTAAAATATCTGTTTTTGTTTTGGTCTGTTTGATTTTGCCCAATTTACCCAAATTTCGACACCCCGGGTTGCCAGTTGGTGGAAAACACAGCGTATTGCAGCATGGAAGCCAGCAAATGAACAGGGTCAGAAATCACAGATTCTATGACCAGAGGCATATTAAAATGCAGATAAATCAGCTTATCAACTTACAATGTAAGGATTGCCGCCATTCATTGTCAACTGCTCTCGTTTTTGTTGCGTTTCCTCAATCTGGCAACCAGCGTAGCGTCTAAGAAGGCTCCCCAGGAGAAATTACTCTCTCCGATATTTTGAATTTGGACAGCAGTACCCATTTCAGCCACTAGCTGCCAATATTACATACTGCACCTTTAAAGTGCCCCTATTATGGATTTTTGAAAATTAGCTTTCATGCAGTGTGTAACGTAGCTCTAAGTGAATGAAAACATCCTGCAACGTTTTAAATCTGAAAGTGCACTGTGTATAAAGTTATTGTCTCTCAAAAGAAAGAGTCGACTCTGAATCATTAAAATTAGTCGTTTTTAAAATGAATCCCAAGCTGTTTTCATGTTGAAGTCAAAATGAAATATTAGCATATTGCCCGCCCACTTGTTGTGCGCGCAGACCTTGGAAAACTTGATTTTCACATTGGTCTGAATGAAAATGCAAATTCATTCTTTGCCACTAGGCACCGCTTTTGGAGCATTAAAAGCTCACAAACACTGCTTTAAATAAAATCGAACAATCACCGCAGATTAGCGTCACGCAAAGGAGGGGTTTGGAAAAATGAATCGTTGAACGAATCGTTTGGGAGTCGTTGAGCAAATAAGGTAAAAATAAATGCATATTATAAGAAAATGAAAGTGTTTTTTTGACCTTATATGCATGTCAGGCTGTTGTTGGGGACTCCCAAAACCAAAATATGAACCTTCCTAACCCATAATAGGGGCACAAGTTTTTATTTTGTCTAGATAAAACGTATCTTTAAAAAAAAATAATTTAATCTTTTAAAATGCTACAAATGAATTTAGGTGATTCGTAATATAATGTACAGTATGAAAAATTATATTTATTTATTTTGCTGGTTTGTATGGCAAATAGGTTTACCCTTTACTGCACTTTGTAATTCTTCTAGTTACCTAATAGCAGCTAATGAATCAGAAGTTTCACCCATTCAAAGGAAATATCTTACTTCCAAGTTGAAAAATAAGGTGGATTGCGCATCCCTAGAATTCGATCCAAAAAAATAAAAAATAAATCATCAATCTCATGTTTACAAAACTGACATAATAGTTGTCAAAGGAAGTCATCAGAGTACCTAAAACGATCAAGTCAGACATCCATGAAGTGGAAGTTTTTCTCTCCCATCCATTTGATGTTAACAATTACTTTTGTCATATTAATGTTGGTCTATGCTACCAGAAAGCATGTCAAAACATAGTTTAAGATGGCTTCCAGTAACACACTTGGCAAGCTGGGAGGAATTTGAGTGATGGACATAGACCAGGTGAATATTTACAATCTCAACCATGTTCCTGAGAAACAAAAGATTGACCCAGAAACACTTAAAAGCAGGAGAGGGCCACTGGACCCCTGCCAAATACTAGTACACTGCAAGAATTCTGGGCCAAAGAGAAAAGAGAAAGGGGCTAGGCAACCAATGAGGTGCCTGCCAAAGGACAGGAAAAGCTTCTGGCAGTTACTCTGTCAAGAGGAATTGTGTAGTTGATTGTCCCCATTGAAGTAGACCGCCAAGATGCATGTGTTCTCTTGCTCTACACCGCTTGTTTGTATAGCATCCGAGAAGAACCAACCTGACATGCTTCCACGAGTCTACGAACGGATAGGAGGAGGAGGACAGGGATAACAGTGGAAAAACATTTTTTCATCCCGCTCAAAGATGCAGCCCTTGCCTCCTTAACCACATGTTGTGTAACAGATTAAGTCCGAACTCTCACAGACAGAGCGCTTTGTGCCAAGGCTGTTTTTAACTGCCTCTGTTATTTGTAGAGCAGATTTGTCTATTGTTAGTCTGAATAAATAGCAGAGAGCGACAAAAAACACACAACATTCCTCTGCTATTGAAGTGTTCACAGGAAGGCCTGATCCAGTGAAGAGCACAACAGAGGCGTCGCAGTCAAAACACCACATTCACGTGCCACCATACAGCCTCGGCAGCGAGGACGATGTTTGCAGAGTCTCACCACCACCTTGAATGATGGCTGTAGATATTCGTGTTGACACTGTCTTGACTGAGTGCGTGTGGGCAGTTTAAGGTGACTATATCTACCTTGCAGAGGGATGAGCGAGGAAAAGCCTAAGGCTACCGCCGAAAGAGAAACTAACCCGAGCTGTTCGGAGATCTGTTGCCTGTCCCATGGACCACCCCCGGGTGAGTCTGCAGTAATGTATGCTGCTGTCAGTGGATGCTTTAGTATGGATGTTTCTGTACTGTATAGCTGTGTAGTGTGCTCATTTGCTCCCGAGCACACTGTCAATGTCCTATCACACAGAGCCTGACAGCCTCCCCGCCCCCATGCCACCAACTCTGCCCCCCGGCTCATGAACTTTTTATGAGGCGACAGGGACATGTGTTCATTGGAGGTCTGCAGTGATACCGTAACAGCTCTTTGTGCTCCACAGTCTGTCTGCAACCTGTATCTTAAACTATTTTAAACCGTACTTTCTCGCAAACTTGGCCTTCGTTCAGATTTTTATCCAGAGAGCTTGTACCTGCTTTAGTTTTAAATTGGACTTCATGCCAAGTTCAAACCAACTTAAAAAGTTGGTCTAATTCCATTTGAACAGCCCAAATCATCAGCGATGATAAAAAATGGATAAAGACGAAAACAAACTAAAGCCATCTCCCTCCCCCAGGGAGGTGTTTAACACATTACCCTTGGCATTAGCCAGCATGTCTTATTCAGAAGCTTTGCCTGTGTTACAAGGATGTGAATATTCTAGCACCTCCTGGGTCGGAAGTAAGGGGAAAGAGGGAAAACATACGACTCTTGGATTTCTGCTCAGTAATCAAACCACGAAGTGGCCGCAGATATCATTGTTTATTTATCTTTGAACTCAATTTAGAGCAAAAGGTCTTTACACATGAGACGACCAGTTATGAGATGAGAAGGTTTGTAGCTCTCCAAAATCTACCTTTCGTACTCCTGTCTGACTGGCATTGATAATAGATTTATCTCGAGTCACAGAGGCCTCGAAAAGGCCAAGATCCTTCACTCACGTCGGTGCGCTGCGAGAGCGAGAAAAGTGCGAGACGGGTGATAACAGAGATAACTTTTGAAAAATTAGCCCTATTGATTCCTGCCACACTTTCGCATCTGGTTAACTGCCTTGTCGGGTGGTAAAGGCTTTAATAGGCCCGCAGTCAGTCATGCGCTGACAGACTGTGGGCTCGGGCCCATTGACCAAGCAGAGCTAAACCAAGATCTGATGGAGGACCCCCTCAATCCTGCAGGGAGAGGAGGTGGAGGGGGATAAAGATAGGAGATGGATAGCCCGAGGAAGGGATTTATGTCTGGACGGACGCCCCCGCAGACGTCACAGGGTGTTAACTATGGCACATGCAGCAGCTCCTGTCTCCACCCACCCCTCACTCTGAGAAGTCCTGCAAAACTTTCCTTGCTGACAGGCTTTCTTTATGCACCAGACAGGGAGTGAAATCTTTGCTCGTGTCTGGGAGAGAAAGCTCTGAAAGCTCAGGGAGAGGAAGCCTCTGAGAATGTCACTGCTGGGGTGTGTGGCAGGGTTCTTATTAATTAACCTTCATGTATCCTTGTAACTTTTTTTCCCGGCCAACATGTTCCCATGCAATTATGAGCAGGTCTACTCGTGTGCTTAATAAAAATATGTACCATAAAAACAGCTGTTCAGGTTGTGCTTTCCAAAAATCCTTAATTTCAAGAATTTTTCCAATGGGTTTCCAATGGGTTTACAAGTAAAAAATGGGTCTGTGGTAAACGTTACTTGAAGATACTTGGACAATTTGTTCTACAACATAAATTACACACAGTCATAGCTCAAAAGTTAATTATGAATATTTGAATCAATAATTTAATAAATGGTGATATTAAAGTTTGATACCATTTTGTCAAATTAAAAAACTAAAATAATCAGTATTATTAAAATATTTGTGTTTTCAATAATTAACTTTAAGTGAGCATTAGATGACTGCACAGGTAATATAAATAGGCGCTTATAGAGAGAGACCTTTTCAAAGTTCCTAGAACTACTGGTGGAAGTTCCTAGTTTTTTGGCATGTTCGCACAGCAGTAACTAGGAATGTATTTCTATGTTCCTACGTTCCTTCCTTTTGCACACGAAATAAACCAGCTATCCGGCATTTTTAAACAAGCCGTTTAAAAATATTTACTTCATGAACATGGAAAACAGCAAATGGCATTTACCTGTTGTCTCTTCTCAGCCTCGATGATATGTACTGCAAGTTGTCATAGGAGATTTAGTCAGACTTTCATGCTTTTTTAATCGCGTAAACTGTGCGTTTACATTCCATCTCCATTATCACAAAACCCACGACACACATTAAAAACAGCTCCGATTACGGCATCCATGAAAACGGCCCAAGGGAGAAATTGGTTCTCTAGGAACCATCATGCTAGCTAGTTCCTTGAACTATGTGGTGCGAAAATGCTTCATGTAAAAGTAGAGGAAACAAACATGCACAAATACATATATTGTAGAATTGACCAACATTATCTTCAAGAAATTTCTACCAAAGATGCTATTTTACTTATAACTGAAAAACCCCAGAGGAAGTCTGCCTACAAATTGAGGCCACAACTGAACAGCTCCACATCTACACCATGAAATTTAGCATGTTAGCATCTAGGTCCAAGCAAAACTTCAAATAAATAAATAAAAATAAAAATAAAAAAGGCAGAGAGAGTGCTAGAACCGATGTCTTCCTCTGACAATAATAGATGCTAATATTTTAAATTTAGCCCAAGCTAAACTTCAAAGAAGCTTAGCATTTATTGAATGGAGAGCACTAGATCCACTGTCTTCCTCAGGCTAAATTTAGCATGTTAGCATCTTTTGCCATCCAAGCAAGACTTCAAAAAGCTTAGCATTTATTTGAAAGGAAAGCGCTAGAGCCACTGTCTTCCTCAGGTTTTTTCAGATGTTTTCTCTGGCAACTCAGTCACCAGGGGCAAAGAAAAACGAGTGCTGAGGGGACAAAACGTAATGAATATGAAACCAGCAGACACAATCTGCACAGTATGTTCAAACACAGCATGCATCACGACAAATATAATATGTGCAGAACAGGTCAATTGTGGAGCCCTCGGTGACGTACACAGTACACACACATACACACACCGACCGTTTTAAATTACTGAGTATCACTGCGTGCGGCATTGGCAATAATGAAATGTTGGAGAAAGGATACAGCGGCGGTGTAGTTCTGACTCTGGCAGTAGTGAATGACAGCTGATAATGAGATGTTTTGATACTGAAGGTGAGGGAAAGCTGGAGAGAGACAGCGCCTGTGTGCCTCTATGACTCACACACCCATCTGAGAAACTATAACTCCTCTCTCCTTTCTTTCTCCCTCTTTCTGTTCTTTCTCTCTCAGCAGGATCTAGGAAGCACTACCTGGGTTTCATCAAAACGCTTATTAATAAGCATGGCAGTCCAACTACATCATTCATCACTGTTTTCATCAGGGATGAAAGAGGATGGTGCAGAATCTGTGGTGAGCGATCACCGTTTCCTGCGTCAAGGGTTTAACCAGAAAAATGTCTAGCGGTTGGACCTGAGTGTTAGGAATCTGCTTGTGTGAAATGCTAAGGAAAGTGAAACGCAAGTAACAAAACATTCCATGGTTTTACCATGATTTTTAAACACTGAACCATGGCATTGTTTGAAGTACCTTTGAATATGGTGTAAATAATGCTATGAAAACAGGAAACACAAAATAATAATGTAGCAGTGATAGAAATTTATGCACCATGGATTTTACATGGTAGCAACATGGAACTTTTTTGTAATTAATCAGTTAGTACCATGATACTGTATATAACAATTTCCTACTGATATATGCACTGTACTATGATATCAACACTGCTGAAGACAGATTAGCACTAAAGTTGCGACAGATCTTTTATAACATACATCTGAGTGACACAGATTATTCAAGAAGAAAATGTAAAGTAGGGACTTATTTCTATCCATCAGTTGGATGGATGCAGATCTCAATACAAGATTGCAATCAATTGTAAAAACAAAAGGCGTGGCGAACAAAATGACTTGAGAAGTCTGACATATAGTACGTCACCAGTGAGAAGTCTTTTTACTGGAAGATAGAGTAATTTTACAATAAGCTCAGTAAGAAAATAGATGAATTTCCATTCCATGTCGACTTTAACTTTTTTTTTTTTTTTTTTTTTTATAAAAACAAAAAAGTCAAGCTTTGAGTAAGTCTCCTCTTCTCTCGCACACAGAGCAAATTGTTTGTCCCGTATGTAGACATGCATGCTCTCTATTCAGAGTGCTTAATGTTTAAAGTCCAGCCTGCAAAACTGGGGTACGATTCAAAAGATCTGCCAATACCAGAGGGCCTCCTTTAATATGCCTAAATGAGAGCAAGACAAAAAAACAAGGTCATATCTGATCTAGCACCCTCTATTCAACAGCAGCCCTTGATAGAGCCAGGCCTGTATTTAAAGAGCTTTGCTCGCTTGGATGAAGCAGGGAGTATTACACTATTGTCGGCAAGCTATAGGACAGAAACAATATATGCTATATTTAAACTCTAATGAAACCAAATTCAGAGTAAACGCTTACAGTGGGCTTGAAGCCTGGAAGTTACTCTTAAAAGTAAGAGTGAGAGCAAAGGGAAGGGGGAAAAATGGAGAAAGATGGAATCCATCCTGAAGGTGAATTTCATGCCAGTAGATGTGGACAAAGGAGGCGCTGATCTGTGACTATTAGGACCTGTAAAGAGAGGTCTAGTTAAATGAAGACAGTCTTGTAAAAGAGTGATGACAGAGTGAGAGAAACAGAGACAGAGAGAGACATGAAGGATGGGAGGAGGAGTTCAAGTCATTTGATTATGTTTTAGAGAAAGGAGGAGAGATGAAAAGAAAGAGAAAGATATAGGGATGGAAGGATGGATGGGTGGAGAGGGACAGAGAATGTGAATGGTGCAGTGGATAAGGCCTCTGACAGAGGGAGCCCTGAGGCACAGCATTTTAAGACAGAGGAATTAGCAGTTCATAGAGGATTTTATACAGCAAAGGCCGCTGGATGGGGGAAGAGCACAGGAAGAGTGCACAAATGCAACCTACTTACAAAGAACTAGTTAAAGGCATAGGGTTTAAATCGGGCCGGAACGATCCGGAATGGCCCATCGCACAGAGTTCAGCTCAGTTCCTCTCACACCAAAAGATGAGACTGTGCTGCAGCTCTCAGTTCCTTGTTCACCCCTACTTGTTTCCGTATGGAGCAAGTAAAAATCCCATTCCCATTGATTTCTAGCGATAACCTATTAATTTTTCAAGACAGACCTACCAGGAGCTCCGTGAATTTACAGCACAATGTGCTTCTGTATAAACCATAAGTCAGCATGAGTTAATTTAAAAATATATATAATTTACATTTTACCTAAGAACTACAATACGCATAATCCTGAGGAGAGATCCACCAATCAAAGAAGTCTGTTACTGTGGAAACAGGAATTGCTGCAAAGGAGCTCAACAGTGACTGCCCACTCCCGTAAATCATTGCGAATGACGAAATCGAGTCAGTCTCTCCACACTCTCAAACTATAGATGTGTATATGTTGGGATATCTTGCAATATACTTCAAATATATGGTATTTTATACTTAAATTCCAATAACAGTTTTATATTGCACCATCTTGTCTGATTTGATTACGTCATTCATAATGCTTTATGGGATGAGTACTTTTAGTTTTTTTTTTCAGACTTTTCAAATATTTTTTGGCTTTGAATGAAAGGTTTAATGTTGTGATTCATCTCAGAGCTGGTGGGTTTGGTTCAAGGACTCTTTATTGAAAAACTTTTTGAAATGCCTATGTAGAAAATAAATAGAATAAAAGCAGATTAAAAAGTTAGGCGGTCACTGTTGTGCTCTATAGCAGAGGTGTGCAAACATTTTACTATGGAAAAAAAAAAAAAAACTAATTTGATTGAGGGCCATGGGCCAAAAGTAAACACTGTATTATACTTATATTAAAGTGCCCCTATTATGGATTTTTGAAAATGACCTTTCATGCAGTGTGTAACAGCTCCAAGTGAAATTAAAACACCCTGCAAAGTTTTAAATCTGAAAGTGCACGGTGTATAAAGTTATTGTCTTTCAAAAGAAAGAGTAGACTCTGAATCATTGAAATGAGTCCTTTTTTAAACGAATCCCAAGCAAATATTAGCATTTTACCCTCCCACTTGTTGGTCTTTTCGCGTTGGTCTGAATGAAAATGCAAATTCATTCTTTGCCACTAGGTGCCACTTTTGGAGCGTTAAAATAGCTGTTTCACAAAGCAGCACTGCGCTCACAAACGCTGCTTTTATTATGAAATGGAAATGAAATCGAGCAATCACCTCAGATTAGAGTCAGGCCAAGGAAGGGTTTGGAAAAATGAATCGTTGAGCGAATCGTTTGGGAGTCGTTGAGCAAGTAAGGTAAAAATAAATGCATATTATAAGACAATGAATGTGTTTTTTGACCCTGCATGCATGTCAACCTGTTGTTTGGGACTCCCAAAACCAAAATATGAACCTTTCATTACTCATAATAGGGGCACTTTAAATTAAAGAACTTCAGAAAATCCATCTATGATCATAATCTAATCAACACAACACATCATAACTAACTTCAGTATTCTCTGAAGAGGATTATTTGCTGAATCTAAAATTCTAGAATGAACCGTTGGACTGACAGGATTCTCATTATTTGATGGGATTAAGTTTTAAAGTGTTTTAGTGTTTAAAATTCAACAGTTGCCAATTTAAAATAACAACAAAAAATCTAATTTATGAATTGTAAACACATACTTTTACATTCAGTTCTTGCCAGGCTCTCTACAGTGGCTGAAATATGACTCATCATTCATAGTGGAGTATATCCCCAAAGGACCCCAAGCATGATGTGCTGACAGACTTCTTCACCCGCTCTGAGCCCTCCCTCCTGAGCTTACCACCTGTGCAGGTAATTCAGAGTAAATTTCCACTGCCTCTGCTGTTAAGAGTCCATCATCAGCACCACCTGAGGAGTTCCTTTTCCAGACAAAGTGTTTCCTGACAACAGACAAGCACATCACCAACATCAGTGACACCGATGTGTGTGACCTGCACAAAACTCAGAGAACTGGCAATCTGTGTTTAGGATAAACCTAGATGTAATATGGAAAATTGTTCTTGTTTCAGATGAATGCAATGTTTTTTAATAGGGATGCACCAATATTAAAATTCCAGCCAATACAGATAATTATCGTCATGTCATGTCCAATAACCAATGAATTTCGCACATTTAAAATTTTAAATGTCTTTACAATTTTGAAACACTTCAAAAATAAAATTAATCAAAGCTACAAGTTAATTCATTTAGGCTTTACAACATAATAAAGTACAGTATAAAAATGTATATTTATTTTGAGGTTTAGATTAATGCAGTAATGCTAAAGACCACATTTAATAAGTGTTTTTAAAGATTAAGTGAGCATTATCTAAATGTAAAATTAGTTGTAAATATACAATATCGGCTAATATATTAAAAAAAAAAAAAAGTCTAATAATCAATATGGTACCAATATATTGTGCATCCCTAATTTTCAAATATTTCAGAAAACGACAAATCAACATGTTTGCTTCTGTGCACGTTTATAGATCATCCTGATTGGCTGTACCAAAGGTGTGCGTCATTTTCTTTTTTCTTGTCTCTTTTTCCCCAGGTGAGGTCCATCAGGTGAAACCCAGCACTGCACAGGGTAATGCATACAGCCCACCTGACCCCTGAGCTTCTATCTGTGTCTCTCGACCGCTTCCATTTCAGGAAAAGCAGATGAGAGCCCCATGCCCGCTGTAACTCAAACACCCCTCACTTATAATACATAACCAGAGTCTTTTCACTGAAAAATGCATACACATGCCTGGTCTGGGTGTGTATATGCTTGTCAGACTGTGTAACAGATATGTATCTACATGTAGTTATAGGCTATACAAACAACACGGGTATGTTAGAGTTTCCATAGTTTACACATTTCACAGTACACCAGAGCCTTTTGACTTCTTAATTATAATATTTTAATTTAAACAGAAAAATCTAAAAATAAAGAAACAGTCAACAGTTGGATGTTGTATCACTGGATGTTGCAACACCCAAGAGAAAAAAAAGCGATCTTTCATTTCATAAATGTTCATGTTTGTGATCATCAAAGCTGTGATAGGCATATAATTAGGATGGCACTATATTATCATTATTATTTCTTACTGCAAATATACACATTCAATAATTCCAAAAACATAATCTTTTAGTTGGAGGGTTTAAAGGTTTTGCTTATGGCCCTGGTTCACCATTCTGCCCTCAAGGCATCCATACTTCTCAAAACAAACCATAACCAACCAAGACACCTGCTTCACAACAGCAAAATGAAGCACCATTCATTACAATTCCTGTCACTCGTTAAACCAGAATGGGCCCTCATCACTATTACATCCATCCATTCAGGAATCAGCAGGAGCCCGTCAAATGCTACCTTAAAACATGAGTCTGTGACTCACAAGGACATCAACACATATAGACCTACATATTTAGCTGTAAAATCTACAAAGTAGCGGACTACGTCCATCAGTCAGATGCATCAGGCCAAAGACAGCACTTTAATTAAATCAGAAACAGCTTTCAATTAGTTAGTCTAGGCCATGGCTGGGCAGGAAGGCTCTGTGTCAGGAAGCTGACTCATAAAGCACAAAAACTTTTTGTTTTTTTCCCTTTCTCCTTGTCTCCCCTCCCTTCAGGGGAAGAAGTATCTGCTCAAAGAGATCTAACAGTGATTAAAAATGAAGAGAGGGAGAGGATGTCTAAAAAAAAAAAGAAGTATAGGCCATCTGACCTTCTGTGAAGTGACTGCGCTTCCGGCCCTGGACACAAACCATCGTGCCTACTGACACCTGGCTCCCCAGCGTGGGATCAATGGCGCTAAAAAACACTGAGGATCAGCAAGAGGCTCCGCAAGCACCCTATCCTTCTCTGTGAAGGCATTGCTTTCATATCTTGCGTATGGTTTTAGTCAGTTTGGGCTTTTAATTTGGGTGTAAAATATTCCAATTGGCATCCTAAATTAGCTTTTGTTCAAAGTTCAGCATGAGCTCAGCAGCAGAAAACAGCAGCAGCTGTTACTGAAGCCTCACCTCAAAATCTCCGCTTACGGTAAAGTTTGACATCAAAACCACGAGACGGTGGGGAGGGAGGATAACAACCATGAATTTATTCTCAGAGCCTCGTTCTCACTAACATCTGTAAAGGTGTTTACAAAGATATCTGCATCGTAGAACAACATCCCGAGTTGCCCTTAACCCCAATGCCCCTATTAGCACACCTGCGATCGTGACGCTCGACATCCCGACACATCAGCGGCCAGGCTTCTGTATGAAAATCTGGTGCAATAAATTACAGAGAATCATAATTCAAATAATGGCATGCCTGCAGTTTCTGAGCTTTCATGCAAACCCCAATCAAGGCCATGTTGCTGTGATGAGTCATCGCTCTATCCAGCTGTCCACGGGGCATACATCTGATTAGCAAGCCCACGCTCACCCAGTAGGCGCAAATGTAAATATTGTAATAAAACCCTCAGTAATAACTCCCGTGTCTTGGAGAGGCTTCACTTTATTTATTTTTCCCCACATTTCAGCAATATTGTTTGATGGAGACTGCATGCTTAAATATCAGTTATTAAAGCGAGCGTTCAGGTGTGGGTTTCCAGAAACCATTCTTCAACTTCAGGCTTTTTTTTTTAAATCTCCCACGAGGAGCTACTTGCATCATTAGTGTAATTATCCTTCACATCGTTGTTGGAGTTATTTACCATCAAAGAAGTGGGTGTTTTGCTTCACCTACAGAGCTGCAGAGTGACACTCCGCACTGTGACTAATACGCCGCAATATTTACAGTTTTTTTTTCTCCCCATGTCCCTGAAGCGAGAATGACATTTTCAAAAAAAAAAAAAAAAAAGGAGACAAATCACAAATGACATGCAAATCAAAGTTCAAGGGCTGCCGTAGAGGTTGCGTTTCCTGTAGTGGATCAGAACAGTGCATTTCTTAAAAAATATCCAAACAGGAAGCGCAAAGTGACCAGCATCGCCACAGGGTGGGGGAGGGGGGGGTTCAACGGGTGTGTTGCTGTGGTGACGCAGAATGCTTGAGGGCCTCAGATGAGCTCCCACTAAGAGGCTGTCCCCTCTGTGCCAGCTTAGCCACCTGGTACAGCCATGATACATTTGGCTAATGATGTCACGGACTCTCTTTCATGCCGCGCCCCCACCACCACGGCCCAATTGTCTATTCATGAGAGTAATGAGAATTCAGGGAGAGGGAGAGTGAGAGACAGACAGAGAGAGACTTTGCTCATGGCCACTGATAACCCCAGACTAAACCTGCAACCTTACGAGGCTCGGGCTTAATATCTGGCCGTCAATCAGCTCTGCCATCCCTTGCCGGAGTGTTTAATTACAGAGATCAATTATTCACCAGCCTCGTCTTTCAGTGGGCCACACTCCTCGAAAAAATACTGCCACAGGCTGAGGGAGGAGACAGCGGCTTGCCAGGACAGACCAGAAATATCCCTAGCACAACATGTCCACCAGGAGAACGCTGTCTGCACCTTACCTAAGAGCACGGACCTATTTGCCATGCATGACCGGTGCGAGTGTAACATTACATGAAAATTTATTGAGGTCTGCTGCCTGTCTTACTGGCCCTGTCAATGCGCTGACGTCATGGCTTGTTGATAAAAACCACAGCGTCAGCATCGCCGATTGCCGTCATCAGGTCTTTCACGGCCGGCCATGGCATTCATTATTATTTTACACCAAGTATTAAAGGGATAGTTCAACTATTAATGAAAATTCTGTCATCATTTACTCACCCTCGTACTGTTCCAAACTTGTGTGGACGTCCACACAATGATAGTCAATGGGGTCCAGGGTTGTTTTGGACCACATTAACTTTCACTGAACGGATGAAAACATTCATTAAAATATCTTCTGCGCTCCACAGAACAAAGAAAGTCATTTCTGGAACAAAATGGTTGAACTATCCCTTTATATTTTGGTGCAACCTGCCGAAATGCCCTTAAAAAAAAAAGATGTGTTCACGTCGGTGGTGTGAACAAAAGATATGCACACAAATGACAGCAGGTGATATTCTACCTCACTGAAAGAGGAGAAAAGAAGGTGCGGCCATGATGTGCATCTTGTCACTTATCGCAGGTCCCCATGTTTCACGCAACTCTAAGAGCTCACCCCATTACCGCCATCCAATTCTCAATCACTGTAAGACAAACTGTTCAACTGACCCCAGATCAGCCCGAAAGGTAACTTCAACCAGTTCTTGAATCCTCCCCCGTTTTCCAGACTGACAGCTCATTAATCTCCCTTGGCTGCAATCCCTCCTCCCCAGTGACAGAGCCTGAGCCAGAGCAGAGGATTCCCCAATGCCTGGCTGTGTCCATCCCCGCTGGTCCACCTGCCTGGATCAAACACTCTCCACAGGGAGGGGACTAGACAGTAAAGACCAGAAAAGGGGGGTGTTGGGGATTTCGACGGGCAATAAAACAAAACAAATCACTTCCTGTCAGGGTGTGTCTTTACTGAGTGGGCGTGCAAATGTGTGTAACCAGGCGCTAAGAGCAGGGCCACTAAATGAGACAGGACATGAATAAAGCAGCAGCTAGCTTCGATTGTTCGTGGGCAGGCTCCAGGGGAAAGCCGGTACCGAGGAATCTATCACAGGAGATTGGCTAGGTCGTGGGTGGACGTCACCGAGTAAAAAGGCCCTTTGGTGAGATCTGAGACTGGGCCCACCAGATCGCAGTGTATAAATCTAATAGACAATAACGTATGCCCCTTCACCAAGGAAACTGGAGGGAAATGCACATTGCAAACTGTCAATAAGAATGAGTCTTCTGTTTATAAGATCACCTCAGGACATTCTAACACCATTATGTTCCTCGGCTGGGGTTGAGGGGAGCGAGGTGAAGTTTAAAGTTAAAATACTTCCTCGGTCAGTTTAATGCGCAGAGACAACTTTAGAGACAACATAGCTCTGTATGTTTGAGCGGCCAGACATAGCAACACTGACTCAACCAATGGCGTGATTTGGGGGGCGGGGCAGTCTGTTTGTCCAACCAGTGGCAGATGAGCAGAGTGATTGGGGGATCCTATTTAAAACAATTACACATGTAACCCTGTTGTTACACATGTAATCTTGTTTCGTGAAATTTTACATTTAAAATTTGAGATTACAATTGTGATTTTAATCAAAATCATCTATTTGTCATCCTCTGCCAAGTTTCTAGTCATAAAAAAAGTTCAACCAGAGGCCAAGCTGTTATTAAAGCTCCTGATATGACTAAAGAAAAGAGAATATCACATAGGGATACAACGATAATAAAATTTTAGCCGATATACCAATAATTATTTTCACATTATGGCCGATAACGATAATTGGCACATATAAAAAAAAATTATATTATCTCAATAAATAAAAATAAAAGATTAAAAACTTTATAATTTTTAATTTAGGCATCATAGCATTTTAAGGTAGAGTATGAAATATCGATGTTCATTTTAAGACTTGTTAAACAGTTAACAGTGTTATTAAAATAGTGTTTTATTGACTTGGGTAATATAAGGTAAAATAAATGTAAAAAGGGGAAACTATAAGGCACAAAAACTGTTAAATGAAAATCTCTAGTACTGGACAACCAATATGGTACAGATATTGTACATCCCTAATATCATTTGCATCACATTATAGTCCCATAATGCCCATTTGCCACGATATTCCAAAGCCTTTATTCTGTTTCTTCTGCCTATATGCCTTTGAAACTTCAATGTTCAGATGATGAGCTGTGAGTAAATCCTGTTAATCAAATTCATAGCAAAAACTGAGAAGCAAGAAGACAATACATACAAGTACATGCTTCTGTAATGATGATGTATGAAAAGCCAGCGAGAAACTTATGGTAACGCATGTATACAGGCCTTTTGGCCTTTCCAATTGGCACTAACACTATGAGACAGCAAGAGAATCATCACTAAAGGGTCACATCTGGTTTCTGAAATGGCAAGGAATGAAAACGCTGAACCTGTGAACTTCCTCATATCAATCTGTTACACTCAGTTAAGCTCTATGTGCACTTGAAGATTGGGACAGAGAAGAAAAGGCAGAAAATGAAATGAAGTAAAAATGAAATCAGTCTCACTTCATTTTTCATTTAACGCAAACTATCCCCCCGCCCTATACATGCACGGCCGGAAAAACTAATCCAATTGAATGAAACGTTTAAACCAATTTTCAACTAATTTCCAAACAGAAGGGAGCAAGGCATGCATCGCTACCTGTTTAGATAGGTCACGTACAGTGCAGTATTACACACGGCTGTAGGTCTGACGTGGACAGGCATGTCTATTCCCCTCAGACAGATGGAAATTCCCACTTCCCCGTCTTTTACTCCGCTGCTATTGTCATTCTCAAATGGCTTCCACATTACACCCCTGTAATCAAACTGTAGGATTCATACTGCTCATTATTCAATTAGCCAAATGCTACAATCGCATCCTGATGGCTAAGATAATTAGTGTAAAATGGTTACCCGGCTGGCAAAGTGGATCTGCAATTCAAGGTGAATAGAATATCCAATTGTACCAAATGTAATTTTTTCAAGGCTAATTTGGTGGCTAATGAGGCTGCTCTAGTTTGGGTAATTTATGGTAATTTATCTAGTTTGGGTAATTTATCACTGCTGGTTATATCTCTATATAATCATGTATGTGACAAATAAAAATCTTGAATCTTGAATCTTGAAAGGTGAAAAAGGCCAGAATGAGAGAGAATAGAGAGAATTAACAAGGAATTTCCTCTGCTCTTTCTCTCTCTGTCAATGGAGGCACAAAACAGGTTCATGAAACACTGATAAACGAAGAAAGTGAAATCACTAGTCATTGCGGTTTCGTATAATATTCACTGCTCCTACTTTTATTTGATATCTAAGCTGTGACATCTAGCTTCACCTTTCAAAATAGCACAAAACAAACCCATTCATTTTCCCCATACAAAAAGATTTGTGATTTAACTTAGATTGAAATGATTTACATTATAACATTTTATGATTCAATTATGTAATTCATCATAAAGAATTTAAGCACACAGCACCTTTGTCATTCTCTTACTTTCAAGTAGTCTCTTGCTTTGAATTGAATGTCGTAATGTTATGCTTCATCTACGAGCTGGTTGTTTTGGTTCAAGGACTCTTTGTAAAATCATTTCTTGAAAATGCCTGCTGGAGAAAATGAATGGGAATAAAAACAAAAACACTTAGCAAGGAACTGAAATAAAATACCCACAGAAACAAGGTTGTAGAAGAAATGTCAGTGGTCACTTTTGCACTCTATAGGAAAGCACTGAAGCCAGTACAGTTTCATGCTTGAAATCCCCAAAACGGCTGGAAATCACTAAAAAACAGTTTTGCAATGACTCTAGGTGGCAAGCTAAATATGGGTAACCTTCCCGCAACTGTTTCAACAGTTCCCATGGCAATAGGAAACTTAGCGTGAGCCACCACACATGTTGGTGACACCTGTAAGCAGAATGAGAAAAGAAGTTTGCAGCCATCAAAGTGTTCATTCTGGATTTTTTGTGGTAATTATGCCATCGCAGGTAAAGTGTGACTGAGTGACACTTCTGAATTGGGAGCACAGGTGAATAAAAATTAATTTAGCAAAAAAAAAAAAGAAACCGTGATGTCTTCACTGGATGTATACATGCAAAATGTTGTCAAATAAATAAAGCACAGACCATATGTCGTCACACAGCATTCAAGGGCAATCCCGCTTACAGAACCAATTTTGATGGATTGTCAGTGAATTCTCTACTCTGCAGCTGCCGTGCCGGGGAGTGACGCGTGAAAGCCCTTCACCTGTGCTGCTATCCATTCCCGGATAACTGCGTAGGAGGTGGCGGCCGGCTGAAAGCCTACATTTACCCACTTTGGTGTAATTGCAGCGTTTACTCTTTGATTGCCTAAGAGCTCCATTCATACTCACTCCTGCCTCGTTGGATGAGAGCTTCTGCAGTGGGGTTGATTGCTTTACAATGGCAGATCAAAATATTAGAGTGATCCCTCTGAGCAGTCACAGTAAGCGTTTGACTAACAGTTATTATTACGCTGTCTGTCAGTGCAATAATAAAGGAGGCTACATTGTTCAATGGGGGAGAAAAGAGCTGGTTCATGCTCTTCTAATAATTACAAATTTGCTACTTGCTTCCTAGATTTTGATACTAAATGGCTCAAGCTATAAAACACATCTGACTGGAAGGCCAGAGTCATGGCATTAAAAGTGCATCTTGAAATTCTGCTGCAACTCCAATTAAAATCAGCATGACACAGCATGTAAAATACCTAAAATAACTGTGCATAATTACATTTTTAAACAAATTAATTATTAATTAATTAAAAGTATGTTCTGATATCCTTTCGCCCCATTCTCTGGGAGGAGAAATTTTACTAGAAGCTCTTTTGCCAACAAACCAATTACCATACTAGGGTTGGGAAAAGTCTGGATTTAAAGAACTGATTCTCTTTCAATTCATGTGTGTGAATTTGAATTCATTTGGCCACAATGTGTAATTTGTGTAAAATTAGGTTAAAATTCAAAAAAATATAAAAGAAGTTTAGTAGGTTTTGAAAACACTTTAGAATAAGGTTCAATTTGTTAACATGCATTAAGAGTTATGAAGTAACAATGGTCAATACTTATAATTTCTTAATTAATTATCCCTGATTAATTTCTACGCACATTTTTATCATACCAAGACAAATGATCATCGATGTATGAAAAAAAAAACATTAATTACTAATGAACAATAGGATATTTGTAAACATTAACCAAGATTAATACATACTGTACAAAAGGATAGCTAGTGCAATAGGCTAACTAATGTTAACAAATTGACATTATTGTAAAGTGTTACCACCTTTAAGCTTCCATACTTTTTCAACATTCAAAGTTTATCTTGACAAACTTTCTTACATGGAAAAGTTTTTCATAAATTTAAATTCCAATTTCAATTCTAGTTCCTGTTTGCTATTCCATTTTAAATTTAGGAGCCAAACTGGAATTCAAAAAGCATTCTCAGTTCAATTCTACATGACGCACAAGCCCGTTGCATACACAAACACATCTGTGAGATACATTCCTTATTGAAGCACAGACGGTCTCATTATTTTTTATTTGATTATTTGGTTAAACGCAGGCCTTTGGCAGGCTGTCTCTGCAACAGTTGGCCCATGGGCGGATAGTGAAGTTAAGAGGTGCAAACCTTAGTCAGGAGTGGTGCAGTACTGTGGCGCCCCACATTCTGCCAACAGCCCAACAGTGGTGCCATCACTGACTCAGTCACTGACCCAGAGCCCCCACCTGCATGAGCAACGCTTTGAGCTATAGGACCCAGCGATGCCCATCTCAAGCTGCCCACTAGAGCAGAAGGCCCTTTGACTCACGCCCATCTGGCCTGCTAGCACTTTAGAGTACGCCAAGGTCTATGAGCACACTGCTAACTTCCCTACCCTTCCCAAGAGGGGACAGTTAACAAATCGGGAGTCCTAAAAGTTTTGGTGACGAGCAACTTTTTTTTTTTCTTGTCAAGACGGCATGTGGTTAACAGAGGCGATGACAAGTCAACATTCCGCCTCCAGGTTTTCCCACATACATACACAAACACACACACCAAAGTTCAATCTTGCACCCTGTGTAGGAGTTAAAAAGGATGCACGTTATGGTCTTCTTCATTAATTTTTTCCATCTAAACACGTCACGAATCATATGATTTCTGATGATACTGATAGTCAAAAAAAGATATTTGGTAGAGGGTATATGAACTAGTGCTGTCAAAGGATTAATTGCGATTAATCACATCCAAAATAAAAGTTTTTGTTTACATTATATATGTGTGTGTACTGTGTATATTTATTACAGTATATATTTTGATAATATTTACGTTTACACATTTATATATTCATATTCTTATATTTTATATTATATATAAATATATTTAATATATAAACATAACATATTTTTGTAAAAATATATACATGCATGTGTTTGTATTTATATATGCATAATAAATATACGCAGTATACAAACATTTATTATGTAAACAAAAACTTTTATTTTGGATGCGATTAATAGCGATGAATCATTTTACAGCACTAATATGAACCAATATTTTGTATTAGATCAGATATTAATTTATGCATTTAACATTTTACAATCTTATCTCATGAAACCAGACTTGATAGCTAAACATACACTACTGGTCAAATGTTGGATTAATTAAATTTTGTTTTAATTATGTTTTTAAAAGAAGTTTCTTATGCTGACCAAGGCTGCAATTATTTAATTAAAAATACAGTAAAACGTAATATTGTGAAATATTATAATTTAAAAGAAATGTTTTCTATTTGAATCTATTTTAAAATTTAATTTATTCCTGTGATGCAAAGCTGAATTTTTAGCAGCCATTAGTCCAGTTTTCAGTGTCACATGATCCTTCAGAAATCATTGCAATATTCTAATATATATTCTAATATTTCAATATTTATATTAAAATAGAAATCAGTTATTTAAAATTATAGTATTTCACAATATAACTGTTTTTACTGTATTTTGAATCAAATAAATGCAGCATTAAATAATGTCTTCTTTCAAAAACATCAAATTTTTCAAACGTTTGACCAGTAGTGTACTCTCTTTGTACCTTCTTTACCCCTAAAAAGTTAATAGTAGTACTTAAGGGTACATATTACTACTCTAAGACACGAATATGCATCTTTTAGTACTAGATAAGTTACTTTGTTTTACCACTAAATGTACAGGTTTGCACATTTTTATAACAATGTAGGTATTTGTGCACAGAATCATTAGATTCAAAACAGATTCACAACTGCAACAAAAAAACAATAAACACTCAATATGTGTGCGTCTACATCTCCACATGTCCAAGAATCAAATAACACAAACGTGGTCTCACAAACATATTGATATACATGTAATAGTAAGTGTAAACATTTGAACACAGTGAAAGCTGATTCCTGATGAAGGACTGACCTGCCCTGGTTTGATGTCCAGAAACTGCAACACTTCCTTCACCATGACCGGTGTGTGAAAGGGTTTCTCACTTTGGGTCGACATCTCCAAGTTTCTGAACTCAGTCACTGAGCCAGTATATGGTCTCTCTGGACGCCACAACTTCCTCCAGCATCGTCTGAACATTCTGGACCTGTGGTCAGGAATGTCTCCCAAAGTCCGTTTGCAGGGTGCAACCATGAAACGACTACAACATACAGGCATTTGGGCTCTGCACAGAATAGGGAAGATAAAATGTATGAGATATTTCATGACAATAATACTGCCAAGCCATAAAAATCCAAGAGGTATCATGTTGTCAAACATGCCTTCTGTCTTACCTACTTTGTAGGACTCATTAAAGGTTTAATTAAAAACTGAGATATTTTAAACTCACAATACAAACATTTAAAAAATGCAAATTAGGCGTGAACATGTCCTTGTCATTAAAAAAAAAAACTCTCTCAAACTCTGATGTCTCAGCACTTAACGTCTATTGATATAACACCGCCAATAAAATACCAGACTCAGGCAGAGACATAGGGACACGTGCAGGACGCCAGAGGCAGGGTTTGTATGATCAAGTACACTTGTACTTGTAGTCATGTCTGTCAACATGTGATGTATTTAAAGTATATCATAGTCAAAGGTCAGTTCGGAAACATACAACTTACAATGCAAACCGATAAAACAATACAGCAGGATGTGAATTAAAGATTAATCGCTATTATCCTCTTAAACACGGTTGTTTAGTCCTTTATTCAGCGTTGTTGTGGATGTTCATGAGTGCAGCTGCGACTGCTCCCGGAAGAAACAAGAAATGAGGGTTTTTTGTTCCTTCTGTAACTGGACAAGCATTTAAAATCAGATTTAATCGATATTGGAAACACCAACTAGCAATCTTGACAGTATTCTGTAGCGATATTTTATATATGTTGAATATGACTAAATGTGCGACACTTCGGTTTATGTCAATTATTTTATTCGCAATTTTTCCATTAAACGCATGTTTTACTCTGTACAGTTCACTGATGCATGCCTTCACCAAGTAACGTTATTATTAGTTTTATCTTGGTCACAACTGTGACAGTCTCGTGTAACCAAGGCTTTGAAACATCATCTTGGCAAATGAAATCTGTGTGAAATACTTAAAAAATAAAAAAAATAAAATAAAAAAAACCTCTAGACACTTCGAACTGAAAAGCTAGTTTTGGTCACATATGTATTAAGATTAACCTTAAATATGGCATATAAATTAAATCCCGCTAAATGACATTCGAAGTGCTCTCATAACAATTAACGTTATCTAACTTAAACCTGCCATATATTACATGATTTAGGAATTCAATTTTTCAATTTAAGGATACATTTTGTACACCGTGAATTAAATTCTCTATCGCCTAGATTCAGTCGGCGCGTCATACGTCGCTTGACGTAAGAATGTTGTCGTCCAATCAGAATCAGGGACGGAACAGCAGCTTGTGTTTGAAATCTTCGCGCTTAGGCTTTATGTTTTGTTTACTATCAGCTCGAATGTTTTGTTTAAAGCTAAATAAAGAGAAATAAAAATTCTCTTAGTACAATAATCAAATCATTCGTCGTGGATTCATATTGTATCGTATGGTAGGTCATACGCATTTTATAGCGTTAACTTTTGTGATTGAAATGAAAGATATGAGCAGTTAGCTGCAGCTTTTAGCCCAACGCTAGCAAATGCTACTAACTAATACAAATAAGAGCTTTAAAGTAAAATCAGCTGAACTTAACAGACATATGGGTCAGTGATAAAGTCTATTTATGATGCAGTGAATGGCCTTTTGTTAATGCGCCGTTACAATAAATAACCACTGGGTTTGCAGGGTTCATCCATGGCCTTACATTAAAACATGTTATGTACAGTCTATAGGAGAATCTTATTGGCTGATACATAGTATTATGTTTAACGTTTAATTTTGTAATTTAAATCCCCCCTCTGTTCTTCTGTTAGAGTTTATTTATAAAGGTATCAAACACAATAAAACAAATCATTCTTTGCCAGCATAGATACCTCTGTCTTGACATCCAAAAGTTACTGATCAGAGAATGTCACATTTTCTTATGACTTCACATTCTTGTTTGTTTGTTTTGTACCTACATAAAAAGTTCTGAAGAATAATTTGGAATATGCCTTGTTTAAAATCACTTTGTGAATTATTCTCTTGTGTGTTACAGATACACAAACACTAAGAAGCAGAGATTTTCAGTGGGAAGCTGTGAAATAGGACAATGTCGGATGGGGAGGTGTGCAGCCACGTAAAAGTGGTGGTCCGTGTCCGTCCTTTAAACAACAAAGAAAAGGATGGCAATCACAAGAAGGTTGTCCACGTAGTCGACAACCACATGCTTATCTTTGATCCTAAAGAGGAAGAAGTGACATTTTTCCGGGGACAGCGGGTAGGCAACAGGTATGTGCGGAGGAGAGCCAATAAGGACCTCAAGTTTGTGTTTGACAGCGTGTTTAGGGAGGACTCTTCACAGGTGGAAGTTTTTGAGAACACCACTAAAGCAATAGTGGATGGTGTCCTAAATGGCTACAACTGCACTGGTGAGACATTTTATTTCTCTTCACTGAATCTGAAAATTACTTTCTGTGCCATGTACTTGATTTCAGCAGTGAAACCTAGCTTTATCATCCAATTCTGGGCTGGCATTGTTTGTCTTGCTAGAACTTGATGCAGAAAGTGAACAGTGTCAGTAACATAATAACAGCATTTCATTAAAAAAAGTGTTTCATAAATTAAAGTACCTTATTCACATTTTGTTAGTGCTACAAAAGCATGGCTTTTTAATTTATCCAGTATTTTTCCCCTCCGTTCAACCATGTTAGAGGAATTTTGCATGGTGTATTTATTTGTCATGCTAATAATCTGGTCGTTTATGGATTTTTCAAATGGATGCTGTTAAAATCTTTGCCACTGTTTGATACATCTCATGAGTGTTTTTGATGTCATTATGACTGCTGGTTTAGCGATAATGTTTTTTATTCTTGAATGTGTCTTTTTGTTTGGCCAGTGTTTGCTTATGGAGCTACAGGAGCAGGAAAAACACACACCATGTTGGGCACTAATGATGCTCCAGGAGTGATGTTTCTCACTATGAAAGAACTGTTCGCACGTATGGACCTCATCAAGGAGGACAAAGTGTTTAACATAGCTTTTTCTTATCTTGAGGTAAGGTTTCAAATTTCCCACTGAATTTAAACAGCATTGTGGATTTATTAAGATTTGTTTGTTTTTAATCGTTAATACCCGGAGGATATCTTTGTGTCACTTATTAATATGCAGTTCTAAAATTGGGGTTCGTAATATTTTAAAAATGTTTTTGAAAGAGGTCTTATGCTCAGCAAGGCTGCATTTATTTAATAGATAAAATACAGTAAACAAGTAGTACTGTGAAATAATATTATAATTTAAGATATGTTTTAGTATATTTTTAAATGTAGTTTATTCCTGTGTTGGCAAAGCTGAATTTTCAGCAGCTATAACTCCAGGCATCAATGTCACATGATCCTTCAGCAGTCATTCTTATATACTGATTTGATACATTTCTTATTTCTATTACTGAAAGTTGTGCTGTTTAATATTTTTGTGAGATACTTTTTTTCCAGGGTTGTTTGATGAACAAAATTGACAAAAGAACAACATTTATTTGAAATAAATACTTTTGTAACATTGTAAAAAAAAAAAACTTTAATTAAACCTTGCTGAATATAAGTATTAATTTTAAAAAAAATCTTATTGACACCAAACCTTGAATGATACTGTGTATGTTTTAAAGTTGCTTTCAAAGTTTTATTTTATTTATTTATCTTGCCAAAATATGACAGTTGTCTTAGACTTAGACACTTTAAATTCAGCATTAATGCAGAGGGACACACAAACAAAAGATTTCAGCTTCAGAGCTAGTTTTTAATGAGAGAAAAGTACTGAGTGCATCTAACAAAAAGTGCTATATTTTTGTTAGCTCTGGCTTATTGTACCTGAAGCAGTTAGTCAGCCCTTTTGTGTTTTTAGCAGTGGGTTTCTGCACTTTCTCCTGAACAGGTTTATAATGAGCAGATTCGGGATTTGCTAACTAACTCTGGTCCATTGGCGGTGAGAGAGGACGGCTGCAATGGAGTTGTTGTTCAAGGACTCACCCTGCACCAGGTGAAGTTGGGCTGCATGTGTCATCTGTGCATTTTCTGTGACCTTGATTTATCTCACCATAGTCCACAAAGAACTGTCGTTGATTTGCCTTGTCTGATGGTGTGTGTGTGTGTGTGTGTTATCTCATTACTTTTTAGCCCAAATCTGCAGAGCATATCCTTGAAGCTCTTGATTATGGTAACAGAAACAGGACGCAGCACCCCACTGACATGAACGCCACGTCTTCCCGCTCCCATGCCGTATTCCAGGTAAAAGGCTTCTCGCAGTCTCGGCTCTTTTCTCTGTAAATATCACATCCGGTTCTGTGTAACTGTTTTTATGCTGCTAGGCCTCACTCTGTGTGCGATGACCCCCCCCCCCCCCCCCGTGGGGTTTGAGCAACTTTACATTAATCCCCTTGTTTTGATATTGAGCGTGAGCTATCATTTGACTTACCTGAATGGACAATTTCCAGGAACATTTGCGTTTCCTAGAAGATTTGACGAGGCAATAATAAATCATGCCGTTTGGCTTTTCTGTTTTATTTCTAGATTCTAAAATGTAATTTGTTTAAAAAGCAATAAAGCTTTAATCTTCTCTGCAATCCAACATCTCCGTCATCTATCTATTGATCTGGATGTTTCAGAGTTAACACCACAGTTCAAACCAGTATCAGCTGGCTTATAAAGTTGTCAGGCGAAAATATAAATATACAATCTAACTGAAAGATGTTCTCGTGCCATCTTTTTTCTTCAGATCTACTTGAGGCAGCAGGATAAGACAGCCAGTCTCAATCCAAATGTTCGTGTGGCCAAGATGAGCTTAATCGACCTGGCCGGCTCAGAAAGGGCCAGTGCAACCAATGCCAAGGGGGCTCGTCTCAGAGAGGGGGCCAACATCAACCGCTCCCTCCTCGCCCTGGGGAATGTCATCAACACGCTTGCCAACCCCAAAGTAGGTCTACACCTCCTGTTAAAATTGAGGGATTACCCAGATCTTGTTGAAAAGAGATCTGTTTTATTATTTCATATTTAAATTGGATGTTCCAAACATGGGCTGCCATTTGAAATGTGTACACTACTAGTTGAAAGGTTTAGAAAGAATTGTTTCTTCTTGTGATCTTAAACCTATTCATCTAAAGGCTCTAAAGACCAAGAGAAATAAGTGTATTAGTGTTCATGCAAATGCATGATAATGTTCTGTTTATTATAAGCACACTCTGCAGTTATGTTGTCTGCTGCTTTAAATGCTCAAGCTCTTTAAATCCGGTGGATTCTGATTGGCCAGCAATGTTTTTATCATTGATCAGCTGGGGGAAAAAAATAGTTCTGAAAGTAATTTCAAAGATGTTCCTTTGTGTCGTTATTGCAATAGTTGTGATGTGGACTTCCTTGTTCTTATAGAATTAGAACAGTTATTAAAACTTTATAGTTATGATTAATTATGAGAATATTTATATTTTATAGATTAATATAAAAATATATGTTCATAATTTTTTGGTCTCTACATGATCCATGAAATTTATATTGATAAATGATGATAAATAATCTCTGTTTGGCAAAATTGGAAATGCTCACATTGTTGAAACCTTAACAATAAATGCCTATGAAAAACCTTGCAACCATATTAACCCTTTGATGCACATCATGGGTCTAAAGTGACCTGACTGAATTTATTTTTTCTATATCTTTGCAAGAAATTAATTTCATCATTCAGAATTCTTCAATTAACTTGTTTTTGATCATCACAAATGATTATTTTTATTTTTTCTTTTATTTTTGTATCACTACCCCTCTAATGCAAAACATGGGTCTAAAATGGCCCTTATTCATTTCCTGTGTTATTTCAGTTGAAATGTTTCATTGTTTCTTTGCTGAATCTCTGAAATAAATGTTTTTCTATCATTTATTATTCCAGATAGTCTTTAAATATGTTGTCTTTGACTTCCACAAATAATTGTTTATTTGCCCTTTCATTACTTTATAAAAAAAAACACAGTTTTTATATTTCTACATCTATTTTACATACATGGGTCAAAAATGACCCATATAGAAACCATATAATATTTGCTGCTTCTTTTTTTTTTTTTTTTGCAAGCAGGAACATATTTACTGCAGAAATGTATTCACCTGCCCCACATTTCACAACTTAACATGGCTGCTTTTGTATAATTGATGCATTTAGTCTTATTTAGTCATTTATTACCACAGAAAATAATTGATATGTTGTGAAAGATAACTGGATATAATATTTGAATGTTAGTCTAAGGACCTTGAAATCTATTACTAGTGAGACAGAGAAACATGTCCAATACTACCGTATTAGCTAGCTTGTTGACATATTCTATTTTAGCTAGCTAATTTTAGCTAGGTCAACAAAATAAGTGTCAAAATAATACGTTATTATATACAAGTATATATCATTGCTGTCAGGCGGAAACCTCGTATCTCCACATTTCATAATTTTTATTTTTTGTTATAAATCAGTAGTGGTCAATAAATCAATGAATGGTCACCCTGCGCAGAGGTCGAAGTGCTGCGAAGTGCTCTTCCGCCATACATTATAGTTATCATTTTTTATCCGCTTAGAAAATCGCCACTGTTTATTTTGTGTCACTATACTTACTCGTGTAACTACTCATATAACCGTCTTTAAATAGGGAAAACATGGAAGTGTTTGGTAGCTTCTAAATTCATCTCTGTTTGGATCCTAAGGAATGAATGGTGCTAAGCTAAACGCTAGCATAGTGGCGCCGCGCGCTAGAGCGATTAAGTGCACGCACTAAGACGGGAGAGGTACGTATCAACTCGTCTAAATTAAGGGAAAAACATATTGAAATATGGAAAAACGGTGGCGTTTTCCTTTAACATGACAACCTTAACCATAAAGTCTCTATGCTTATAGCCTTTAAATTATTTCATATAATATGCTGTCATACCTGTTACATGCTTTTTTCTGTTACATCTTGCTCTGTGGCTTTTGCCAGTTTTCTTTTTTCTTTTTTTTTTTCTTTTTTTTGTTTAGCAATAATATGTTTGTAGCTCTGCTATGCGACCATGTCTGCCAAAGTTTCTTTGATTGAAAAACAAATTTGTTGTTCAGTATCATTGACAAATTCTTGATTTTATCAATTAGTGCATCAAAAAGTATAGTATTTTTAGCTTTATTTAACACGTGTTCAGTAGTTATGGGAATTCTGTGTGGTTCTACCACAAAACCAATTACCTGCTGTATTGTAAACAAATGTATTTACTGTATCACGATTACTTATCTTCACTTTTAGCCTTTGTTGGTCTTTATCCAGTCTGGGTCAGATGGGTTCATACTGTGCTGTGGCACATTTGCTCTGATGGTATTAGCCTTCACCTCTCCTCTTTGGTTTTGGGACAAACCCAAAGGCTCCACTGGCTCTATGGTTCAGGGACTGATGCTATCAGAGTCAGGAGACCTACAACTCAGACTCTGTTGTGTACACTTATCCCTTTCCTCAGGGCTGCTTTGTGTGTGTGTGTCCTGCTCATGCTCTAGTGCTGATTCCAGTACGCCTCCACCAGAGACACTGTGTGGAGTTGTATCCAGATTTTCCGTCTCAGAGACGGTTTGAGGGTAATTTACCACCCAATCCCATTAGCCCGTGACAGATATAGAATGTAGTCTTAGAAAATGGCTGTTAAATCTGCCTTGCAGTGTTTGTTTTGTGCCATAAGCTGTTATAAACCATTCTTTAATTATTTTTGGGTGCTAGGTGGACATTTGCTGCCATGTATGTCACAAATCCTGATATATTATAACAACTTTTAACTCTCATCGGTTATGAAAAACCACTGAATGCATGTCTGCTTTTTGAAATTGATTTTCAAATTACTTTTACTCTACAGGGTAATTTAAGGGTCATACCTACTGTTTAAAAGTTTGGACTTTTTTTTTTTTTAAAGGGTTTTTTTTTTTTTTTTTTTTGAAACAAATTAATGCTTTGTTTAGCAAGGTTGCATTAAATTGACATTGAGTGACATTAAAAACATTTTTAATGTTACAAAAGATTTATATTTCAAATAAGTGCTTTGAATGTTTTATTCATGAAAGAATTCTGAAAATAATGTATTGGCAATATGGCAATATTACTACTTTTACTGTATTATCAAAAACTGCAACCTTGGTGAACATACGACTCCTTTCAAAAACATTAAAAAATCTTTTGAAAAATCCTGTATTTTAAACGCTATTGTCCATACAAAGAGGAATCAGTACTGTCTATATGAACAGGTCACTGAGGTCAGTCTCTTCCTCTAACTAGTGATATCCTTCAGTAATGTGTGTAACCATAGTGACACACAACAGCAATAAATATCTAAATATATATAAAATATATAAAAGATTTTGTTGCCTTTTTATGGATTTAATTCTAAACACTTTCAAGCAACTCCTGCTGTTTTTAGACACTTGGATATTAAGCCAGTTTTGTCCAATTAGTTTTTCTTGTTCTCCACCTCCTAAACACTTAAAATGTCTTTGTTTCCTTCTCTGACCACACAATAACACAGTTTTCTGACATTTTTCATAACCTGAGAGATGTTGAAAATCCTATCACTGGTGATAGCACAACAAAGCATGTGCCTTATTCCATACGCATGTCAACGACACAACAGGCGACCAGTTTTCAACTACATTTCAGTCCATGCAGTGCACATCAAATGAACTCGCTCTAAAAATATGATTGTGGTGACTCAGGTCTCCTGTATCTCTGGCTGAGATTGATAGAACAAAAGAACATCTGCAAAGGTTGTGTGTATATGCACACATCACTCTAGTCTCACATGATCCTTCAGTGATCATTCTAATATGCTTATTTGGTGTTTAAAAAATTCTTGTCAATGTTGAAAACAGTTCTGCTTAATATATTTTTGAAAACATTCTTTAAGGATGGAAAGTTAAAAAGAAAAGCATTTATTTGAAGTAGAAAGATAGTATCACACTTAATCAATTTAATGCATCCTTATGTAGTAAAAGTGTTCATTTCTTACTGACCCCAAAATTTGGAATGTTATTGTACATTTAGGTCCATGCTCAAATAGCTTTATTCTGGGTGATAAAGGATTGACTGCTCCCACAAACATGTGCGTGCGTAACTATTGTAACTGTTGTTTCTCAAACGTTTGTTTTCAGTGACGAAATACTGTAGATGAGTTTACTTGTTCTAGCACATGTCCAAGTTTCTCAATTACAAGCTTGTTTGTTTGTTTTACTGAAGAGCAAAATAGAGAGAGGCAGTTCTTAAATGTTGAGGCTGTTTGGTTTTACTCGTTTGCTTTGTCTGGAGTTTTTCAGCATGCAGTACATCTTTGTTTTGTCCTGTAGTACAGCTAAATCTTAACAAGCCGGTGACCCATAAATATGGGATTGGGAAAACCTCATGTTCGCTTGAGTTATTTTGGTGCTAGATAAGTGCAGGCCCTCTTTCTGTTTATTGTATGGCAAAGCCGGATGCATGTTCTTTTCATTTTTCTTGTATATTGATTGTATTTGTAGTCATGATCTCATTCATTGTTGTTCTGGCTCTGTTTTTGGGATTCTTTGATTTGTTTATGTGCTTTCGTGTTTGTGTTGTGTCTTCTGTGGTTTTTGAATTTGCCGTTTGATGCCAGAGTGTTTCGGCTGGTGTGTGTGTGTGTAAGGTGAGGAGGTTTGTCCCTGTCTCTGGGCCCCTCCGCAGGCAGCTTCATAGGTATTGTTTTCATGCCATCCGCATAAATTAACCTGTCACGCAGATGGCTCTCCTTACCCATGTTCTCCTGGGAGGCCACTCGCACTCACACACACTGCTAACACAGTCGTGCCAATAGAGAGAACATGCTGCCTTCAAAAATGTGATTTTTCACAGACTAACTATCATGATGGTGCTGCTTGTATGTTTTTTAGGTTACATAAGCTAGTGTTGTATCACGGAAAATGCCCGCTTTCTTAGTGCAGTAGTTCCTAACAGAGAACAAGAAAACGACTGAAAAGTGGGCCACGGTCTTTATTTCACCCTTTTGCAAAGGAGTTTGTGAAGTTCCCAGCAGGCCACCACTTGATTCAAAGCTATAATGAAAACATGAACCCATACACAATCCAGATGTAGGCTATAGTTTGAGACATCAGCTGGACGAGATCAGATATACAACATTTCCACATCTCCCTCCCCTGACTGCTGTGTTTTCCCCTGTGTTTGTGTTGGCAAATTGTGCATGTCATTCTCCATGTATGTTAACTGTTCCACATCAGCTAAGTGGAAACTTGGCTTTGATGTTTTTTTTGCGGATGCTGAGATATGGACTGTGTATCAGTCACTAGATCCTGAGATTAATTAGACCATCAGTTTGTGAATACTTTCTTTTGCGGGTCAGACAGGCCAGCAAGATGAAAGCCAGAGTGCCAACTGGCTGTTTGAACATGTTTAACAGCATGAAGCTGTTGAGATGAGACAGATCTGAAATTATTGTTAGGATGTGTTAGAAGGTCAGTTTTTATCATTATATGCTGTCTTATTCTGTGTTATAAGAAATATTTAAATTGACTGAAAGAAGTGAGAATGAAGAGTTTTCGCTAGCTAATGTGGCTTGTCTCGCAAGTTTTGAAATGTAAAATTTCTGAATTACTCAATCATACTCTGAAATGCTTGGCTTCCTGTTAATTTAAGTTAAGCTTAAAATCTTATTTGCGGTTTTCTTTAAAGAAATTGCTCAATTATTCAGAGATTATAGAGTAGTGTAAGATCACAGAAATGTTCATTTCTGCAACATTCATCTCCTATGAACAATTTCAGTATGTAAGTGAAATTAAGTTTGTGACATTAACATTAGGAGCAAATGTAGTTGTTCTTAATAATGCCATACATGTTAATTAACAGGTAATTGAAAAAGGAAAATGTAGGCCATTGACATTGCAGTCGATTGTAAGTAGGGGTGGTGTTTAAACAAATTAAATGATTGGAGAAGTCCAGCATAATGTCACCTGAGAGAAGTTATATTTTAGGAATATAAGAATATTTTAGGAAAATTTCCATTTAAAATGCTTTTAAAACTATCAAAACGCAAAGATTCTCCATGGACTTGCATTAAAAAAAAAAAAAAAAAGCTTGTCTTGGATCGTTAGTAACATTTTAAAGGGGTCATCGGATGCCCATTTTCCACAAGTTGATATGATTCTTTAGGGTCTTGATGAAAAGTCTATAACATACTTTGGTTAAAATTTCTCAATGGTAGTGTAAAAAAAAAAACACATTTTTTCCTCTGTCAAAATCAGCTCTGTTTTCAGCAAGTCGTTTTTTAGTCCATGTTGTTTTAAATGCTAATGAGCTCTGCTGACCTTGGCCCTCTCTTCCGTGGAGTGACGAGCAGTGCTGTTTATTTTAGCCGCGATAATGGCTAACTAGCAAATTATTAGGAAAGGCGATTTGCAAAGATTCATTTAAAAAAAAAAACCTTATACTCCTGTAGATGAAGCTGGATCACGAATGATTCACGCGAACATAGACGCATTTAGGCAGATCGGGGATTGGTGCATTCCCTTCAAAACGAAAGTAACCTTAATCCTCTGCGTCTTCAGCGGCTCAGATGTCGGGAGTAAATGACGGCTGCTATATTCATTATTACATCCAACAACAGAACACCTCAATCGCTTAATCGGAGACATTTTTGTCTTCCCCTGCACCGGAGTCGACACAATGTCGGACTGTTTACAGCTCTCTCAGTTCACTCAGCTCACTCAGGGCGGGTCTGAGGTAAGACGGCCTTGTCAATCAACTATCATGGGAGGGGCCTGTGCAGAACTACGTCATTCTGACAGGGCTCTCAGAACAGCCTGATTTGAGAAAGGGAATTTTAAAATAAATACTGGGTGGATTTTTATCATTTTAGGATGGATTTGTACACACGCTTCCAATACACATTTATGTTCAAACAACTTGTAAAGTGAATTTTGCAACTGATGACCACTTTAAGGTGAAACTTAGTGGGGGATCCATTGTAAATTAAATGTAAACTCATATCAGAAACGGCCTAAAATGAAATTTTAAGCCTAATCGTGTAATCTCTGCCGAGTTTTAGAAGGCTGTATCAGTTTTATTTTTCAGTCATTGTTTCTTGTGTGCTGTTGACGTTCTTTTGTTATATTCTTGAATTTGATTTTTCTTTGCTTTGGTTTGTTTTTTTATTCTCAGTGTAAGAAGACACATATTCCTTACAGAGATAGCAAGCTGACACGGCTCCTCAAAGACTCTCTCGGTGGAAACTGCCGAACTGTGATGATCGCGAACGTCAGCCCATCCTCACTCTCCTATGAAGATACGCATAACACTCTCAAATATGCCAACCGCGCCAAGGAGATCAAATCCACTGTAAGTCCTACACATACAAGCGCAGCTTCAGCAGTCCCCCGACCAACAACATGCCTCAAATCACCCATGAGTTCACCACGTCCAAAGATCGTATCAAAGCATCATTTTAATATAGATCATATTTCTGATTCTCTCTCCCTGTATTTCAGCTGAGGAGTAATGTGATGAGCTTGGACAGTCACATTGGCCAGTATGCTGTCATCTGTGAAAAGCAGAAAGCTGAGGTAAAAATGAAGACTCAATGAATCTCATCCTTAATTATGTCTTAATGTGGAACTATTTACTTTGTAAATCTGGTTTGCTTCTCCTGTTAAGTGAGATGGGTCTTATCCACATGAGACTAGCTTGTCTAATGAGAGTGTGTGTGTGCTTGCAGATTGTCATGCTGAAACAGAAACTCAAAGAGTACGAAGAGCGGAAGGTGGAGGTTCCTGCCCTTAATCCAATCCCCGTCCAGAGGAGAGCCGAATTTGAGAAGTAAGCAGCACGTGTGTCTACGTTCAGTCCAAAAGTGTGCACTCATGCGACACAGCAAACTTTATTTGCAGGCACCAGCATGCGTCTTGAGACCTGTGTTTTTGTTTGTTTATATGTTGTTTATTTTATGCCATGTGTGATGTGCAGCTCTTTAACGCTGTCCTTTGAAACTTTGAATACGCCTCAATTATTCAGGAGTAAGAGTACACAGGACAAAGCCAGACACCATCGCAGGTGGAGGTCTCCTTACCTCTGCATTTTTCATCAGGCCCAGTGGAGAGTGGAGGCTTGTGCTTTGTGTTTTCCTCTGTTTCTTTAATTTTTTACGTTTGTTTTTTTTTTCCCCCTTTCCTTTTTTTTTTGGTTTATTGCTTGTTTTGGACAGGAAATGTATCACAGTTTTGCTACACGTCCCACCGCCCCACCCCTCAGCCTCTAGATTCAGTCGTTCTGTTTTGTGTGTGTGTGTGTGTGTGTGGTTCTCGTCAGCAAAAACCGCCGCAGCATCCATAGATGGGAGGGAGAAAATGAAGGACGGGCGGAGGGAGGAGAGAAAGAGGGAAAATGGCAAGGGTGGGAGGGACGATGAGGGGAAGGAGGAGGGGAAAAAGCTGAATGAGTCTCACTACGTGTTTCATTCACCGGCATCAGAATTCACAACTTGCCGAGCGAGTGAGAGAGAGGGGGAGAGGTGCTTAGCGGCGCGCTCCTGTCCGCATTAATAATGCAGGAGTCTGGCAGTGTCGGCGCTGCACCAACATTATGCCCCCAAATACAGCCTCTGCACTCTCTCTCTCTCAATGGATGTTTTTTTTTTTTTTTTTTTTAAATCAAAACTAATACCGCCCACACACAGTTCAGGTGATATCTCAAAGCATTCATTGAGGAGCCGTATGCAGTGTTGCAAAAGGCTGTGTTGGAGTATTGAAGGCTCTCGGTGGAGAATATGTGTTTGAATGAGAGCATGAAGGCCTATATTAAATAGAGGAGAAAAAGTTGCAGTAAGGGGAACTATATTCTCAGCCAACTGTCGGGTATGCTTCATATTTTTCTCAATGCGACTTGCACTACCATTCAAAAGTTTGAGTTTGTATTAAGTATTCTCTTATGTTCACCAAGGCTGCATTTATTTGATTATAAACAATGCCTCAGATTTGACATGTAAAAATAAACAGGAATTTTCCGACTTTTTAACGATTAGTTACCGTTTTGTACACATTGTCATGTTAATTAGAATTCAAATGCATTTTGTTTTATTGACCGCAATATCATTGATATTTGTCTGAGAGGAGCACTTTTGAATAATTTTGAAAAAAGGGCAGGGGCTCGAGCCCCCAAAGCCCCTGCCCCTGAGGAACTCTCTGCAAGTCCCTGTTCAGGTGCCATAGAACACGCGCTATTTTACGGATTAAAAATAAAAGAGTAATAAAATATAAGGTAAGGTAGTAAATAAGTGTAGAATAGCACTGTCTGTTTGCTTATGTGCATCAATCCGAGTGTAAACAGTGAGAAATGTTGAGGCAGGTGAAAAGCGTTTGGTTAATGGTGAATATTGACCTATCGTGCGTCCTGTTGCCGAGCCCTGCCTTGATGTGATGATTGACAGGTAGGGGGCGTGCTCGGCTTGGAATGCATTTTCAAATCCACAATGACTTAAACTATATTCATCGCAGGGTATTTAATGAAAATGCAATTGAAACGTCATATAGGTAAGTGTCAATGCATTTAAGAAAAATAAAAGACATTTAAATCACCATTTTGCTACCCTTTTGCTGCTCCTTTGGCTCAGAATGCATTTTGAAATTCTCACTTCATTTTGCTACAATTGTCACGCGGTATCACGATGAAAATGCAATCCCAAGTGTCCTACCCCTAAGTCTAATTGCATTTAGGAAAAACAGCATTTAAATGATCATTTTGCTACAGTTTTTGCTTGGATATGTTAAACATATCTAATCAATTTGGGTAATACATTTTCATTTTAATTTTGCACTACATGTTGCACACATGAATGGGAAATGTAAATTTAAATACAGAAATACATTGCCATTTTACATATTGCATTGCCATTTTGCATATTACATTTCAAATTGAATTTTGCTACACATATGCTTCCATAAAAAAACAATTGAACTGCTTAATGTTTCTGTGGAAATTGATTCCTTTTTTAGGATTAAAAGAACAGAATTTATTTGGAGTACAATTTCTTTATCAATCTTTATTATGACTTTTAATCAATTTAATGAATCCTTGCTGAATAAAAGTATTAATTTAAAAAATTACAATCTTGCAGACCCCAGACTTTTAAAAAAATACTGTACTCAGGAACTAAACTAGATAATTAAGACTGGCATCTGGCTTGATAAATTTTTCTGAGCTTCGATTGGGTGTGTATATGTATGTATGTATGTATGTATGTTTAGCAGATAGTATAATAAGGAAATTGACAGTAAGGTGCAAGGAGAGAGGACTTTGACATGACCCAGGCTGCACTCGAACATGACCTCTTATAGGTCAGGAGCAGTGCAGTGTTCTCTGTGCCACAGTTTTGAAACCTCTTTTTTTTTTAATTTTATAATTTATATGGATAATATAAAGAGGATCAGAAATCATAGTGAAGTGCCACTTTTATTTTCTGGAGTGTATACATTAACTACCATTCAACTTCTATAATGCTGAACTTGAGAGGAAAAGTAAGAGTGGCATCCATTGAGTAGACACAATAACACAGTGTCTTTTGTGTTTTGCAGGATGTCTGAGTCCCTGCGCAGCGTGTTTGCTGCACGTCTGCAGGTCCGTAAAGAACATCTGAACACTGAGAAGCAGCTGAAAGAAAACAGGCTGACTATGAGACACAGGGAGCTGTGGCATCAGCAGAGTCTGATCTTCTTCCCTGACAGCAGGGCCGAAAGGGTAACAACACTGATTCATACACACAAGGTTGTTTAAAACAAAAGTTTAAAACATGTTTCACAATATTACTATTTTGATTCTATTTTGATCAAATAAATGCAACCGTGGTAAGCATAAGAGACTTGTTTTGTATTGTATGTTATAAAAATTTCCTCTAACCATGCTCAAAATGTGTTTTTTTGGCTAGAAATTGATGTCTATAAATGATAAATGACTGGAAAAGTTACAGAAATTCATTTGTTCGGTATGTGTGTGAACCCTGATTTAGTCATCGTTTGTTTTAGGCCACCTGTAAGTATGAGCGTAAACTGGCCTCCCTGAAGGCTCATCAGGAGCACTTGCACAAACGCTTGATGGAGAGTGAAAAGCACTTCCAGGAGAACGAGGGATGGCTTCACCGCATCGAAAACGAGATGAAGCTGCTTGGACATGAAGGACACTCTCCAGAGGTCAGGGCTGGGTCACTTTTACTTCATATTAGGGCTGCATGGGCAGTATACATGTGATGGCAGAAATGTCAACCAGTAAAGTTTCTGCTATACTCAAATAAAAAAACTTTAGCACACACTCCAAAATTTATCACAGACATGCACTTCCAGTGTAAACTGCATTGTTAATTGTAATGAGAGCGATTTAATTTTGACTCTTTGTCAATGCCGCTTGCTTCTGGTGTAGGCAGTGTAAGGGGACGTTCACATAGAAAGTGTTTTTGCGTTTAAAAATGTAAAACACAAACTGTTTGAATAGGAAAAAAAGTGTAAGGTCTAGAGACGTGTTTTTGTTTTTTGTTTTTAAACAAAAAACAATTTGATTACTTCATGAAGTACTTTATTAATTTGAAAATGCTTTTGCACTGATGGCCAGATTTATCATTCATCTGTTTTGAATATCTTACCTTCAGGGTTATCTCCAATCTAAAAAAAAAAAAATGTAATTTTAAGAAGTTAGTAGACTCTTGGAAAATAGACAGCACTTTGTTTATGTAATATATAAAACATTGTGAGTTTGAATTTGCAGCAAAAATAGCTGTATTGTATATCGTGATATAAGAATTTGTCATACCGCCTACCCCTGCAACAGATCTATGTTGTTTTTTGTCCTTCAGCTTATCGTGATATTTCTTTATTTGAGGGCTCATTTCAGTCCCGGAGTGGACAGCCTTGGCGTGTTATCCCTTTTGAAATGCCATTATTGAATGTTTTCATGTTTTCTACCCGAGCATTAAAGCTCTAGGGTGCCAGTCTGCAGTGTTGTGATGTCTGAGGCAACCATGATCCTCAGAGGCCCTGAATAGCAGAGCTCTTCTTCAGCTCATCAGACAGCCAAATACACTTAAAGAGGGCTAGTATTATCTTCTGGAAGAACTGGCATAAATTGCAACTCTATATCTTAATGTACCTGAGCCTTTGTTAATTTGGCAGTGACATTTTTCTGAAGCAAATGACATATTTTGCAGCCATGCACGCTATTAATCAGTCTGCATGTAGGAGGCGAACATTCATCAACCGAATATAAAAAAAAAAAAAACACACAAAAATCACAGTTTGTCAGTGGTTTTCTTGGACAAGCTGAAAATATTGTGTAATCTTTGTTTTTGCCCTCATTTGTGGCCTTTTGATAGACACTGTGACCATTTTCGTGTCTCTCTCACCCCCTCTTTTAGCTTCTCTCTCCATTTCCCCACCGGAGGATGTCTTAATAAAAGAAAAATCAATGCTTTTCCTTCATCACTCCCTACAGCTGTTTACCTAAATCCACACCTCTTTTCTCGCTCTTTTTGCACTCATTTTTTTTTTTTTCCTGGAAGTAGAACGGAGTAGTGACGCACCCGCCCATCAAATGTTCTGTGCTGTGCTGTTTTGCGTTTTCTTGCGTCAGAGGGGGTAGAAGACGCCTCAGAAGGTGCATTTTCAGTGAGACAGAAAGAAAACAAGGAGCTAGACTAAAAACAACATCTAAGCCGTTTCATCATTTTTGTAGTGTCTTGCCTGTGTTGCCTTTCTCATTATAGCGCATAGATGAGATGTTTTAATCTCGTCGTTCTCTTCTTCGCCCAGAAAGCCACAACAGTCTCACTCCTGAGCTTGATATTCTATTTAAAATTTGCCATCTAATAGATGGAAGACTGTCCCTACCTGTGACCTGATTTATGCTGTATGCATAATTTGTGTTGACAATGTAAAATGAATTGTCAATATTGTTGATTTTAATGCATGATTTTTGGCTATTTCATAAATAGCTTGTCATTGATTGTAGTTGATTTATTTTTTGGTCACTTGTCTTTAGAGAGCATAAGCATCTCTGTTTTAAACTTCAGTAGCAAAATTAGATTTGATAGTGTATATATTGCTGTTATTTTGGTGCATATAAATGAAAATGATCAAATGTCATTCTTGTGTTTATTTTAACTAGATTGTATTTTCATTCAACCTGTATGTTCTATTGAAAGCATGACATTGATATGCTTAGCAATAGCATTAACATCAAGGGGATGGGGCTACTGGTTGCTGCAATTTTTGTTGCATTTTTCTTTGTGTTTCTGCATACAGGAGCTGAAAAGGGAACTGCAGTGCCATCAGCTACAGCTGCAGGTCACTGACCTTCAGCAACACATTGAGCACATGAGCCACCTCATCAGTGTTCAAGACCAGGAAAACGCTCACACGCACAAGTATGAGTCAACACTCATAGAGGTTTTGCACCAGGTTTCATAATTTTGAGCTAAGTCACCCTGAACCTGTGTGTTTGTGGGAAACCATGCATTCTTTTATATGTTCTGGATGGTTCTTTGTAGAAAGTTCTTTGTGTTATTCAGATTAATTTGAAATTTGCAATTTGCAATGTAAATGCCTCCATCTGTATCATTCAACTATACCACACTTACTCTCCACCTGTCCTGTCAGGTTGGTGAACGCCCTGCTGTCCACCTGCCGTCGACAGCATCTGGCGTTGAAGGCCGCGAGCATTGCCACAGATGACGCTGGGTGGGAGGAGCTGGAGCGGCTGGTACACAGAGAGAGGGGTGTGGTCTGGGCAGACCAGGAGAAAGCAGAGGATAGGGATGGTGGTGGCACAGGAAGCACTCATCTACAGCCCATCCTGTCTTTCTCACACCTCGTGTCTCACCAGAGCACGCCATGCAGTGAGTGAAATCTTGATGAAACAGTCAAACTTTCAAATTAGAAATGTTGTCTCTTTCTGTAGCAAAACACCTCACATTTAATGCATAGTCTTTCTTGAAACTGGTGCTACGCTGATGCATAAAGCATTTCACCAAAACCTTATACAGTTAGTTGACCCACAATGTCTGACTACTACACTACCATTCAAAAGTTGGGTGTCAGTAAAAATTTTTTGTTTTGTGTGAAAGAGAAATTTCACATGAGAAATGTTTGAGAACCAAATCAGCATATTAGAATTATTTCTGAAGGATCATGTGACACTGAAGACTTTAGCAATGCCTGCTGGAAATTCAGCTTTGCCATCACAGGAATAAATTACATTTTAAAATATATCAAAATAGAACATTTTTGACATTGTAATATTTAGTTTTCACTGTATTTAATTAGAACATAAATTACTAACATTTTTAAAAAATCTTACTGACCCTAAATTTTAATGGTAGTGTATGTGTGTTAAAAAAAAAAGCTATTTTATTGATGCAGATAATAAATATGCAAATAATGAGCATTATAATTTTAGCAGATGAACATGACTGCAACCATCTGGCAAATCAATAGATTTTTGTTTTAATTAGTGCTGTCAAATGATTAATCGCATCCAAAATAAAAGTTTTTGTTTACATAATATGTGTATGTACTGTGTATATTTATTATGTGTATATATAAAGACACACTCATACAGCATATATCTTGAAAATATTTACATGTATATATTTATATTCATATAAATTATATCATAAATATATTTAATATATAAACATAACATTATTCTTAAATATATACATGCATGTGTGTGTATTTATATATACATAAATATAAACAGTACACACACATACTATGTAAACAAAAACTTTTATTTTGGATGCGATTAATCATTTGACAGCACTAGTTTTAATTATTATTTTTATTTGTATTTTTTCTAATGCTGAATATGGTGATTTATTTTTAAATATTTGTATTTTATTTTTTATTTTTTATCATTTTTTAAACTATTATACTTTTTTTCTTTTTTTTTTTTTTAATCTCTTTTTGAAATGCTGTTTATTAGTCCTATTTTAGGGTAATGTCCACAGCGGAGGACGCAAGGAAATAGTCCAGAAGATAATGTCAGTAAGCGTCCTGCGTCTGAGATGAGCCATCTCATTTGTGTCACACAGCCACCTCATAGTGATCTCATTTTATGTCTGCCTTGTGATTTACTGTTCTCCGTGTCAGTGTAATGTGATCTGCATTGTGTGAACGTTGACAGATGTATGTGTCTTGATTTAAGACGTGTTTAGTTCCTGTGTGATCTATGCTGGACTGAATAGGAAGGACCAGCACAAATGAATAACAATGCATTCTCTTCACTCAGGCTCAGAGAAACACACACGCCGAACCTCACAGTGTCTCAGACCAACACACTTATCTAAAGGTAAACTCATCTCTGTCTCCCCTTTTTTCCCCTCAATGTCTGCTTCAACATATTCTGCTTAAGTCATCAATCCAGCTGCCCGAATCTGTCACATTGCTCATACTGACAGCCCATGCGTGTGTTGCACAGTTGTGAAGGCTCAGCTAGATCGTTCAGGCTTTGTAAACTAGATGTTTACAATAGTCCCCTTTCAATGCATTAATCATTTATCATTCTCCGTGTGAGCATCAAAATAAAATAGTGCTTTATTAAGAGTCAAATCATGTCAGTGCCTTAAATGAATAAAAGCAAAAATTAAACATAATTATGTAAATAACTTTATTTTAGCTTAGAAACTAACAGAGTTGTTTGACATTCTCCGTGCTGACCGAATGAAATACAAAAACAAGCTTTTCACAGGATGGAGGGAATCGAGGGGTGGGAGAAAGGGGAAAAGGAAGAGAGGAAAGCTTGAGGAAATTGAAGGAGTGGTGAGTTATTGCTCAGTAAATGGAGAGTAATGATATTTGCTGCAGAACAGGTGTTCCTCATTTGATTGAGACACGCTGTGGGAAATACACACATTTCAGGAAAATACAGAGACCTGCAAAGAAGAAAAAGATGGAAGTGGGGGAAAACAGACGGATACTGTTAAGAATTATGGTTGGAAAATGTATATTGTAAACTTCTGCATTGATAGTATTGGAATATTTTGCATTGCCGAGCATAGTATTTATTAGAAACAAATTTCATATGTCTATAATTCCTCATTTTATACAAGGACATTGGGGTGTTTCTGTTTTTTATTTTTTACTTTTTCCCCCGTCCAATGATTGTTTAAATTTGAATGATTAATTTCAAACACCATATGGGATTTGACCAGGTCAGGACAGTATAAAAGTTCATTTTCAGTGGAAGAAAATGGAGCTTTATGAAAATGATGAATAATGATTTGTTTGCTGCCTGAAAAGAAACATAAAATGTGATGCATATTTCACACGAAAATTGTGTTCAGGTTTTTATCAGTCCACTGGGGGACAAAAAAAAAAATCACATTTACAAGTTTCCAGGCTGTTTTACTGAGCTATTGTAAGGACAAACTAGTCTCTGGCTCTGCCAGATTTCATTGTAGCCACTTAGAGAATAAATGAAATATTCATGACCTCTAGATTCATTTATTTTGTTATAAACACAAAATATAGCATTTATTCCTTTTAGGCAGATATCAGTTCACACAAATTTTATGTTCATTTCTATGTGTTTGTGTAACTGCTCTGTCCCATTTTTGTATATTTTCAGATTTGCACCAAAATACATTTGTTGCTGCTTTTTCTTTTTTTTTTTTGTTAAAAAAGAGATGCTTATTTTCAAGGTTCACAATTTCGAACAAGTCCTGCTTGCATTCATGCAGCAGAAAATAAGAGCTGTGTTCAGGTCGTCCTGCTCTGCGTTCCCTACTTAAAGACAATAGAGATGGAGCCCTGTCTGCAGGAACTGAAAGAGGTACAGAGATTCAAAGAGAGGGTTATGAATGAACCTCCGCCCCACCCCCACCACCGACGCGCTTCATGACGATACCGTCGCTGCTCTCGTGCTCAAGTGCTCGGTGGAGAGAGGGAGCGAGAGCGTGAAAGGGTGGAAAATAGTGATGGAATAGAGGACAGAAGCAGGAGGGGTCACGTGTCAACGCGCACGAGACTGCCTCTCCTGCCTCTCAGACTTAAGCCTGCGGTCTGTTTCTTTCCATTCTCCTTCCTCTCGTTGCTTTTACTCTTTTCTTTCAAGTTTCTGTATGTTTTTGTCTGTGTGCTGCTTATTTTTAATCAATCATTCTTTATATCTCCATTGTCTCTCTCCTCCTCACCTCGCCATCTACATCAAGCCTCTCAGTAGCGCCGACCCTCCGCCCTTCCGAAATTCATTCATAAAATCATTGCTCGGTGCAGGGAGGGGGAGCTATTACATATAGTATGAAACGCTCCTGGATTGGGTGAGGACGATTCTGCAATATAAAGAGAGCAAGCAATGAGAGAGCGAGAGCCAGGCGACCCTAATCCGCAGTGGCTTCCTCCAGAAATAGCGCCTCATGCATGTTTTAATCCCACCAGCCAAAAATACGCCACCCAGAGCACTCTGCCACCAATTACTGATCGCACCTATTCCTCTGCCTCCGCTCTGGGCCATACATCACTGTCTGCCGCCCATCCTCTCTCTGTGTTGGGTTTTTTTCTTTGCTTTGTCACCTGATCACCCTGTGCCTCTCAAATGATGTTATATCGCCTGTGTTTTACAGCTGCCGGCTTCGAGAGGCGTTTTCAGTTCTCAAACTTTCTTTTGCTAAAAAAGTGAGTATAGTTAGTCATTAACAGGATGTCAGGTCCTCTCCCATGCAATCCAGATTTCTGAGAATCAGCACTGACTCAGAGAGAAGGAGAGATGGCTGTGTGTCAACAGTTTAACCAGCAGGAGCTCTGAAGCATCGCGATTGGTCAAGAACGCTTAAGATGCAGCCGCAGTGTCTCACTCTCCCTCGCTTTTCTGCATCGTGTGAGTCAGTGTGCGGCCAGACTGCGACGTGCTCCGGCATACTCCGCCACTCAATATCCAACGTCAGACCCCTCCAACAGCTTCCTGGAGCCTCCCTTGGCTTCCTCACCCACACACACCCACCGGGCACACACATATATGTACTGTCTGTCTTGACGGCGCAAAAGAACCTGCTCTTTAACAGCACGTCGCTCTTGATGTGCTTATGAATACTCACGTGACAAGCGTGGATAAATTATTCACTGTTGTAGGAGTAATTAATGTTTGTGTGTTTCCATCAGTAATGAAAACTTGCGTGTGTGTGAGAGCTAGATGTGATCAGGAATGTGCCTCACAAATCAGATGACAACAACACAGAGTAATATTATAATATACCAGATACTTGTGTTGGTCAGAATTCATTCAAACATAATGGCCCAGTACTTTTTACTCTGGTCAGCACTTTATGAAATTTGTGACTGGCATGTGTTTAAAGCAATCATCTCCAATTCTTGAAACATGAGTTTCTGTTTCATTAGTGTTTGTGATATAGTGCTACAGTTTATTCTCATATAAACTTTAACATTATTTTAAAGTGTTGCAGTTGGTATCATTTGATATCATTATGTGACAACAGGTCAATTCCTTCAGTCTGTCTGTCTACCTCTCTGTCTGTCTGTATCTTTCCATCTAATCTATCTATCTATCTATCTATCTATCTATCTATCTATCTATCTATCTGTCTATCTATCTGTCTGACTGTCTGTATCTTTCCATCTAATCTATCTATCTATCTATCTATCTATCTATCTATCTATCTATCTATCTATCTGTCTGACTGTCTGTATCTTTCCATCTAATCTGTCTGTTTGTCTGTCTATCTGTCTGTCGGTCTCTGTCTGTCTGTCTATCTGTCTGACTGTATCTTTCCATCTAATCTGTCTGTCAGTCTGTCTATCTGTCTGTCTGTCTGTCTGTCTGTCTATCTGTCTGACTGTATCATTCCATCTAATCTGTCTGTCTGTCTGACTATCTTTCCATCTAATCTGTCTGTCTATCTATCTATCTGTCTGTCTGACTGTATCTTTCCATCTAATCTGTCTATCTATCTATCTATCTGTCTATCTATCTATCTATCTATCTATCTGTCTGTCTGTATCTTTCCATCTAATCTATCTGTCTGTCTGTCTGTCTGTCTATATATCTGTCTGTCTGTCTGTCTGTCTGTCTGTCTGTCTGTCTGTCTGTCTGTCTGACTGACTGTATCTTTCCATCTAATCGTCTGTCTATCTATCTGTCTGTCTGTCTGTATCTTTCCATCTAATCTGTCTGTCTATCTATCTATCTATCTGTCTGACTGTCTGTATCTTTCCATCTTGTCTGTCTATCTGTCTGACTGTTTATATCTATCTATCTATCTGTCTAACTGTCTGTATCTTTCCATCTTGTCTATCTATCTGTCTGTCTATCTTTCCATCTAATTTGTCTGTCTATCTTTCCATCTAATCTGTCTGTCTGTCTGTCTATCTATCTATCTATCTATCTATCTATCTATCTATCTATCTATCTATCTATCTATCTATCTATCTATCTATCTTCAAGTCTATAAACACAAACTTAACAAAATCCAAAGACTGACATGGCAAATGTCATATTTAAGTTATGTGTCAAATCAATGTCAGTTAGTTTGATCACTTGAATTGTTTGATTACGATTGTTCCCTCATATTACTGATTTGCTGTTTTACAACATAGCAGTTACACAATGTACTATTTAAAATGTTGTTTAAATGCGTATTTGACATTTCTGATCATAATGTTGTTGACATTTTAGCTTTGACTGGGAAGTGATCAGTATATCCCAGATTTTTTATCAAAAGAGTAAAAGCTTCATGAGAAGTCTTTTCCATTTGGTGAGGTCTTACAATGAAGCTGATGAATTTTGTGCTGCTTTTCTCTTTTAGGCTGTAGCCCTCAACTTCAGGATGGAAATGCTGAATGTCCTCTTAAAAAACCAATCAGGAGGAAGCTGTCTGTGTCTCCTGCAAACCCAGATGAGGATGGGCCCAATCCTGTGCTGTCCCATTACCCCCCTGCCGTTCAGGAGGTCTTAAAACAGGAGGGCATGTTCCCGCTGCAGTACACTCCTGAGGGGCAGCTGCACACCTCCAGCAGCTTTGATCCAAACTCCACTATCGACATTGGTCACAATGAGGACCCATCAGGCTGCAATGCCACAGTCATCCTATCACCTGAGCCCCCTGGCCACACATCACTTCAGGCACTGCGTGCTAACAATGAAAATGAGCCTGCTAAAAGGTACAGTTTGCTGTGAAAACAGTATAATTTGCATTGATTAATAAGTTGAACTAGGTAGTTCTGTTTTGACTGGTGTGAATAAGTTTCTTTCCAACTGGTTTCTAGGTTGGAGATCCCATCACTATTAGACCTGCGAAAATCCAAACCATCCTACATGGCCATAACCTCAGCTGCTCAGGTCAAGCGCAAGTTCAACTGGTTTGTGTTTATTGTGGGACCTGTTCACTGGGGCTGTTTCAGATCATGCCTCGTTGACATTTTGCACTAGTGGTGTTTTCCAAAATCTCACTTTGTGTCTCTTTGTATCAGTTCCAACACTGGAAAAGAAGACAGTTCTCAGGCCGTGTCTGCGGCACCCAAGCGCATAAAGAGAGATCCCTGCGAGGCGTCTAAACCGCTGCGAATCCGACGTTTTGGAGGTTAGTATGCTATTCTCAATGCAGAAAAATTACAGTTACCCTCCATGGGCTTTCCATTTGTATCTTGGAAGTGGAACATAAGCGTCTCTTATTATATTCCATTTATGAAGTCCTCACATAATCCATTATGTTTGGTAAAGTATTGTAATAGTGTAATGGGCGGGCCGGCTGACAGCTGTGAAAGAATGTCAGGCACACAGCCAGAAGCGCACAGTCTCCTCCTCCCACTCCCAGTGGCTTATGCGCGTTCTTTCTCCTTAGTAATATAATGCCACGAGTTGGCTGAATTTACCCCAGTTTCATAAAGTAATAAGCCACTAGAGGCTGTGCATTAGTGATTTTTGCCGTGTTTATAAGGTGTTGTTCAGCATGACAGCTTTTATTAAATTAAGTGACCGCGGTAATATATGGCACCAGTGTTTAAAAATAATCCAGTCGTTTGTAAAAAAAAAAAAAAAAAAATTGGCATGGCTTTTTTTTGTTGAACTATTGTTCAAAAGTTTGGGGTAAGATTTTTAAAAAAGTAATAAAAAAAATACATTTTTAAAAAAAATAAAAAAAGTATCTTATGCTCACCAATGCTGCATATATTTAATCAAAAATGGAGTTAATCCCATAATATTGTGGAATTATTACCATTTAAAATTGCCTATTTAGGGCCCAAGCACCGATGTTGAGATTCCTTCTTGGAATTGCTCGATTTAATTAAAAGTTGAATTTTCAGCAGCCATTATTCCAATTTTCATTCCTTTGGAACACATTCCAATATGTTGATTGGTTGCTCAAGAAACATTTTGAGGGAATCAGTTGTACTTTTTTTCCAGATTCTTTAAATAAATTTAAGATTTTTTTCCTTATAATCTTTATTCTTTCTCTGTTCTGTTCCACTGCATCTAGTATCATCAGAGAATGAGCCAAGCCGTAGAGTAGTACGGAGTGTGTCTGAGGGAAACCTCCATCAGCTTGAACAGCGTAAGCCCAAGTTGAGCTCAATGAGGCCTGCTGCACTCTTTAAAAAAGTCACCAAGAGGATGTGAGAGGCTCCCAATTGCTATTAAAGGCACTGTTCTCTCATTCACTGGACTCACATACTTCCTTTTCATCAGAGTTGATGTAGAAAAGATGTAAAAATGTGTTTTTTAAGATGTTTTTTTTATTGTTGTTATTGCAGGGACTGTTGTTATTTAGACTTAATTATTTCTAGGAAACTGGATTGTTTTTATATTCATGTTTTAAAATCTGTACGTGCGTAGAAAACTTGTCCAGCCTAATATGGAGCTCTCAATAAAGTATTAATTGATGTTCAGGTCTTGTAAAGCAGCTTGGTTTTATTTCCACTGATTGACTTTTTTCCCTCCCCTTTTTAAATGTTTTTATTTTAAAAAAAATTGCTCTATTTAGAGAGCTACTTTCAGGTCAGCAGTTTCTATTTCATGATTGATTAAAAAGAAATATCAGCTAAGAAATATCGACCTTGTGTTTTATTGAACTGAGCATTAAATTTTTTTTATTATTATTTGTTGTTCTTACATTCACAAACTTGGACAGTTCACAAATAATGCATAACATTTAGAGATTCTTAATAAACTAGTCAAATGTTTGGGGTCCTGATTACAAAATAGCTCTATACAGATAATTGCATTGAGACTTTTGTAGCTGTTGGCCTGGTAACAAACATCAGAAATGTAACAGTTTTAAAGGTACTTTATTTTATATTTGTGGGGCATTTACAAGTAGTATTACTGAAATTTTGCTTCATTAACTTTTTTTAAATTGCAGCCACACAGCAAAACCTATTAGTTCAGTCTAATTAACCACATTCTCTGCAGATTTTTCATGCATCTTCACCTCCAACTGTATTGCAATGCAGTTCAGTCGTCTTGTTTCTTGCTGATTTGTAGTCTCTGTAGAGTGTTCAGAGCTTATGGGTTCAGCCCACAGAGGAAAAAGGGGAGTCTGGAGACTGGCGGCTTGAGCTTCATCTTGGTCCATTTCCTGCATGCCATCTGTCTGAACCAAAAGAAAATTGAGCCTCCCGTCAGGAGTGTGGCCCGTTTAATGTTCAAACTCTTTAACATATCCAACAATGCAATGAACATTACACATAGAAGTGCTTGTAATCTTCATCAACCGGAACGGGGTACAGTGCAAATGCTTTGGTTTAGCTGTGTCAGTCCTTGCTGTAAGGAAGAATGACGAAACCACGACTGTCTGCTAAGCTTTATCTGTCTATTTTTGAATGGTATTTTTTGGTTTGCAAGACAATCGGTTGCGCTGTGAATAGCTGTGCTGGTTCTAACATCATGCCTAAGGAATTAACTGTAATCAATTCTGTTAATGAGGCTATTATTAACAGATAATTATGTAACACGCCTACAGGCAGATGTACTGGGCTCATGGCATCCAGAGCAGCACATCCATAAAGTTCTGCCTGTTTGGCCCTCCATTGGGCTAGAAAAAATAAATATAACACTAATGTGATCAAATATCTCATATTATTTGTTTGTTTTGACTATATTAGACATTAAAATATGACTTAACAATAACTGCTTTGAAAACTGTGCTCTACAGTACAGGCTCATTTTGAATGGACAGGTAATAATATTTAACTTTTAATCTTAACATGCTTACATAATTGGATAAAAAATTGCATATTATTAGTCTCTTTGATCACAGTACGTATTTCTTTCCAGTTTATCTGTGTTATAGTGTCACATTGATTCATCATTTGTGCGATTTATGTTTTAGACCATTTCAATTATGAAAGGCTGATTATTCTGACATAGTGAGAAGAAATGGGGGATTTTTTTTTTTCTTTAAGCATAATTTAGATATTTCATGCTTATTGTATTTAAGTTGTCTCATACTTTGTGTGCGCCTTTGGCTGCTCTGCAAATGAGAATGAAATTTAATAGGCTTACAGAATAACAGCAATAATAAGTGACATCAGCCGCACCCAAACATATGAGAAAGTCATTGGATTGAAGCTGACAGTCCTGGCATCACTCTTCTCAACACCTGGAAAGTTAGTACAGTTACGCTTCACTGCTCTCTGGACTGTTCTCATGCATTTTGGATGTGATATAATCCAATTTAGAAATTCTTCACATAATGCATTGTTTGTTAAAATAGTCTAGTGGTGTAATGGGCAGACCACCTGACAGCTGTGTAGCAATGTCAAGCACACAGCCAAAACCACATGATCTGCTCCTCCTACTCTCTCTCTCTCTCTCTCTCTCTCTCTCTCTCTCTCTCTCTCTCTCTCTCTCTCTCTCTCTCTCTCTCTCTCTCAGTCTATTAATAAAGAATGAAACTTGTTTAGATTAAGCAGTTGGTCTACATTTTCTGCCAAATCTTTACTGTGTTTTCTGCTCTTTATCAATGGATAATAAGCCAGGCATGAAATGTGAGGAGACCACCCTCCAACTCTGTTGAACTAAGAGACGAAGTCTGGCGATACAGACAGTTGCGTTACCAACGGGATTTGGGGTGAGAAAGGTGTTCAGCTACTTTCTGTAATCAATTCTCTTTAAAATGTTAGATGGAAATAAAAATGGTTACCTTTACTGCTATTAATTTTTTTCAAAGGTCCTGAAAGAAAAAAAAATCATACTGAATACTGAAATATCCCATGCCTGACAAGCTGAGTTTAGAAATATGCTTTAATATTAATCTATTAATATGTGCCACAATTTAGTTTTACCAAGTATTTAACACAATTATCACATTTACATCCATTATTTTCAGCAGTTCTGTGATCTCAAGTTTGCAGACTGTCCAGTATTTGTATCTAATATAACATATACCATTCTCATTATAAAATGTTATTTTAATTAAAAGATGTACTTATTTTGGAGTAAAATTTGATGTCATTTAAATGTAATTTTACAGTCTCGTTTTATTCATCTCATGTTAACACTGGGACTAAATTTATATATTCACTGCACCTAAAATGTAGTATCATTGCAGAAAAAAATATATACATTGTAATGAACATTAATGGAGCAACAGATGTTGTGAGAAAAGAAATCATTCAAGTTGTTTATTTTGTTTAAAAATCTTATAAATGTATGAGGTGGCAAGAGGGGCTTTTTACCCCACACACGGGGTAAAAGGCTCACCAGCATGGGTTAAAAGGCACACGGTATTGACACAAATACTTCAGCTAAAATAATGTTTTGTTTTTAAATAATGTATAAGTTAATACTTGTTCAAAACAATCATTTTAGCAAAGTTTGTACTATTTTCTGCTTATTTTGAAAAAAAATATATATTTCTTTTGTTCAATAAATATACTGTCATTAAAATGTTAATATAAAAAATATATTTTAAAATACAGAAACAAAATCATTTTAATAAGTAAAGATTCTGAAAGTATTGAAGGAGATCCAATAATAATTGAATATATATTTACAGTAGTAACAACAAATTATATTTTATTATATGATATGATTAATATCATATAATAAAATTGTATCATGTTTTTAATTATGATGGTTTCATTCTAAACATGGTGATTATCTCTAATATGGACACCCAACATAATATATGATATTTACCATCTGAATCTAACCATGTCATGTCAACAAATGGAAAAGTCAGCCATCTATTAATTATCATATTAATTACTGTGCGCCTATGGCCCCAACAGCAGGGGCGCTTTTTACCCCAAATACCATACTTTTACATATTCTTTCGTTATTTAAAAACTGTTGCTTTAATTATCTTAAACAAAACTGAAAATCATAAAGAAGACCTTTGTCTCAAAATATATGCATTAATTTTAGCGATTCTCATTTGCTACTTAAATCTACAACATTTTAAAAAACATAAAATATTAGATCAAGTAAACACAAAATCATCTTTGCGCTGCTGCGCGCGATCGCATCAAAGATCAGACAAATATACATATATATATATATATACAGGTGCATCTCAATAAATTAGAATGTCGTGGAAAAGTTCATTTATTTCAGTAATTCAACACAAATTGTTAAACTCGTGTATTGAATAAATTCAATGCACACAGACTGAAGTAGTTTAAGTCTTTAAACGGGGAAGCCGTGGCCTAATGGTTAGGGAGTTGGGCCTGTAACCTGAAGGTTGCCGGTTCGATTCTCGCACCGGCAGGAATTGAAGCTGGGGATTGTGAATGAACAGCACTCTCTCTGCCTTCGATACCATGACTGAGGTGCCCTTGAGCAAGGCACCGAACCCCCAATTGCTCCCCGGGCGCTGGAGCAATGGCTGCCCACTGCTCCGGGTGTGTTTAACACATTTAACAAAAACCCACCAATTCTCAACAAATTAAAATACTTCATAAGACCAATAAAAAAAAAACATTTTTAGTGAATTGTTGGCCTTCTGGAAAGTATGTTCATTTACTGTATATGTACTCAATATTTGGTAGGGGCTCCTTTTGCTTTAATTACTGCCTCAATTCAGCGTGGCATGGAGGTGATCAGTTTGTGGCACTGCTGAGGTGGTATGGAAGCCCAGGTTTCTTTGACAGTGGCCTTCAGCTCATCTGCATTTTTTGGTCTCTTGTTTCTCATTTTCCTCTTGACAATACCCCATAGATTCTCTATGGGGTTCAGGTCTGGTGAGTTTGCTGGCCAGTCAAGGCCACCAACACCATGGTCATTTAACCAGCTTTTGGTGCTTTTGGCAGTGTGGGCAGGTGCCAAATCCTGCTGGAAAATGAAATCAGCATCTTTAAAAAGCTGGTCAGCAGAAGGAAGCATGAAGTGCTCCAAAATTTCTTGGTAAACGGGTGCAGTGACTTTGGTTTTCAAAAAACACAATGGACCAACACCAGCAGATGACATTGCACCCCAAATCATCACAGACTGTGGAAACTTAACACTGGACTTCAAGCAACTTGGGCTATGAGCTTCTCCACCCTTCCTCCAGACTCTAGGACCTTGGTTTCCAAATGAAATACAAAACTTGCTCTCATCTGAAAAGAGGACTTTGGACCACTGGGCAACAGTCCAGTTCTTCTTCTCCTTAGCCCAGGTACGACGCCTCTGACGTTGTCTGTGGTTCAGGAGTGACTTAACAAGAGGAATACGACAACTGTAGCCAAATTCCTTGACACGTCTGTGTGTGGTGGCTCTTGATGCCTTGACCCCAGCCTCAGTCCATTCCTTGTGAAGTTCACCCAAATTCTTGAATCGATTTTGCTTGACAATCCTCATAAGGCTGCAGTTCTCTCGGTTGGTTGTGCATCTTTTTCTTCCACACTTTTTCCTTCCACTCAACTTTCTGTTAACATGCTTGGATACAGCACTCTGTGAACAGCCAGCTTCTTTGGCAATGAATGTTTGTGGCTTACCCTCCTTGTGAAGGGTGTCAATGATTGTCATCTGGACAACTGTCAGATCAGCAGTCTTCCGCATGATTGTGTAGCCAGGTGAACCAAACTGAGAGACCATTTTGAAGGTTCAGGAAACCTTTGCAGGTGTTTTGAGTTGATTAGCTGATTGGCATGTCACCATATTCTAATTTGTTGAGATAGTGAATTGGTGGGTTTTTGTTAAATGTGAGCCAAAATCATCACAATTAAAAGAACCAAAGACTTAAACTACTTCAGTCTGTGTGCATTGAATTTATTTAATAGACGAGTTTCACAATTTGAGTTGAATTACTGAAATAAATGAACTTTTCCACGACATTCTAATTTGAGATGCACCTGTATATATATATATATATATAATAATATTATTATTATTATTATTATTATTAATTGTTTTATTTTTATGTATTTTTTAAGTAGTTTTTATTTATATTTTTTGTTTGTTTGTTTTTTTCTCTTGCGGTTTTACAGATTACAGGAGACTGGCCCCTCTCTAAACTGACCAATCAGATTGGATATTCAAATGACGCAACGTCGTTTGTTTCCGACCGATAAAAGCACAAGCGGCTTAATGAATTTGGCGACTACATCCTTAACCAATTATTGTCAAAGTTAATAATTCAAGCCAATCACCTTTTAGCATCACATTTGTGGTCTCAAACCTGCTTAAAACAGCAAGTAACGTTACAGAGAAACCTTTGTGTAAATGTCGATAAAATACAAATTAATGAAGCATATCAAAACCAGTCAAACTGACGGACAGGGCCATATACGTTTGGAGGATGAAGTTCATCTTCAGATAGGTGAGTAGATGTTAGCAGGAATAGGGCTTTCCGTTTATGTATAAGAGTTTATTAAGGCCATAGTCTCTGTATTGTGCTGCGTGATTTTGACGTGTTTTGTTGGTGATCGGTGGAAAAAAAAAAATATTACGGGTCATGAATAGTCAAAACTATAGACTATTTGTGTCCATGAGCATAAATACCAGTAAATATTAAAACTACGGTCGTTTATTGTGTCTGTTGGTTCAGTTAATATGAATTTACATATCCTCCTTGAAAAAAAATCCCTCATGGGCCTGTTTTAATATTTAATATTTTGTGTGTTATATCCTGTAGTTCATTTTTACATGCAGTAAACATATGAAATGTGCTGTAGCCTACTTGTATCCTGCAACATAAGTGAAAACAATGTAGCATGCAGGCCTATATAGCTGTTCTTTTTTCTTGTAAACTAACTCCTGACCATTTTTCCATTCTTACAGTTTATTTTGTTAACATTAAGTATTTCTCATTTTTGAGAGATTTTAAGCCCTATAACAAATTAAAATACAAATAAATAAGAAATAAGTTTGTCTAATCTTATTTTGACATATATATATTTTTTTTTTTTTGGTAACAACAACTGTTAACCAGCTAGTATTGATCACTGGTGGGACTATTGTTGAGATTTTTGAATTGCAGACTAAACAGTAATGAGATACTTAGTAACACCCCCTTGGTTGATGTTTTAATACCCCCACAGCCAAACATCACAAAAGACTGATGTTGAACATGCAATCGGATACCCGCCTCCCTCTTTTAGTGTCCCTTAAGCGTCTCTCCAAGGTGAAACACAGTGTCAGCTATAATACTGGAAACATCTTTTCTTCAACTTTGATATCAGTCTCATAACTGACCGTTTGCAGCATGCTTTCATTGTCTGCTTTATTTTTTAACAGTTAGCTCAAGCATGCATCAAGAAAACATGAGCAGTGACACTCCCTCTGTATTTCAGCCTGCTTCTGTTCCTCCCTCTCTCTCATTCACAAAAATTGTACACTGAGCTTTTCCCCCTGAAAGGGGAAGGCTGTGACTAAAGTTTATTAACTTCCTCTGAGCCAATGAGCTGACAGCTGTGTTTCCAAGATTGTCCAATGAGACTGAGTGAGAGGTTGGAGGTGGATGTTGCTTAGCAACTGCAGGTAGAACGGGATCACGTTGAAGTCATTGTCTTATCAGAGGGCCCAAGAGACTTCACATGCATTGTTTTGTGATATAAAAGGTGGAAAAAAAAAGATGCACGTGTAAAATGTGTCAAAAGCCCTAAAGTTTGACTTCGATAGGATCGAAAAGGAATTTTTTTGCTTTTGTTGAGTTGATAAAGAAATCCTTTCATAGAGATCGCTGATAAGGTTAGGGGAAGTAGTGTGGGGGAACTCATGTTTATTTTATGGGTTTCAAATTCCTCTTATTTTTTAAAAAGCAAAATATGAATATAGCCATGCATTAAATTATAAAAAGAACAGAAGATGGACTTCTGAGTGTGGTGTGGCCACGACAGAGTGACAGACGGAAAAACGGAGACTCGGCAAGAAAGAAAGGATAGAGTTTTGGGTGGGCGTTCTCCAGAATTTAAAACCAGATTGCTCCTCGCTGTTTTTGTGACAGGTGAGTGGCGTAACACAGGCTAACACGCCCCCGCCACAGTGTAAACAAACACACGCAGTACCTCCTACGAAGCAACGTAGCCTCTCTCCTCCGCCAGCCAGCTCACATCACAGATGCCATGCTTTTGTACCCGGCTAATTACAGACTTCAGCACCACTGTACTCCTTACATGTGAGAGGGAAAGTAGAGTTTGCCAGCTAACACTTCAGAGATGATGCAGCCTTGATAACTTCCTGAACAATCCTGTGGTCGTGCGTATCGCTACATCTGACCTGAAGTTATATCGCACAGATTTATGTGTGGGTGTGCAGTGTCATAACGCATCATATTGACTAAACGTGTGGCTTACTAGCAGATGAAAAACACATTTGATGCAAGATTAACAGTAGTTTGCGAAATGGTTTAGCGTGGCTTGTCTTATTTGCGTCTGTTATCCTCCTTATATTTTATCCCTTGTCGTAACATTATCTTTTAATCTAATCTTCAAGTTCTAATCTCCTTTGACGTTTGTCTTTTTAAGAGAAAAAGCAATAATTTAAAAGGCTTCATCAGAAGATACAGCGGTGCAGGGGCTACGATTGCCTCGAGAGGAACACAGTGTTTTAGAATTAAAAAGACAAATAGGTTGAATCTAAAAGCTGAGGGTGAGAGCAACAGGGTGGGAGAAAAGAAATAGCAGGATGATAATAGTCGAATGCCTGAAAGGATGAAGATAATGAATAAGTGTGATTTGATTAGCAGGAACACCTGAGACTAGACCAGAAATAGATGCTGACTCAATGACGGCTTCAACAGGAGTTGCAGAAAATGCCCCTGATAGCCACAAGTCTTTAGAGAGCAAGTAAGAATAAAGACCAAAAATAAAAAATGAGGAAAGATGCACCAAAGAGGTGTACTTGAGACATATGAATGATTTGATAAAGGTATTGAGTTATGAAGTTTAAAAAAAAAAAAATAGCTTTGATTATTACACTAATAACAATGTAAGATCCATATGTGATTACCAGAAATGACTGATGTGGAAAAACCTCATTAATAGGCTAAAAGAGCACATTAAGCATGCCACACACATAATATTTACAACGAGTATTCAATTAAAATAAATGAAACATATTTATGTTCCGTTCAATCACTTTATTTAATCATTTTAAAGTGGCAGGACTGCTCCAAAACTAAGTGTACAGAAAATGCATTAGGTTAAAGGTCATCAAAATAAATGTTAGCCTTTGACTGCGTGTTGCTCCTGCAGGGAGGGATTGATTATTTTGCAAACCACAAGCAGGTGTGCCTGTAACAATTCTCATGATGCATTGTCTTTTAGAAACTGGGTGAGTAATTATGAAATTGTTACAGAAAGGACAATGGCTTTCTATATAAAGACAGTCTATGACTATTTTAGAAAAGCTGGATGTCAACAAAGTATGCCGTTAGTGTGGATTGATCACATTTTATTTAATTTTTGAAACCATAATAATCTCTGTTCACATGCATACAATGTGTATCTGAACATATGTTGCATTTAAATGGATGAGAATTTAACTGTTCAAAGTTGTTCTTTAATAACTCAGAAGATTTAAGTTCTTAGTTATGTTTTAATTATGAAACATTTCTCCTAAAATCCCTTACATTTTACATAAAAACAAAGGAGGCAGTTGTTGGCATTCAAAATGAGTAAGTATTTAGAAAAAAATAAATAATATTCATTTTTACAAAATTGTGCATAACAGCCCACATAGTTTGTTCATGGACACGTTTGATAAGAAACATTTGAATTTAAATCTTGCAAAATTTATTCACTTTGTTGAGATCTTTTTTTCTTTTAAAGCTCCAGTCTCTGTTGTATCCTTTATTTATTCTCATTGCTCTCTAGGAGAAACAATTGAGACATTAATATCTCATTTGTGATTTTTCTTTCTTGCAGGGATGAGGGGCATCTATTATCACAAAGTTTGCGACTGTCATATGAAGGATTATGAAACAGGAGTGTTTCAGCACACTAATTCCCAGCTTTCAGAGTGGAAAATATTCAAATAGATGGTATGGAAATCCATGGATAAGCTAAGATTTGAAATGTAAAGCAGGGTACGTGGGAGATCGACCCGCTCCCTAATGCTCCCTGCAAGCTCCGCCACTCAGACGAATATCAAAATTCCTGGAGCAGGGAGAGAATCTGCGGATCTGGCGCGTTTTCCGAAATCAGACCTAGTCAAATGGGACCACCGGTCCGACGCTACCTAGCAGCGCACCACAGAATTAAGGTAAGCCTGATGGGAATTAGCATTCTGCTGCAATATTACTTCCTTTGGTGTTCCCACAAAAACACGACCAAACAGATAAAGCGAAAAGACATCCAGATAAGATGGTCCAACTGGAAGTATTTAGATGAGCGGTAGTTACAGATGGAGAATAACGAGAATGTTCTTGTTCTCAACGCTTGGCGCATTGTTTGACTCCAAACCTTGCAAACAAAAGGTGTGTCATTACGTCAGAGGGCAACAAGAGGCCAAACGCCGAGTGAAAACAATGCAGCTTCCATTCAAATATATTCAAACCAAACTACAGGAACACCACAATATCCCATCGCATGACAGCAGGTGATTGTATTCAGAGTATGGATCAACTGAAGGGCAAAGACGGCATGTGTAGTTATGGTTACATGTGGCGTGGATGCTTCTAAGGTTGTTTCAGAGGCTTTGGAGGAGAATCTTTGTAGTAAAGGCAGAAATGCGGACTGATGAAACAAAATGAGGTATCATCTTCTATGCTTATTTATATCATTTCTTTCTGCCACACTCCCATGTACTCAATTTCCCTCCAAATGGCATTGTTGTCGAACTTCATCCCCTACTTAACCCTTCCGTCAGTCAATAAATAGGGCGAATGTATGAAGCATTGGTGTTGATGAGTCAGTCCCTGACGACCTCGCTCTTATTGTGAGGACACCTAAAGACCGCCTATTGTGTTGCCATGGCGTCCACATCAAACCATGGCTACAGCCTTATCCTGAGGGTGAAAATGTCCTGAAGTTTGACAGTGAAATGAAAAATGGTACGTAATGTGGACACCGGATTTGATTATTAGCGCAGACGTCCTCTCCGTGGATTTGATGTTTTGTTGTGGTGTTCTCACCTATAGGGGTCATTCGTTTTCAGTCCTTTTTTCGTGAAATCCAGTTGACTGAGTCACAAAGGACCGGTGTTGATTAGGTAACCCCTGGCGTCAGAATTCAAGGGCAAATGTCCATTCCGTCACAACAAGCTGACATTTGCGAAGGTTTGACGATAAACATTATCTGGCAAGGAGGGAAGGAGGAACCTGAGAGGGAGCGTCTTGGTGCAAACGTTCTTAAAGGTTTTCTTTTGTCTCTCTCTGCTGCTTTCCTTTCACTCGCTCACTTCTTCTTTACCAAATATAGCTGTAGAATAATGAAAACAATATCCAGTTTATATCTGCAAGTTAGTGAGACACCCACTCTCATTTGCAGCGAGAGCAAATGACCCTGGGGATGAGTCATAACATCACTTTAAGGCTGTTTTATTCTCTCCTCACAAACACAGCGAAATCCAGTATGAGCCCAGGTATCCTTATGAGGTGTATGCGGCCAGAGAGCGCCGTTACCCCACAGGGCCCCGAGCCCCGCAGTTCTTCCCTTCGATGCCCTTCCGAATCAAGCCTCTCTTTGAACATTTCCATTGAAAGGCTGCTTTTTTACCCATGGGGAGTGAGATGAAGAGCTAATGAGAGACTTGTGCTGCTCTTCTAGCTGATTAGACCTGCCATACATGAAGCCTCCGATAGTGTGATGGTACGTTCATGTTGTAAATTCATTGAAAAAAATGTTTTTTAGTAATTCAAATTTTAAATTCTATATATTCTGTCACTGTTTAATCACCATCATGTCAATCCACACCTGTCTCCTGTGGAAATAATATAATAATAAATCATATATTTACAATAAGGTCTCAATTGTTAACAGTAGTTAATGCATTAACTAACATGAACTAACAACAAATAATATATTTTCACAGTATTTATTAACCTTTGTTAATCCTCATGTTCATGTTAGTTCACAGTGCATTAACTAATTTTAAGAGATGCAACTTTTGATCTTAAAAATGAATTAGTAAATGTTGAGATTAATATTAACTAAGATTAATAAATGCTGTATAAGTATTGTTAATTGTTAATTCATGTTAACAAATGAACCTTACTATTAAGTCAACAATTGCTCATAATGTAAATACAAGTGTTTTGTCCAAACAATGACTATTTACTATGATGATTTTATTTTACATTTATACATTTGGCAGATGCTTTTATCCAAAGTGTCATACATTGAATTCAAGGTACACAGATTATCAGTACTTGCGTTCCTGGAAATCGAACCCATTGCTAACGCCAGTTTGAGCTATAAGGAGGGTACATGAAGATTATCATTGGGGTCCGTTTTTTTTTTTTTTTTTAATAAAGTGTAAGGTTTTGCATTATTAATTTGGTTGTTTTGACCTAAAAATGCTTCTGAAGTATTGTGAAGTCGTTGTATCGTTCCACATGACTTAAGTGCAAAACAACAACTCTACATCCAAACTGATGAATGAGGACAGTAAATACTGTATCTGCCTTATCTTTTCATTCATCATGCCCAAGCATTCTTTATATACTTGGGTTAAACACACATTATTCTACTCCATTTCAGATGACTGACATAAATCATGTTCAATGTATTTGAAAACATCCACAATCTGTCAGACCACTCCCTACTATACAGCCGCAGGCTTAAAGCTAAAGTGTTAACAGTCTCTGTTTTATCAGACAGACATCAACTTTGCTTAGTTTAAAGGAAGAAAAGAACCGGAGAGAAGTGCAGGGGGGCTGTAATCGGACCCTGGAGTCTAAGAGGATTTCGATGCAGTAATATTATATGTCGATCCCAGCTAGAGGCAGACAAAGGTACGCAGCCAAGCACCAGAGTAGAGCATGTCATCTAAATAGTGCCGGGCTTCTTTTTGCAGTTTATTACATCCAACTGCTTTGTGTTGCTTGAGTTTCGGCACAAAGGAGGCAGTTCGTTCACTCTCGACAAGCATGCTTTTATTTGCGCAGGCCCTTTGATGTATAGAGAGAAGCATTTGGAGTAGGATATCCCTAACAGATCAACAGGGAAGAAATCCCACTCTTTTAGTATTGTCTTTAACAATTCCTAGCCTTTCAGCAGCTACCGTCTTTATTCACTTTAATGGCTTTACTTTAGACCATTGAGCGAGCTGTCTATTATTATAGCGTTATGGGGAGGGCGGTATTTGTGTCTGCGTGTTTGATTGTATGCATGCCAAACGTGAGGGGATGGACATGTTGGAAATTGCTTTACAGTGTAACAGAAACAAGTGGCTTCACGCCAAGCACACACATGTTTGCTTAGTGTCAAAACTGAATTATAGGCCCAATGACAACACTCAGTTTGCACCTGTTCCTTAAGACAAAGCTGAAATAACAAACCTAGTCAAGGAACTAATATGCCATTACCAAGATATCCACTCCTAATGGTAAGTTGCAAATGATGATGCAACAAAACTGTCAGTAAATTTGCATTATAATGCACTGCAAATGATGCGTTGTTGTGACTGCACTTCAACAAAAACAATAGTTTAGTGGTTAATGTGAGAAGTAACCTCATGTCCTCCTTTTAGTTTTAAAGGGACCGTTCACGCAAATGAATGTTTTAACGTTATTTTCTGACCCTCGTGTTGTTTCAAACCTGCACATCTTTCTGTCTTCCATAGAAAACAAATATGAGTTATAATTTACTGGTTATTCTTTTCTGTGCGATTACACTGAATGGGGCTTGGAGCATGCAAAAGCACATAAAATATTTAAATTATGAAATGGTCACAAATTTCGTTGTTACCAATAAGTTCAGCGGAACTTGCGACAATAATTGGCTAACAGTGCTTTTAGAAAATGCAACCTAGATCAGTTTTGTGAATTGAATCAAGTGATTCACTGAACAATTTGACTCAAAGTAACAAATCAGAGATTTGTGACAGATGTTGTATTTTCTTTTATTGCTTTTTAAAGTATAAAAGTTCCCATCTTCATTTGTTGTTCGCAGAAAAAGCAACCAGTACATTATTCAAAATCTACTTTTTTGTGCCACACAAGAAAAATCATACAGGTTTGAAGGGACATCAAAACAATCAGTTTTTCTTTTTCCTTTAAAGAATGGCAGATCGTTATTTTTTTTATAGGTGAGTTTATCAGTACAGTAAATGAGTAGTCATTTATTTTATTTATCTCATTCACACGGTCATGTCTTAATTAGAAAGATGAACTCTAGTAAGAAACTTTTTACAACTGCCAATAGTACCACAAGAGACCAAATGCTAACTAAAATGGCCAGCGAAAATGGCCACTGACTCACCAGATGAATAAAAACATAAACAGTGCAAGCGCATATGCTCTTGAGACTCGCAGCTTTCATGTCTAAGACCTTATAAAAAGAACAGCATTCTTTGATGTCTTGGTACCTAATGATGTCAACAAATTAATTGTCAAATTTTTTGTTTGTCCTATTTTGTCCATTTAGCAAAGAGTTTTACCACTAAAACTATAAACAGTGTTGCGTATTGCTGTATGAACAGCTCAATATTAGATGTTCATGCACACCATGATGCAAATAGACAAAACCTCACTGTTGTTGGCCCTTACAAACCTCAGCTATTGAAAATCATGCAAATAAGACTAGTCAAATAAACTGCTCCTCGGGACCTATGGGTGCGGGAACATAGCTTGTAGTCATAAAATATTTTGCCTTAAATTATTGGATCAAATATTTATATAACTTATACACATTATATATAAATATATCTACAACCACATTTTAATTTCACGTTATCAAAACTGTTATAAAAACAAGTCTGCCAAAATCATAAATGTACACAAATCATTTTATTTATTAAATTATTTTATTATTTAATTTATTAATTTTATTAAATAATTTTACCACTTTATTAGGCAACATATGATAATGTTGTGCAAGTAAATAACATTTTAGTATGATATGAATGCAAGCACTAACTTCCATAACCCAGTAGCCTACATTAACTGTTATTACGTACAGTATGCAAATTAATGTGTTTGTACTTGTGTGCTTGTGTATGTGCATATTTGCATGTGCATTCAGACATACTTCTCTCAGTATAAATATGATCATACCTAGATCTCTCACGTTTTAAATGTGGGTGTGTTTCTATTCTAATTGATGTGCACTTACATTAATGGTAAGATTGTCTTTATGTGTATCTCTTATAGTAATGCTAGATCAGAGCTTGTCAACAACTTAAAAGGCTGTTATAATGGCCACAGAGTGAGTGTATCTATTTAGGAAGCAGATTGCAAAGGTAAAGCACTCAACACCCTACCATGTTCATTACTCAAATATGCGAGAGAGTTAGTAGTAAAATGCTGATTTGATTGATTGACTGCTTTTCAGTTCTGGTCAGTGTGAAAGTATGAACACTTTCTTTACTTTGCTTCATACTGACAAACATTTTCTCTCTGTCATCAGTCAATCTTTTTTAGACATAGTAGTAAAATACTGATTTGATTGTTCACTGCTTTTCAGTTCTGCTTAAAGTATGAACACTTTCTTCTGATAGACTTGTTATAGAATAGAATAGAATAGAATAGAATAGAATAGAATAGAATAGAATAGCCAATTATACCCAAATGCTAAGGCATAAATTTCAAAAGTTCACTAAGCATAATGACAAACTTTATCTAAAAAAAAAAGACTGTTGACTGATGAAAAAAAGTAAATCACAGTCACTCCTCAAACATTTTACTCAGTGTTGTAGTCATCATAAGTTCAACATCATCATAGGTTTTAACACTGTATGATGACTCATTATAATATAAAGATCCACCTCCCCATGTGATTCAGTCATTGGCACTTCTTGATCACAAACCACTAGATGATTTACTAATTTAAATCATCAGGATTCTTGAGGTTGGATTTGCCAATGAAGAATACCAGAGTGAGTATGCAATCTCAGATCTAAGATCACTGGGCAACAGCATATTAGGCCTAGTCTTCTCACAATTTCTGCTTAAATAAATTTTCAAGCAATAGATTTAGACCATAGTCAGATTCACCTGGGATATAGTACTTTGTGAGTAACAGGCATTCCAATTCTGCTGAAATCTTCAAAAAAGAGTTCAGTGTGTGCAGTTTTGTTGCACACTTTATATATATATAGTGCCCAATCAATCAATCTATATATATATATATATATATATATATATATATATATATATATATATATATATATATATATATATATATATATATATATATATATATATATATATATAGATAGATAGATATATATATATATATATATATATATATATATATATATATATATATATATATATATATAGATAGATATAGATATAGATTGATTGATTGATTGATTGGGCACTATTCTTTCCACATTTTTCCATATATCCCCAGTAGTCTGAATATAAACCCATCTTGTTGAATTTGTCCTTTTCCCCTGTTTATGTGAACAATGTATATTTATGAACCCTGAATATGAATGTTATGCATTCTAATGGTTGTCTGTGTCCAATTTGAATTCATAGCTGAAACAGTAGAGCATGGCACCAGAAAGGAGCTGTGAGAGAGTGAGGATAAGAGAAAAATTATGTTAAGAAACTATAGATGTTCCCTCAGTCCTTCCACAGACACGTGCCCACACCCACTGCTGAGGGTTATTTTTACTGCCAGGTACTGTGTAAGTTGTGACGTGCAAGCCCCATTACTGATATTTATGGAACACAAATTGAGAAATGATACGGCATTCCCCATGGACCCATCCACTCTTAATAGTGGTCGGTAAATGGAGTGAAGAAGGGGGCTCAAAAATGCTGACGGTGCAATTCTTTCGGCTGCCATACACTTCAGTTCTCATAATGATTTTGGAGACTGAGCGAAGCCCAAATGTAATTAGGCATGACAAACAAGCGAGCTCAGGTGACCCGCATAAAGACAACATTGCATTCAAATAAAACTAGCAAGAGAAAGTATTTTACATAATGTGACAGTATAGAGTTATAGGGTAGACCTTTTTTCTCCAAAAGTCTCTTTTTAAAAAGAAGCTTTTCTTCTTGTTAAACCTTAGTTTTGTAGTTTCTACAAGGATGTACAGCATTTCTCACTTCGGATTCCCTTAAATGAGCCATAAAGAACAGATCTGAGATCTCACACGCCACACTAATATTTTTGAATATTTTATATTGCTAATGCATCTGAGAAGTTCAATCACTCTTGTCTTCTGGCTTTTGACTATTGAATTGACTATTGAATATTTTGGCTATCGAAAAATATTTTACTATCATAATGGGGGAAAAAGAACTGAATAGAATGCCTCTTGTGTTGAAATAAAGCTCATAATTTGGAATCATAAATACAACCTGATCCCAATAGGGCCTAAGATTGTATGTGTGTTTGTGTGTGTGTGTATAATATAAGATTGTGTGTGTGTGTTTGTGTATAATAGGAAAATAAATAGCAATGGTTCAGGTTCTTAAATAAACTACCAAGCCAAAATGAAAGGCGTCGGATGAGAGCCGGAACGGTGGGTGTCGTCTTGGGTAGGAGAAGATGCTGGTGGTCTGACTGACCTGTAGTTTGAGGTTCTGGATATCTCTGTTTAGGAGTTACGGGGGAGGGCAGAGGTGGTGCAGAGGGCCGCATGTGAGTCATCCAGGGAGCCTGTGAAAACTGTGGGAGCGTGGAAAGAACGGAGGAGACGAAAGGAAGACTGGAGTGATGAAGTGATGCAGTTTTGAGAAAGGAGATGAAGCGATGACGGGGTTATCTGAGGGAGGTTCTGGATGCTGTGTTTAGACATTCAGAAGAGCATCAGTGTGGTGTCCTCAATACTGGCCCTGACCCCTCCACATGAGGTACACTTTGAGGCTTCATTTTATTCTGTTTAACCACTTCAAGGGCCACTCAATGGTCTTTAATTAAAATATCTATATACTCCACAAACTATACTCACCTGTGACAGTGTTTTCAACCTTGAGCCATTCATTCTTTGAAAAATTTCTTCTGCAACATCCATGCTCATTAATGTGTCCTGACAGCATTGTTGATCCTCATCTGATCATGGAGAACTAGTACGTGTTAGTCTGCAGTGCACCAAGACCTGCAAGAGCAAAACGAGTCACGCAGGGATGAATGTGAGGCAGGAAGCTCAGTAACAGACAAATGTTCAAATGAAAAAAGTCAATAAATAAACCTGGTCATATTTTGTATAAGCTATGTAATGTGACAAGAAAGGTATTGTATTGTCAGGGTTTTGTTTCTGATTTAGTAAAGAATCGGTTCTCTATATCATCATAACTTAATTAATCTAGAAAGACATGGAAAATACATGAAAAGTGCATTTAAAAACTCCTGAAAAACCAGGTCTGAAGAAAAGCTGTCTCCAGTTGCATTACATCTTAAGCAGACCGGCAGGGATGAGAGATGCAGTTGTGTGTAATCAGCTTTTTCTTGAAATAAAGCAAACCCAAGATGACAGCAGCCTGTTTGCATTCATTTTCAGTCCGATATGATGGAATCAATCGTCGGGTATATGCTATCGTCATATCCTACAACTGACTAACAAGCAAATCAGTTAAATTGTGATTGTTACTGGCAGTAATCCAGGACTTCATGTGGATGAATGAAATGAATGGATGGATGGATGAATGAATGAATGAACTTGTTGAATCAAAACAGCAACTTAGACTTGTGAGTTTAGAGGAAACAGTGTCTGTCAGTGCTAACCAGAAAAGAAGTTTCTGTGAGAAAGGACTCTGTCCACTGAGCTTTTGAACTTGTTCTCTCTTTCTTTCCTCCCAGCTCGTTGACTGTGCGTGTCCGTGTTGCCTAAGCATACTGTTTACTGTTGCTCTGAGTTATAAATACAATAGCGTTTCATGTCTTTTACAACTCTCCGGCTCGAACGAATCTTGGCTCATATGCGGGTAAATACCACCTATTACTCATGTTACTTTCCAGCACATTTGTAGGACACATCCAAGCATAGCGCCTCGTCACTGCATAACAATTAGATGTCTGAGTGTTCGCGCTCTGATGGAATTTTACTGATAACAGACAACGATCGTACTTGGATTTCGTGACTTCCATTTCATTCTTTATGTCAAGATAAAGGCGTACGGGGGGAAATAACGTTGTCATTTCTTTAAGTTGACAGCGTGCCTCAAGACTGACGAGGATTCAGCTTTTTTCCTTTTCCTGTAGTACACACATAACGAAGCTCAAATCTGTATTGCACAGATGTAAGTATGGTACTTAAAACCATGTTTTTCCTCTGTTTGGCTTTCAATAGCACAGCTTTGTAGCAGCAGCAACAAGTCTCCCGAGAACTTGGTCCTACTTGGCAGAAAATAATATTGTGAAATGTGATCTTACCTGACTTATCCCTGGGAACACAGCCAGATTGAAAAATGTCTTGAACTGTACCGGCTTCGCGTAATGTTGACATATCACGCGCAATGCACGCACAGACACGCGAAAAAAAGTGCACATTGCTGTGTTGGATGCGCAACTTTTCTTATGGTCATTCATTTTCACTCAGCGTCTCGGGGTTGTAGTTGCTACCTAAACTTGACCGCCTTCGCGTCTTTCAATCACGTAAGAGCACTAACGGCTTTTCTCTGAGCGAGGGCACTGCGTAAATCTGTATAGGGGTTTTGGGTAAATCGCGACTGGTTGCTATTTGTCCTGTCGGCACAGTCACCAAGGTGTTAGAGAGTTTAAGCACGCGGATATTGCAAAGGGTTATTAGATTCATAAGTCACCCAAGTGGTGGGCGATCTTCTGAGCACGGCAGAAGTTCTCATATGATGACTTCAAACAAGACACATTACCTACCAGCATCTGTTGGAGTGTGTGGATATTAAGACACTTCTATCTCCAGGACAGCATAGGGGAACATGGTAAGTAGCACGGAAATACTACACTTAAAGGAATAATTACTCCAAAAGGCATGGCTTGTGTTTACACTGTAGGGTTGGTATCAAAATAACAGATTTTGATGTACGACAGATACGAGTGCTCTCGTGCTTATGGACCCTAACGCTGAAGGCTACTTACACGAGGGTTCAGGTTTGCTAACATGAATGTAAAACTTTGTAATGCTGCTGTTTTCTGTGATTCGTATGGTTGAGAATAAAAAAATCTGAGCAAAGCTAACGCAGGCACATACACTGCCGTAGAGAACATGCATTCTAATTGGGTTTTGCCTTTGTTGCGCTGTGTGCCAATCTGCGCTTTGATGCCTGTTGGGCTTTTAGCCTTTATACCGAAAATCATTTTTACAAGTGCTCTCTCTTGTAAGTGAAAAAGCAACATGTGTAGATATGTCCATCTGCCCTGCAGGACAAAGGCAGAGCACCAAGGCGCTATTACTGTGTGATTTGGGGACATGGATTTCAAGCCTTTTGGGGGGACTCCTCTTTAGAGGGTTATGAGCGACTTTTCAGATAAGTGATTCTTTTGTTAAGAAAACGACCGGCCAACATGTGATCAAATATTAACAGGACGGGCTTGCCAAGGATATATTCACGTGACAAGGCGTGGGGAAGCAATAGAGTAAAGCAATATCAAGTGGCACTTAACGAAAGTATAGATTTTTGCCTCTAAGTAACCTTAGCTGTGCTATGATTTCAGCACTTTGGACAGAGGCACCGGAGTCGCTGAACGCTGCGGACTAACACGGAGTGAGTGGACATCGCCTTTTGTGTTTTGCAGTTCTTTTGCCAAAGCTAGGGAATTGTTTCACTTTTTCCTTCTTTTTTCGCTTTCGGAGGGAGACCGGTGAGAAAACAAAACAAAGAAACAAACGTGAGGAAAAGAACCAGTCGATAGTGGGGCTGCTTACTTTGCGCTTGGAGTTTTGTCGCCACTTAGAGCATGTGAAAGTTGAAATCGTAGAGCTGCTGTAGTGTACGCGTACTTTGCAAGCTCCACTTGGTGCACAGCGTTAACTTTGGGAAATGCAAGTGTTGGTCTTGGAGATCTAACCACTGATAGTGGTTGTCAGCTCTTAAAAAGGTAAGACCTGCTTGTTTTATTCTCCACTTCACAAGCAGCCCTTCTTGGGCAGATGTTTCACTTCTACATAGAGAAATGGCACCTCTTTAAGCATTTTAACTTTGATTAGTGATTACGGATAGAGAAAATGTTGCGCTGTGAGGAAGAGCTTTGGGTAGAGATGGTAGAGAGAAGGCACTGAGTCATGAGGGAAATGTTAAACTTACGTTATCCTTTTACATTTTTCCTCTACTTTACTCGTATGGTTTTACACTGACTAGAGCAGAAAACCAAACGGTGACAAAGTTCTTTCAATTAACTACCACATTTCTGTCACGAATTCATTGAAAAGGAATAATGCATTAATTTCTATATCTCACAGTTCACCCCTATAGAGACGTTCATATTTAGCGGTTATTTTACACGTGTTGTTATTTATAGAGCAAAACAACAACAACAACAAAAAATGTAAGTAAATAGTGCATGTAAGTGCGTAAACGGCTGAATTTCCGTCCTCATCATAATCAAATGCTTGCGGAATTCTTGTTGTCTTAAATGCGCAATTGTCTAGCACACGCTTTTCTTTGCTTGCTGAATAATGGGGCTTGTCTTTAATAAAATATACGACTCAGCACGAGCTACCTCCTACTTATTGTCTTGCTGAAAACGAAAAGATCCTTATCTATCTATCTATCTATCTATCTATCTATCTATCTATCTATGTAGCTGTCATTCTCATCATCCTTTCTTATCAGCTAAATGTTGTTTTCGTTAGCATGGAGGGATAATTTATTCGTTGAATCGATCCTAAAGTGGTGCAACCAGCCCTATCAATGTAATCGCGTCTGTAGCATCTCCGCACTTCGTCATCGTGGACATATTGCTAGTGTTTTTACTACGGACCGCTTCTCCGTTTCATTCATCCCGAGATATCCACTCCTCTCCTCCAGCATCACCTGCTCATCTCGCTCCCCAGCGCACAGGTCTGTCTGTGCACACGCCGAACAGTTGGGAACCACTTAGGGCTAAAAGCTTTCGCCACAGATAACATATCATGTTAAAGTATTTTGAATTGCCTCGCCAAAAATAGCCCGATGGTCAAAACATTGTGTGTGTGTGTGTGTGTGTGTGTGTGTGTGTGTGTGTGTGTGTGTCCATATATATATTTCCAGTTAAAGTGAAAAAGAATTTGGATAGGCGTGGTCAGATTTTGTTCAGACTGGGTTAGATGGAGCCACCGATAAGATTGCCTGATAAGGAAATGGCTGAGAGGGTGTCACGCGTATTGTGGAGAAAGCTGAAGAAAAGCTGTGCAAGACAGAGGCGAAATTAGGACAGTCAGCGTTTTAAAGGAGCCTTTCGCTGATGATTTTCTGACTTTTATGCCGACTAAGTTTAGGAATTCGTCTCAGTTGCTGAGAGGGATGAGCAGAGGATATTGGCTACGGTCGCCTTTTTTTCTTTGTATCCAAGAATCTGATTAAAGGGTGAAGCGATTGAATGACAAACAGACAGACATGAAAGCCCACGGGCGCCTCAGCACTGCGTTAATCAAGAGTCTATCAGGCGGAAGACATTCAGTGTGTCATTTAGCTGCTTTAAATGATCCTTATGACTGTTTCTCTTTGTCCGGCAGGGTTAGCTTCTTTCAGCACTGCTAAATCGGTAATTTCTCTATTAAACATTTTTTTTACTTATTATAATCGCACGAAACATGTTGTCGAGAAAATATCTGTCGCTACAAAAACAATGTATCGAACATCTGACTTTAGAGTGACATAAATCAAGTGGGACAGCAGCATATGTTGTTGTTTTTTTTTGGACAAGTCCAAAAATAATAGCAGCTGGTTTTAGCTATAACTAGATTTTATAATTGCCGTTTTGTCATTGTAATCTTCGTAACGCTCTTGTCATTTTCGGGCAAATGTAATGAACATTATTGTTGACATGCAACAAAACTGTCACGAGCGCCGTTTTTATGAGCAAATATTTCATGCATAATTTCAACTGTGTTTTTCAACGAAATAATGCTTGTTTTTGCTTGCAAATCATCCAGTGGTGAATACCTAAATACTTATGCATCAATATATGAAATATAAAAATATTTTTAGTTTTGTTTAGATTGAAATGTTGTTATTATTAAACGATTATTTGTGTGTGATTTTATTACACCCCTAACGGCTCAGAGTCATGTTTTCATTTATTGAATGCATTTTTTTTTCCTAAACCTAAACGTATATATAATATAATTTTAGTTCATAAGACAGAGAGGGCTAGAGATGTGGGTTGGTGGTGTGGGTGTGGGCATGCGGGGGGAGGGGGCTGGAGGCGGACGCGGGGAGGGTGGGGGGTGCTGGGGGATGGCACGACACACTTTGTATGTACGGAAGGTTTTTTATAGAACTTTCTGCAATGTACGTCATCGGATCAGTCCATAAATGGGGTTGTGTTATCTAGCTGAGAATCTCCCTCTCCGCCCCCCGCCCCTCCGCTCTCTGATCGCTGCAGAGTTAAGGGTGGGCTTCAATAACAAATCTGAGCTTGGTAGGTTTCAATTCAGACATCACATAATGCTATTGTGGCATTATATTTTTACAGTTTAATCCGCGTTTCCTTCATCCTCGTTTGACTGACCGCCGCGGATGATAAGGGGATATTTATTTATGAACTAAATATGAAAATTGTTTTGTTTACGGAGAGCGGCTTTCTTAATTAACTTTTATAGTGATGTACCGATTTATTGCGCCCCGCTTCACTCGCGGGAGGAATTTATTATAGGCCTACTGAATATGCAGAGTTCCTTTGGGAAATAAAAGCCTGTGCTCGTCACAATTGCGAAAAAGGAAAAGGTTCGTTTTTTTTATTTCCCCCCCTTAAAAGATTCTATTTTGCGCATAGCAATAGTCTCACAATTTCGCGAACAGCAATAGCCTATTAAACTATAAAAAATACCAATCATCATATTGAGATTAATCACAATTTTAATAAAGGCTAATTTCCTGGTGCCAAAATTATTTGAATGATACTTCCGACGCTTTACTGTTTATGATACTATTTGGACAACTCTAAAGACATTAAGTCAATTAACATCTCCGATCGCGGGATATTCTGCGCAAGAAAACCACAAGAGGTTTGAGGAATTGGGCGCGCGCTCAAGCAGGAGCGTGACTTGCGGCGCTCTAGCGCAAAGCGCTCGTTCTGCAAGAGGTCGTGTGATATCTCCACTTTATGGTGCAATTCCTCCATAACCTGCTTGTAAACGACGCTGGATATGTCTGTTTTTTTTTTTTTTTTTTTTTTCTGTAAGACTTCTGAAAAGAACTTTGCTATTTAGTGTGCGTGACCCCATTGTGTTTGCATTTAATGTTTGCGTAAACAAGGGTGTTTGTGTGTCTGTGAATGTGTATGGGATATATATATATATATATACAAATAGTATATTATTGACCTCCAACATATATCTGCATCCTAATTCGAACAGTTGGATGGGGTCAGTATGATGAGTTTTGCTACTTGTTCGCCACCCACCTGTGTGCTTTACTCACTTGATATAAAATGGAGTGGCACTTGCCTCTCTGTATGTGAATAGCTACAGAGCAGCATTAGTGCTGGTGCCTGGCAACTAAGGCTCCACCAAGGAATCCTCTAACTATTCGCCAACGTCAATGCTTGGGTATGTATATGCAGGACTTCTCTAACATGTTTGCAATTTGCCTCTGTGGATGCTGGTTAAGAATGTCATCCGGGGCTGTGTTTGTGTTTGAGCATGACTTTGATAGACTTGCTTAACGTTATTTCTAAGGGCTCTAACACAAGGTTGTTGAACAAAGCAAACTTTTTTTTTCCACATTTGAATGTTTAACATTTCTTAGAGGTCATTTAGACTGCAGTTTCTTTCCGACTGCTTTGTAGAACAGTGATTTTCATTCTTCGTGGACACTTGAGTTCTTAATTTCTCATCTTCGTTTGTAACAACGAATAAGTAAATCAATGCAATTTTGAGCTTACAGTTGTCAGTCAGATTACTTGTAGTGCTATTTCAAATCTGAAGTGTACTATTTGTTTATAGCATTTCTTCTCACATGCATTTGTTTTTAGAAGTCCACAGTATATTAACATGTCCATATTTGAAATTAATATACAAACTATGCATAGTAACCACAAAAGACAGGCTACAACAGTGCATAACAAGAACTGTCTACCTAATTATGTAAATATACTCACCCTTGACACATAAGGGTTTGTTGGGCAAGCAAAAGGCTAGATTACCAGAGGATGTGTGTACAAAGGGATAAAGTGCAGCAGAGGGCTTATACCCCACGGATACATTACCAGTGTAGCTGGTGTATGCTGCAAGGGATAGATTACAGTTGCGTGGATTGTATAGCTCATTGTGCCTATGTGCTACAGTGGATATCTAAGTGTTTAGTCCTATAATGTAGCTGCTATAAGTCAAGACTTTGAGATCTTTATCTTACACAACTGGACACTGTTGACCACAGTCAGCCCTTTATTGATAACAGGGACCTGTTGCATCTTGCTATTGGAGAGATGAGCACTGCGCAATTCTTCAGTGTACAGAGTGGGTCTCAGATGAGACGATGATGTGAGTCACACCAAGCACTGCCCAGACTCCCTTCCCTAAAGACAGCGAGCCGAAAAAACACAGACAGACACCCAGGAATGGGCAAACTTAAGTTCCACTAAGTGACTCACTCATTTCAATGCAATGACAAAATGGAAAGATGGGACACTTGAGCGAGTGCACATACTCAAACGTATGCTCCACATTACAGACTAAACAACACTAAATCATTGACGTTGACTGAGTTTTTTTTTTTTTAAGTATACTCTGCATGATTTATGTTTCGTCATTCATATTTTTGTTTACAGCTGGCTTGTGCGGGAAATGTTTGTGAAGACTCAGACACACTCTTAAAAATAAAGGGGGGTTTTTCAGCAAAGAATGGGTTCCTCAAAGAACCTTTCATTAAAAGAACTATTTTTTCTTGGTTTGAAGAACATTTTTCCACTATAAAAAACTTTTTGTGATATGGAAAGGTTCCATGGATGTTAAAGGTTCTTCGCGGAACCATAGATGCCAATACAGAACCTTTATTTTTAAGAGTATATTTCAGTGTGCAATCTGGTGCCATGCTGACACCCATTTTGTGGTTTATTTTTGTTTTTCATTGCAGCACTGATTTCCCTGTGCTCTGTGACAGTACTGTGATGTGTTTGATAAATGTTGTAAACTGACTTTATTGGCCTGTCACACTATGAACTGGTCTAGTTTTCTCATTTTCTAGTTTTCTAGCAGTGGTCCAAAGCTCTTTTTTTTCTCAAGAAGCCATCACCTCTGTTTTTACAGCTAGTTTTGACACTCTAAAAGTTTTGTTATCTTGCCCTGGAGTAGCAAAATGTCACCATTTCAGGTTTGTACAGGACACAGATCTCCTCCAACATGTTCAGAGAGATGCTTCATTTAGTGTCACAAGGCAACTTCAAAATCCTATTTTGCCATAGTGTGGAAGACCTGTTCTGTCAGCTTCAGGATGGAATATGCTACAATGGGTCAAGACAGAACACAAGACAACAGATGGCGAGTTTTTGAGAAAGCTGAGGTGACGTCATTAGCGACCCGACCTATTGGATAGAGACACGGCCATCGCTTCTGACGCCGCTCCGACTCTCTCAACATTCAACACCTTGAACACGCCGATCCTGATGGTCAAGTTTCAGCAAATGTTTCAGCTCTAATGTCCATACTGTATGTTTTGTCTTCATTTTATGGACCCTAAAGTTTCCACAAAGTTGCAGCAAATGAAAGTCAAGGTCTTTCCACAGTTCATCTCTTGCTGTATTCTCAGTCCATATGTCCACTTTGTGGTTATCTTAGATCTGTCTGTGGTGCTGGTGTCAACTTTGTGCTGTATGTGCAGTTCTGAATGAGATCCATGTTGTTTTTGTGCTCCTAATGAGAAGCAGAGTGATTTATTTATGGATTACCTAGCTGGAACAGCCTTAATGCGCAGTGTGAGAGTGTACATGAGTGTGTGTGTGTGTGTGTGTGTGTGTGTGCATTTTACCTCTCTTGGAGTCATGTCGCTCAGTAATTGCTGATGCAACTCTTTGTCATCCAGGGTTTGCCCTCTCCTCCTGTGAACCTATGGGATGAGTTATATTCAACTTGGCTTGTCCCTATAGGAGAGAGGAAGGGGCTGTAAGCATGAGTATGTCAAAACGAGTGAAGGTGAAAGTATATTTGTGAAAGTATGCAAGTTAAGTAGTGCAAAAAGGTAGAAGATGAGAAGGAGAGTAAGAAACAGAAAGATGGAGATGGAAAGAAATAAAGAGATGGGGAGCCAGGTGTTAGCATCCTCTCCCATGCTGGGAACAGCTAGGTTTGAAACTGCTCCACCTCATTACCTTATGCAGAGAATAATCATCATCACTATACACCAAACTCATCAATATAAATCTTGCATTGGATGAGATCCAAAAGCACTTGGAGCTTTAGAGTCCTGGTGAAAGTATGGGGCTAATGATGTGGTGTATAGCATGGGGTGAAAACAAGGAGTAGTTCTCCTAAACTCCTGGAAGGTCATGTGAAATACTGCATAGAATAAATGATAAAGCTGCAGTTGAATAGCAAAATTATATCACCGCCCTATTAGTTTGAACATCTCTGATCATTTACCTTACAAATATCAAACAAACCTCTCCCATTATTGGAGGAATATAACTGACACTGGAAGAACAATGAATAGTATTAAAAGCAATGAACCAACATCTGGCACATAAGCTCCTTTGGCAGACAGAGGGTCTCGAGCTGACAATAGTTTAAAATATCACATACAGAGAGGGCCAGGGAATAATAGGTCCTTGATGTGGTGGGGGTAAGGAGTGAGCTCTTTACTTTGAAGCTACCTTTGTGGAGTCACAATTGCAAATATCAATTTCAGCAGATGATCTATAGTCTTGTCACCAAAAGGTGTTTCGTATTAACCTAACGGCTCTGCTTTAGGAAGCTGTTGCAGCATTTGGTGGCAGCAAAGCCAATGAATATAAAGTGGAAATATCTATGGAGATTTAGCAAATGCAATAACTCAAAATCATAAATTATCTTTTGTATGGAGAACTGCGAATGTAATAACTTGAAACAATAAATTATTATTTTACCGGTTGTACAAAAGAAGCTTTCTACATGAAACTAAACTAGATTTCAGGTGTTCACGTGTAGCTATAATTTCTTATGTCTAAATACAAATAGTCAACAAAAATGAAACAAAACTGAGTTCGCATTAGCTTAAGTGATTCACTTTGGTAAACAAGGAATCATATTTTATATAGACCTTCATTATTAAACACGAAGCCCACATTGACTCAATGGTAATCATTTGGAGCAGCACTTGAGAGAAGATGCGATGACTTAAGAAACGAGGAATAGCCAGTGGAAAAGCACACTCAGTCTCAACACATCCAGGAATTAAAAAGGTTTCTCTCACATGCTGCTCTTTGGCTCTCGGTAAACGCCATAATAACATACTTTCCGGTTATTCGTTAGGAATAAGCGTCTCACTCGGTTCGGCTGACGCTCGGTCGCGCTCGCGCTGGAGTCACATGTTGCAACGTCACGGCAGTTAGTTACTGTAGTCGCGAGGAATGAAGCCGTCATTTCAAGCTGGAGAGCTCTCTCAATGCGCACTACACAGCGAGCGCTCACCATGCCATCCAACTGCTTCAGCCCAACTCCAAAGGATCCGCTCAGTCATGGGAGTCCATTACCTCAACCATGCAATTTCCACCATCAATAATTTAATCTATCTGCTCAAAAGCTGAAGAGACAACTTGCAGCTGCTGCTTGGCGAAGAGCGGGCGAATATCGCAAAAGAGTTACGCGGAGGGCTTATCCAAAACATCCCAGATGACACTGTCCTGCTGAATGGGCTCCTTTACGACTGGACAGTAAAGGTAGGTTTTTGCGCGTGCTTACAGCAGGTTTTGTATTGACTGCGTCTGAAATGAGAAAAGGGGAGTTAAGAAAGTAATCAAGTGTTGGATCATGCGGCGGCAACATGAAACGCTATCCTCGCGTTCATTAATAAGATACGGCGTTATTATGTTGATTGAATTTCTGATAGGGGTCAGTAGAACCAAAAAGTTGTTTTGGTTTATTATCCAGAGCTATTAGCTGTTTATCCTTGCCGCTTTTATGTGTTCAGTTGTATAATAGTTATTTTGATGATATTTGCTGTACTCGTGGATATTTTATTAACAGCCTATATAATTTTTACTCGTTAATGGAGTAAAAAAGTATTACCAAACGGCATATAACAGTATATTTACTCATATAGACCGACTGTTTATTCAGCTTAAGCGAAAACTATGTGCGAGAATAAATGCGTTTTGTGAATTCAATGAGACTTGAAGAACATGAAACTTGAGATCATCGTTTAGGTTTACCGTGTAGAGTCTAGCCTTCCCCTGGAACAGATAAACTCCCAAAGCGAAGATAAAGTTTTCAAATTAGAAACTAACAAGTAAATTATAATTCTGGGCTGCTTTTGGATAAAAAGTGGGCAAACGGCTTAAACTAAATCATACTACTAGTTTATTTTCGCAAAATCGTAATTGGCTTTGTAGTAATGCTTGTTTACAATGCTGTTTATAGTGATCAGCAAGTCAAGATTATTATTATTATTTTGTATAAATATTATACAGTTTTGGAGGAAAAGCTTGATGAAGGATGCAGCAAAGAAAAGAAGCCTATTCATTCTTATTAATCTGCGTTCTCTCTGTGTAAGCGTATGTTTATGTGTCAGAAAGAGAAAGATGCTTTTCTGTCTGCCTTCACTTCAAATGCGCTTTATGCAGACGAACGCGCCATCTAGTGCAGAAGTGTAGTAAAGCCTGTTAACGAGTAAAGGATGGTTGTGTGGATGCCCCTGGTTTAAGACCATCGTGTGTCTCAGACGCCGCTTTTCTAGTTTAGAAAATCTAATGTGACGTTAAGTTCATACTAACAGTAATGGCATATTCCCGCACCATCGCGGCTTGAGAAGTTTTTGATAGATGGTACCTGCAGGATGTTTCAAATTCATTAGAAAGTTCCTGGAAAAAAACTCAATCTCTACTAACATATAGAGTGGCAAATCTTAGATGATATTTTCCTCGCGGATCCAGTTCGCCAATGCGTTGCCCTTTCTCCTGTTACGAGAAAAGACGAAACTTATACATAAATTATTACAGCACTAATGTATAATTTGTCTTTGTCTTCTGGCTTTCAGCAATAGAGACACATTTGCAATAGCCAAGAAGTGAGCGACTTTTACAATGATTTACAGTGGTGTCGGATATTTAAACTGCTCTGTTTATGGTTGTTGTAAGGAGACTTTTCTTGATGTAGCCTAATCTGTCGAGTTTCGTCTCACGCAACTGCTAGTTCGCCAAACGTCAATTATCTAAGACCTTATAAAAAGCGTTTATTATAATCTAGGTTACTGTGATTATGTTACCTGTAATGAAGAGAGACCGCCCGTTACTGATCATACTGCGCGTGCGCAGCATACTGTTGTTATGGTTACTTCATCTGTTCAGTTCTTTACTTTGAAAATACGCGATCCGATTAATTTAGAATCGAACTTTTATTAATGGTTTTGATAAAACCCATATATACTTGGGAAAATAGTTTTATAGATTTTTGTTTTATTTTCAGCAGTATACTGATACAGATTGCTGTAATTTTGTGAATTTGCATCAGTTTATTTTCTCAAAATGTGTAGTTTCGTTAAAGATAACGTAGATTTTTGCATTAACTAGAGCTTAATCAAGCATTTCTGGGTGTTCATCACTCTTTTTGCTTTTGTACATTGCATCTTTAACATTATTTATACAGTTTGGGTTAGACAAGATGGAGGTCTTGAACTTCTTTAACAAGCACCGACTCAACCTCTTGAAAAACCTTGCATTTGAAAACATAGATTTCATAGAGAGTGTTATTTTGCAGTTGTCTCTTGTTGTGTTACCACTAATGCCAGATTGTAACTATTATGGATTCCACATTTTAATGTGTTCTCAAAGTCAGAATAATAATTAACAGCTGAGACACCTGTGTGAGCTTAGGTGATGCACACTACAGTGTTCTTGTCATTGAGACAAGTACACCAAAGCAATCTAAAATCTTTTCTCAGGCTACAAGCATTTTCCCCAACTTTTGTTGTTCTTTTCAAATATTTAATCATGCATTGTTAAATATCTTTGTCCTTAAGGGGTGAATACCTTTTTCATTTTTCTTTAGAGTGCTAAGACTACCGTCTGAAAGTGTCTGTTACCACAATTCTTTTAAGTTGGAAAAGTCTTATCCATCTGTCATGAGTGGTTTTGTTTCTTAATCCCTCTATGGCATGGAGATTTAAGCAAATACAGTTGTGGGGGAATCAAGATCATGCAGACCAATCTATCCTGTCCTACCTGCCCCTTTCCAAACAATTGAGCAGGTGCTTGTGGTCTTTTTGCCAAAACCATTGAGCTGCCACTCATGCCCAATTAAAGTACAATCATGTTTTACAGTGAAAGGCGTTTGAACGTGCTCCTACCAAGCCCCGACCATATGGGTCAAATACAGCTGTGTGGAGGAAGTATTTCATCAAGCGTTCTCTACCTTACTTTGTAGATAGAGCGTTTGAAAGATCACTGAAGGCTTGATGGTTTGTCATGTGAGAGGTTTGATTGATGGAAACCTGGTTTGTTGTATATTCAATGCCTCATTATGAATCTGGCTTCAAAGGCCTAACAAAAGGGACACAAAAAGCATGAATTAGCAGCTTTGTTTACCTAACAGTTGAACCTATTATTTAGGCATCAACCATGAAAGTCATCTTTTTTATTTTGGACATTTAAACACACCTGAAACCGTGACTGGATTCTTTTTTGTGGCGGCTACAACCGCATTGCCACTCACGTTCTGTGACCCATCAAAAACCACCTGTACTGCCTGTGTACACAAACATAACTCATGTTTGCACATCATACCGTACGATGACAGGATATTGAGATCGCATTATCATGCGCAGCTCAAACGCACGCATATTAAAAGCAGAACAAACATGTCCGTCAAGGTAATCTTGTCTTCCCTCGCTGCTTTGAATGAGACAGGTCTCAGTTATTGCCAACTCAGTCCCAGAGCAATAAAGTGATTCATCGTCTAGATTACCGTTTAACAGGAAGTTGATTGAGAGCATAATCCATATTGATTCTCTTGATGGAAACAGGAAATAGCAGAGTTAGAAATAAAATTGTTTGTTGTTCCTGGTGAAAAGGGACCCCAGAGGAAAATGGAAAGCAATTGCGAGCTGATGAGTGGCACTGCCCCCTAGCACCACTCCTTCTAGCCCCACCGCCCTTTTCCTCTCATCCACCTTTGAGACCAGAGAGAGACGTCATCAGGGTTGTTGTGCTCTCGGCCTCCACCCCCTGCCACACAACTACACACCGGTGCTCTAGTCTAATTAGGAGAGAAAGATACAATTTAGTGAGCGCTGTGCGCTAAAGTTCAGTAGTCAACAATAACTGACCTTCGCCCTTTTACATGACACCTCAAAGCCGTGTAGCTCTGTAATATATTTAAGGTTATGTATTACCGGTAGGATTTGGATGAGAGAAGGTATTGGTACCCCACCTGCTGTCAGGTAGGGCAACAGAAGGGTTTTGGGTGTCAGCATGACTGATGCTGGTATTTCATTCAGAAGCCTCTGCAATATATATAAATACTTCTCTCATTAGGGAGACGACAGATGTTTGCTAATTGGGATCATCCTGAAACTGGGGCGTAACTGGGCTATGCTGCTCTGTGTGTGCGTAAACTCGCATTAAGTTTGTCTTGAGAGCACGAACGCTGACAGTATTCCATCCGTCCTCACAGGCGCGACACATCTGGAGGAATGAAATAAGACAGAATCATTGAATAATCCTCAGGCAGGCACTTTAAATTCCTCGCTATATTCAGCAGAGGTAATTGCTGACAATGTAAGAAGCTTTTTCCATTACGGGGAAAGCTGACAGACTGAAGTATCTTTTCATGCCTGCAGAAGCAGCTTGTACACACATTTTGCGCGCTGCCTGATTTGATTAAGATTGATCTGTCCTCCACAGCTGTATCCTCGGCTCTGGGTTTTTCCATGCTTGTTTTTGACCATTTGAGAGGAGAGATTAAACATGCTCCCACCTCATCTCCCTAGCCAAACACACACACACACGTTGGCGCTCACACACTCTCACACACACACCCCTCGTGGACTGCGACGTCACTGAGCGAGGGGACTTTGAGCTCATTAAGTAGAGGGCTGTGATATTCTGAATCGAGACTGTGGGACTCCCAACCGGCCTATTTATAGAAAGCACATCTCCATGGCAGTCATCTCTGCGCTAGCAAATCGCAGCCGTGGCCCCAGACACCAATTAAGAATGAAACAAATGCCTTTTAGACAGGGCGTGTCCCTCCTTCTCTCCTACCGGCCCGTACTGCCTTCTGCTCTGGGAGCAGATCCTCCCTCTGCCTCTTCCTGAGGCTGCGTGGGGCATCGAGAGGACAGCGCACAGAGAACTGGCGAAGCCTTGCTGCGGTGCTGGATATTTTTAAATGCACTCCCCCCTCCGCCCCCCTTTCCCCACCCCTACCTCTCCCCTTCTCCTTCTCCTTAGAAAAGTGAGAGTAATGGATATTTTTTGTTGTTGTGTATGCATGTTCCCCTGTCTGTTCGTAAGCGCTGGGATGCTGTTGGATGCAATGAATCGCAGTGACTCATAGAGGGACTTCAGAGAGGTAAGAGAAAGCTGCAGAGAGGAAGGGAGAGAGGAGGAATAAAATAGGTTCACGGCTTTCTGGAATTTTCATTTAGTTGCGTTGTTTTCATAGTCTGGAAAAATGTCATTGATTAGAACATAGCAATTTGTGTGTAGGTATGAATGAGTGAATGAATGACTGGGGTCTTTCTGCATCTCTCCATCTCTGTGTATGTTTCTTTAATCACTCCATTTCAGTTCGTTCTCTGCATTCTTACTGTGTCTTTCCTTATCTCTTTATCTCATTCAGTTTTTAACTTTCTTAGTGGGAAAGATAATCATCTCCTTACTTTGTGGGTTTGTTCTTCCAAATGAATCCTGCTCAGCTGATTCCAGAGAAGTTTAGATGTTGTTAAACATTTGGGAAGTATATAAAGTTTATCTTCAATATTCAAATTCAGTATTGAATTACCCATGAAAAACCTTGATGATAGAAGCTGTTCTGTCATTTTTTTGACTTGTCACCTATATCTGTTCTGTCTGATGCTCACACAAGCAGTTCACACACCTCTAAGGGAACAGAGGAGGCAAGGGAACAGGAGAGCGAGAGGGAGGAAGGGAAGGGGAAGAGAAAGACGGATGAGAGTGGGAGCAGTTCTCTAGTGTCCTTTTAATGATACTCCAGGGTCTCTGAATTTAGCCCGCTGTATTTGCTGGTGGGGGAAGGGGGCACAAACGTGCAGGTGTGTGTGCAGGGACGGAGAAAGCGCAAGTTGGCACGTTTTGTTTGTGTCGTACTTTGTAGCGCATTACGGAAACGATTTGCGAAGCTTCGTTGGGCACAATAACACATGGCCGTTAATAAAGGTGTTTAACGTAATGTTTATTGAAGTATGGTGAATGTAAATGGTTGCTTTACATTGTGTTTTCTCTTCCTCCCTCCCCTTTCCTCACTCCCCCCATCCCTCTTGTCTTTCCCCTTTTGCTGTCTCCAGTTCCAACAGGTTAGAAGAGTGATGACCATCCTGTTTGTTACTATGGTTATTTCATACTTCAGTTGCATGAGAGCTGCGCCCATGAGAGAGATCCCGGGCGTGCAGGGGGGCCACCGGGCCGAGGGCTACCTGGGCGTCGCTGCTGCTGCCGCCGCTGCCGCTGCCGTCACCTCAGGCAGCCGAGGCCACGGGACTCCACAGAGTGGGGGCGGGCTGCCCTCGCTCACGGACACTTTCGAGCAGGTGATTGAGGAGTTGCTTGAGGTGGAAGGAGAGGCGACGCAGCAACTGGGGCCCGAGGCCGACCAGGGCCAAGGAGGGGGCGGTCCTGCAGCCGTGGCTGACTCGAAGGACGTTGACATGTACGCCTCGCGGGTGATGATCAGCAACCAAGTGCCTTTGGAGCCGCCGTTACTCTTTCTCTTGGAGGAATACAAAAACTACCTGGACGCCGCCAACATGTCGATGCGTGTGCGGCGGCACTCGGACCCCGCGCGGCGAGGGGAGCTCAGCGTTTGTGACAGTATTAGCCAGTGGGTGACTGCTCTGGACAAAAAGACGGCCATAGACATGTCGGGCCAGACGGTCACCGTCCTGGAGAAGGTCCCCGTGACTAACGGTCAGCTGAAGCAATACTTTTACGAGACCAAATGCAACCCCTTAGGGTACACAAAGGAGGGCTGCCGAGGAATAGACAAGCGGCACTATAACTCGCAATGCCGGACAACCCAGTCTTACGTGCGAGCCCTTACCATGGATAGCAAAAGGAAGATCGGCTGGCGGTTTATACGGATAGACACTTCGTGTGTATGCACATTGACCATTAAGAGGGGCAGATAGTGTACACAATGTATAGATTTTATTGAGAGTTCTAAAAGACATAAAATAAAAAATATCTATTTGTGTAAATACATAACAGGGTAAATTATTCCGTCAGATGAAAATTTTATGGACTGCATGGAAAAAAGATAAAGTTTATACAGTAAGTGATACTACTACAGTCTATTTATTGAACATATTCATGATCTTGTAAACAATTAAAAAAAGATCTGATCAGTCATTCGCGCCCAGTTCAAATTACTATATCACATTCCTCGAGACATTGTGTTTTTTACGTTGCCAAGATTTTGAGAGATGAGGAGAGGAGGGGGTGAGGAAGAATTACATTCAAGGAAAAAAAAAAAGAAAAAAAAAAAACTTGCATGCTGCTTCAATTGTGAATTGAGAAACTGTCCACTTTGGGAAAACAAGGAAACGATTTCCGACCAAAACATTCCGTTTACATTCTCAGCCGTAACAGGATTTCCTCCTCTCAGTACTCTGTCTGTTTACTATCCTCAACTTCTCAAGGTAATGTTGGAAATACATACTATGTCAAGGTGCTGTTGTCAAAGCTTTGCTGTTTATTTTTTTATCCCCACAAGATGAAAAAATATATATAAAATATATATAAAATTTATTCATTGACATGTGTTCTGGATTAATATAATTCATTTTGTATGTTGTGAAATTGTTTGCAATATTAAATTGAAATATTTGAAGAAATAAAATTACTATAGGCAACTGAAAAACAAAACCAATGTCAATAAAGTTTGAGCTCTCCCTTTGCAGGTCTAAATTTGGCACAAGCTTTGGAGAGAACCTCTTCTCTCACAGCGAACATACATTGGATCCTACATTCAAATGATTTCAAAAGGGATAGAGATCCACTGAAGTACCTCCTATTCTCTCACCATATATAAATATCAGTGTAATCGAAAGGATCAAAAGCTAGTTTGAAGAATTTCGCAAATGCAGATGAAAACACGTCTATCCAGTGTAGATTCAATTCTCTTCCACAGAAGAACAAACAGTCCAAAGAGTTCTCAGGTAAGACCTATTGTACACCTGGCATGTAAATTCTATGGAAACCAGTCCCTCACGTAATGTTGTCCAGTCAGAGGGTACAGGTCGTCATCACTAGCACTGGGAAATTAGGATTTTCTTTTGTCTGAAAGATAGATCAATGGAGTCAACACTCCAATGCACTCCACATGATATCTGATACACTTGAACACAGACACAGACCTATACACAAACCTGCTTTCCTTCAAAGGCTGTTATCAGACAACAGAACAGAAACTGTGTGACACTGATACACTGCCACAGATAAGGGAGGACATGAAGTTTCATCTGTTTATGGTAAGTATCTCACTGCATCATAAGTATATGGACAGGGCAATAAAGAAAGGATGCTCAAACAGAAAGTCACAATAAATGATCATGGGTACATCTTTCTCAGAAAACATACCATTTTCAGATATACCTGAATCAAATCAAACACCAAATAACTCAACGAATCATGGTATAGAAACTATAAAATAATCATCTGTCAAATGTTGCTTAATGAGTAAAACCCTTGCTCATAAAAAACACATAGTGTGAGCCTATTTTACTGCAAAATGCAACCATATACAACAATGGTGACTGGACTAGATAAGGAAATAGACAATACAACATTCTCCTGGTGCATTTTACCCGAGAAACATCTTGCATGACTGAGTTATTTTTGTGAGGTTCAGATTTTCCCCAGTTCAAAGTAGTCCTTGGTAAGACCCAGCAGGGCCCTGTCCCATTTGCTACAGAAGTAGGCCATTCTATTCTCTGTTTCCCTTTCTACAATACCAGCATCTAAACTCCTACAATTACTGTTTTAGCAAGCTAGTCCAGTTTATTTTGTGGCTTTGATAAAACACGAGAACATCGGGAGTAAAAAAAAAAAAAAAAAACAGAACAAAATACAGCATCTAATGATAATGCCATAAAATAAGTGCAATTAAGTAAATCAACTGTATTTTGCTCGATTGAAAATATTTTTGAGTGTGCAATTTAATTTAGCATATTCCGAGGCTCATATATGTAGATGAATCCTCTTTATATATATAAAAAAGTGTTCTTTATTAATTAAAAACATGGAAATTAAATGTTTTCTTTTTTATCTGTACATTTGTTTCATATAATTAACCATAATTAAAAAAACAATCTAAAACCTACCCAGAAAACCAGATCATTATCTGCTCACTAGGGACTGTATCTTCTACCGAAAGGGAAGACACCAAATGAGTTTCCTTAATAAAATAGTATTTACATGAATATTTGCAACTAATATTATAAAGTAAAAATTTATATAAAAAGATTACAGAAATTCCACTGTAGTCGTGCCAGACAGTACCCTGTAACTATATTCACAACATACCACGTATTCTACTACCTAACCCTTAAATGTATGATACATTCCACATATATAATACAATAAAATGACATTTCCTCGGGCTGCTCATAATAAAATTGTGTTTGTTATGGTATGCAAAGTGTCTGCACGGAAGCAGCGCAGGAATGATGCTCTCGACTCTCCTGTAATCTCTTCGCATTAGCCTCAGCGCTTAAACTCAGCTAGCTAACAGCAACAAACACAGCAGCCGAGACGCGAGTCTGGAGCTTTCGCCAAACGCAAACTCAATATCCAGGGCTAAAATGGCCTCTTTAGGAGAATCTGTGCGTCTGGAAAGAGGTAAGCCGCTGACTGAAACGCTTTCTGTTGAATCTAATGTTCGGAAGCTCGTGTAAATCACGCTTTTTGCTCTTAACATCCCGCTGTCACTTTATGAGGATGGATTAGTTGACGACCGCAAACTAGCTGCCATTCACTGCATCGGATCATTAATAATATTCAATAAATTCCACGACATCTACGAAAGTATATAAAATGTGAAGTATGAATCATTTTTTCTGTCGTTAAAGCGGCGTGTTTACGTTCAATGAAAGCAGAACACCAGGCTAGCTGTCAGGAACTAATCTTTTGTGTGCACTGTTGGTTAGCATGGTCACTCCAGGACAGCGTTAATATTAGAGATCAGTGTATTTGATTGTTTCTGCTGGTTTAGTACAGTCTTTCAGTGACATCCTGACAGACAGCATCTTATTTGTAATCCATCTGACTGTTTATGGGGCTTTAAATTGTTAAGAGTGAGCGTTGGCTAGTCTAATAGCAAAAGCGCTGATTTATTATAATCAGAGATATTTGATATTCGTGGATTTAATAGTACGTACAAATATATATATATATATATATATATATATATATATATATATATATATATATATATATATATATATATATATAATTAAAAGTATTTGCAGAATGAAGAAACCTAAGTTGCTTATATGACTGAAGCTGAGAACCAAAAATGTATTTCGTTTAGAAGTGATTTTATATTTCAGATTGATTAACATACTGCATTTTTTCTTAGTTGTAGAGAAATTTGATAATAATAGTAATTATTGTCATCATCATCATCATCATAAAAACATCACGACAAACAATTATTTGGTTTTTAGGAGAGAGAATTTACATTCTGAAATATTAACTTGAGCATGTAATGTTATTTATTAGGCATAGATGTTTAGCCAAAGACAACATCTTCAGATTGAATGATCAATGATTGTCCACGGCCTCAGTCTTGCCCTCATTGTTTTGCATGTGTTCTTTTCCAGACATATCTCGTGCTATTGAGCTGCTGGACAAACTCCAGAGAACAGGGGAAGTGCCTCCCCAGAAGCTGCAGGCACTGCAGAGGGTTTTGCAGAGCGAGTTCTGCAATGCTGTACGGGAAGTAAGTGTGCCAGCATCACATTCATGCATTCAAATGAATGCAAGTCCTTATGTAATCTTGTAACTCATGAGGATAAAAAGTGTGGACTGCACCTTTGTAGGAGTAAATTTGGTAAATATGCAAACTTTAAAGTGTGTAAAGTCATTGTACCAGGACCGACGTTGCCTATCCCTGTATTAGAGCTTCGACCATTCAGAAGAGATTGCTCATGAAAATATAAGAACTTTGTGTCTTTATTTGTGCTTCAAAACAGTTAGGCCTATTTTTTAATTTTATGATATACTGTGGCATTTTGCTCAGTACTTTGTATAGAGTTGGGGCAGCAAGACTTGAAATCTGAAATAAAATCTGCTTACAATCATTTTCCATACATTTACTGTAAATTTACCATAACTTATGAAAAAGGTAGGAGCAACTAAAACCATAATCTTAATCAAAATATGATTTAATTTTATAGATTTCATCGTATAAAGTGAAAGAGCAAGAAAAGCTGTGAAGTTTCTATGTATAACAACGCAGATACTAGGGCTGTCAAATAAAAATTTAAAATAAAAATCCACATTCGAATGCAAAAACTTTGGATTTGAATTTTAGGTGTGCCTCAGGCAACCTCATCAGTGGCGCACGAAATGCAATGACGATGTAAGTGTTGTTACTTTTTAATGTTTTTGTTAGCCTATCTATCCAGTTGAATCCACTAGATGCGGCAATGCTGCGTTGTTCTTTCAAAATATTGTTGAAAAAGAGAATATCAGTGTGGAGATGTTGTTGTTTACATCAAAACTGAAACCAAGCCATTCACACAGAACGCATATTTTGCACATTTTCTAGAGTGACATCTATCACTGTTGCACTCACGTCTCACACAAGAGAGACGCATGTTTAGAAAGCCATGTAAAATTAAAGTTCGTTCAACTTTTAAAAAACATGTCTCAAGACATTATGGCGTTTATTTTCCATCCCACTGCATCTCATGTTTTTAAATGAAAAAGTACTCTGTCTGATTGGCTTTCGTCTCTTTCTATTAAACTGTGCATACATGATGCTGTTTTGTTTATGATAGTTTAAGCAACGTAATTAATTCTATTTGGTTTATAAAGATTATGCACTTTTTCACAGATAGTCATGTTATTTTATTGCTTTAATAAACATGCATTAGTAATATTTTGGTCGATGCGCCCTCTTGTGGCCACAGGAGAGAAGCCAAAAGCTTTTTTTCCCCCTAACTGAAATTATGCCTTTTAAATTCGAATATAATTCGAATATTGATAATATTTAAGTGCAAAATTCGAATTTAGTTTTCCTCCCATTTTGACAGCCCTAACAGATACACACATGCACAACTGGATGAGAGGTCTGTAATCTGGATCTGTATAAAAGGTGTTTATTGTGTATGAACTGATTTTGAGGAGCACACGTCTTTAGAAAGTGTCATGTTTGCTGGGAGTGACGAAAGACTGTGTGAAAGCCCTTATATGGAGATGGTTTTGGCATGTTTTATGCAAATGACTAACCTCGGGCACACGGTTACTCATTTAGAATATTCCAAATTCATTAACATTAGAACAAGTTTAAAAGCAAGTTCAGGTCAATTAGGTAGAATTTTATTTACTTTTTTCAGTTATTGATTCTGATGTACACAGATAGCATCAATCCATTTGTCTTGTTTCAGACTGGGCATTAAACTCAGCTGTAGTGTTCTGCTGCCCATGTAGTGAATCGAAGACTGTTGGCTCTTGACTGGTCTCCTCCCTGCTGCTTGGTCATCTGTCGCACTCACTGAAGACTCTGAAGTCTCAGCACAAGTGATGCTCACAGCAGAGATGTGCTGCTTTGCCTTGCGTAAGAGCTTAGAAATAAAGCAGGGGTTTCTGAAAGCAAATATTTGTGGAAAGATTTGTTTGCACGAGGTTTTGGAGTTAATGAAGATCGTCATGCGATATGATATTATCTATAAATCTAGGCACTCATCTGAAATTATTTGGTCTATCATAAACTGTATTTTCAGTTTTCAGCAACAATCTAAAATAGAGGTGTTTCTTTTTTAAGTTACAACACAAAATAATATTGTCTTGTCACTGTTTATTTATTTGTAGCGATGTATCAATGTTGAAAACAGTTATTTTTGTGAACTGTTATTTTGATTTTGTTTTTGATAAATAAAAAGCTTAAAAGGATAGCATTTATTTGAAAGAATTTTTGTAACGTTATAAATAACTAATAAAAAAACATTGTAAATTATATTAGTATTTTAGGTCGCTTTTAAAAAATCTGTACTGTACTGTTATTTTTTTTTACCTCACTGTTGAGTGTGAGACTTGTAAATGAATCATTAGTTTACAGAAACCTCCGGCCCTTCACTTTTTTCTGTGCCTACACAGCCTTATTACACCCGGACTCTGGATGGACAAAACGCTCTAGATTTTGTGGGTTTTGTGACTCCAAGGCCACCCATGATTTCTCTGGAAATGCTTGTTTAGGCTGTTGTGGTGGTGCTTGACCTAAGTGCAGTACGTTTTGTGATGGATGCATAAAATAGTTGATTGGTAACTCAACAGCTTTGTGTCTTAAACATTTACTCTTTGCACTGAACCTCTGAATGCATGCTTGATTCTCAGATAAACACGCATGACTCGGAGTTGAGTGCTGAGGCAGTGTGGTGGATGTATAACAATGGCCCTAAATGGAAGATGAAACAACGGTTTAGCATGTGCCCAAGCATAAAGAGCAAGCCATGTAAAGAGATTGATTTGATATTGTATTCTCTTAATGGCGTGGCATTCCATTCACCAATTACAGCTGGTTTAAGACACACTTACTGTTTTACTGGTGGCTGTTCACTGAAGATCTGATACAGACTAATGTGACGAATTTAAACAGCTTTTTAAGGGTGAATTACGATTCACAAGTAATTTAGTTGTGACTAAACTGAGATGGATCTGGGAAACTGCCTCAGGTTCTGGAAATCTGGTTTAAATTGTACATCTGGTTTTGTTTACCTGGCAGTTTAAAGGGAAACCTCAAACTACTTTTTTTGAGATTTTAGCAGAGGTGTTTGTGTTGCACACCATAGAAGATAATCACATCCATTAATTTTAACTGTTAAACTGGTTAATTTTGACATCACAATTTGTGACGTGGCAAAGGACTATAGTACTTCGATGACATGTCGGGGTGTCATAATTATTCACAGGACTGTTTGTTCTTATCCTATGAGAAGATGCTTCGCTTATTTATTCACAACAGCATGTGTGACACTCTTCAGTCTGCGAGATCGCGCACATTAACTGAGAGAAACATTCATGGATCAGAGGAGAATGTTGTTTTTTGCTTTGTTAGAGTTCAGTTCAATTTGATGCAGAGTTCAAAGGCAAATGGCTGTGCATTTATTTGTGTTTTTAACTCAGTGGGAGTGAAATGAAACTGTCTGAAACTGAAGTTGTCTGTGTTGTGCACTTTTGTAGCAGTTTTCAAAACTGGTGAGAACTAACCAGTGCTGAAACAGGGGGTTTCATGACCCTTTAAGACTGTAGAGGTTTTACTTGTACTGTATTTGTGTGTTTGTGTAATTCACACAGTGTTCTCTCATTTTCAGGTATATGAGCATGTGTATGAGACAGTGGACATCAATAGCAGCCCAGAGGTGAGGGCGAATGCAACAGCAAAGGTAAGTCCCTGTATATCTGTTAATTGAACAGACAGATTTTTTTTCTGTAACTAACAGTATTCTGCTATTACTATTTTTAGCATGAACATTGTCACACAGTTAATCTCATTATCTGATTGGCTTGGTTGTAATGCCGCCATTAACACCAGACCAATGGCCTAAAAATATATGAGCATCTTATTTGTAGCATGTGGCCATTTACAGGTTTTTTTTTTTTTTTTTGATATATTTTATATCTTTATATAATATCTATATATACACTATGGATAAAAAGAAATTGGGGTTGCTAAAATGAGTGTTTTTGAACCTCACAAAGGCTGCATTTATGTGAACAAAATTACAGAAAAAAAGCACTGAGAACTATTATTATGGTTTAAAATATATTTTTTATTTATTTATTTTTAATTTTTTTACAATAACTAATAAATAATCTTTTCATTAATATATTTTATAATGTAATTTATTTCTGATGGCAAATTAAAGAGTTTTTTTTTTTCTTGTTTTTTTTTCTGAATAATGGAAAGTTTAAAAGAGCAGCATTCATTTTAAATATAATTTTCTGTAACATTATTAATGTCTTTATTGACACCTTATTGGTCAATTTAATGTGTCCTTGCTAAAAAAAAATAAATTGATTTCATTAAACAAAAATTCTACTTACCCCAAAATTTGAAGAATAGCTCAAATACAATAGCTCAGCAACATATTATGTATGTTTATATAAAATGTGTGCATATGCCTTTGCACAGGACTAATAATTTGCATTTATGCCACTCATAAGTGTTTGATTTATGACCATCCTCACTCTGTTCCCAGGCTACAGTGGCTGCATTTGCAGCCAGTGAGGGTCATTCTCACCCACGTGTGGTAGAGCTCCCTAAAACAGAGGAAGGACTGGGGTTCAACATCATGGGTGGGAAGGAACAAAACTCACCGATCTACATCTCCCGCATCATTCCTGGAGGCATCGCCGATCGGCACGGTGGCCTGAAGAGAGGAGATCAGCTGCTGTCCGTTAATGGAGTGGTATGTACATAGCTATAGCTTTGTAGGCCAACATACTTCACATTAAAGAAGATGATTCTGTCATTAATTACTCACCCTCATGTCGTTCCAAAGGCATAAGACCTTCATTCATCTTCGGAACACAAATTAAGATATTCTTGATGAAATCCGAGAGCTTTCTGACCCTGCATAGTACCATGATGCATGCGTGTGATGCCACTGGTGCAGGAGCCGGCATTCTGACGTAGAACCTGGATGTGCTGCGCATTGTTTACAAGCAGAGCAATGCACACGAATGCGTTGTGGTACTCTCGTGAACACATTGAAGACTGACATGGAAGAGAAGAAATTGTTGAATAAAGTCGTTATTTTTGCTCTCTTTGTGCACAAAAAGTATTCTCTTGGCGTCATAAAATTACGGTTGAACCACTGATATCACATGGACAATTTTAATGATGTCCTTACTAGGGCTGGCTTTTGACCAAGCGGCAACCTCCCGGTCTCTGTCTTGAAACCAACACGGAAGTGACTTAAACTGCAATTCATCGACTGGCCGCTAGAGGCTGGCTCCAAAAGAGAGTCAGTCCCATAGACTCCCAATGTTAAAATGCCCAACTTTACAGCAGATAAAAGTATGTTTACAGCCTGGTACAAAAAGTGGTTTTGGTCTATATAGCTAATTTTGCCCTTCATGACAACTGTGAGGGGGTGAATTTTTTTATAACTCATCCGTTTAAATGATATTGAGCCTTAAAGTTCTGCATAATTAAGGGCGTGGCCACTTGAGTGACAGGTGGATTGCCGCTGCTGTCACCACTGTCGCGTGATTTCAGCAGCCAGCTCCGCCCACATCCTGCCCTTTTGCCCATTTTTGATTATCCGGGAGTGACGTGCTGCCAAGATGGCGACGGCCGGCTCCGTGCACTATGAGCTTCAAAAATGCTCTTCAGAAACTTACGGGTGACGTCACAGACACTACGTCCATTTTATTTTACAGTCTATGGTTTTGACACAGATTTCACGATTCGATTCGATTCTAATTCACAAGCTTTCGATTCGATTTCTGATTCGATTCAATATCGAATTGAACTACATAACTATATTGAAGGTTAAAATTAACTGATATGTATTCAAACTGTATACAAACGCTTAAATTACACTCAATGAAAATTTATATAAATATAGTTGCAGTTACATAACTATATTTCTACTCCAATTCTACTCCGTTTTTTTTTTAAATATAAACTTTTAAATGGTGGCTGTCATAAAAATGGATTTATTCAAACATAAATTAAACATCGAAGAACGGTACAAAATTATGATGAATATGTTATATGGTGCATACATTTAGCAAAATGCTCCTCTAGAGTTAATTTTTTCAAGCTGACTGAGTTACCGAATATGTTTTTTCTGAGGTAAATGTGACGTTATGTGATATACTGTTTACAGGCTGTTATATTGACATTTTTTCATGGTTGAATCAATGTTTGAGCGATCACATGAGACAGGATACGGATTTCGGTAAGCTGTACTCCTTCTTTTAACATAACTTTGGATGCTTATTCCTGTTTATTTTTTGTTAAAACCGGTTATTAAAGCAGAGGAGATGATCAGTTCTCGTGTGCTTTGCACTGCTGCTTTTTTTGCACTGAGGCGCTACAGCGATCTTTCACTCCACATTAAACAACACCAAAATGTAAACTGAATATACTAAAATGTAAAGAATTTGAAATCTGAGACCTCGTTTCATATCAAAAGTAAAAAAGCACAAAGCTTATTGCGATTTATTGGATGGGAGGTCTGCGACAATGTTTGGTCCATTAACTGAAAACAGGCAAGACTAACCGATTTTTGGGATTTAAGAGTCAATACTGTTTCGTAAAAATGAGAACCGATTAAAATCGAGAAATCAATATATATATATATTTTTTTTTTACCCAGCCCTAGTCCTTACTGCCTTTCTGGGCCTTGAATGTGTCTGTTGCTCAGGTTTTATGGGTTTGGAACGACGCGAGTAATTAATGACAGAATTTTCATTTTTGAGTGAACTATCCCTTTAACAGGCACAGATAAATTATCCATTTTATGACAATTTTTATTTAAGTCTTTTTAACAATAGATTAATAGAATAAATTGTAATGTGAGAAGATTGTTTACAGTCAGTCAGTTACGATTGAGCTTCACAAAATTGAACTCTAATTGATGCATATACATGCTGAATGAAGTCAAGCTGTAATCACAAAAAACAGACTTGTGTGATTTCAGTTGGACTAAAGCATTTACACGACATGCTTTATGCTTTTTTTCAGCTGAAATTGAACTTTTAAAGTGCATGTAAACTCTTTCTGTCTTTCAGAGTGTAGAAGGAGAGCACCATGAGAAAGCTGTGGAGCTGCTGAAGGCTGCTCAGGGTACAGTGAAGCTGGTGGTACGGTACACCCCTAAGGTTCTCGAAGAGATGGAGTCGCGCTTTGAGAAGTTGAGGTCTGCCAAACGCCAGCAACAGAACAACTACCCCCAGTAGGGCGTCTCGCCTGAGCCCTCTGCCCCTCCCATCTCTCTCTCTCTCTCTCACTTTCTCTGTCATTCTTTAATTCTTCTGCCATCTGTCTTCCTCGTTCACACTCGCTCACCCCCTTTCTCCAGCCAGGGATTAGCCACATGTTTGGCACTCCTTTTTGTGAAAATTTTCTAAATCCTCACCTCCTCAACAGTTTTTTAACAGTCTTTTCACACACTACTTTCTCATAGCATGAACACTACTACATTGGCTCTGGATGTTGTCAAGTACACACCACACACACATGCACTATTGGTGCATTACTAAGAATGTACTGTCATTTGGGATGTTGATTAGTTAGATATGCAAGAGGACCATTGCAATGTTCAACTCCTGAGGTCATCTGAATGAAAATGTCAAAAAAGTGCCTCAAGAGATTTACAAAAAAAAAGAAAAAAGTCTGCAGCCCCCACTACGTCCCATCGTAGGCTGTGTTTTATGGTCCAAGCACAAAATGAGTGAACACTACCACCATGTTAAAATGCAAGATGACTGTAAGATTCATCATCTCAAATTAACAGTGTATCATTGAGTGAAGGATTTATGATAGATGTCTGTTTTTTTACTGTTTGCCCACAGAAAAAGGAAAAGTTCACCAGAAATGTTAAAATCTCATTTTGAGTCTCCAGAGAGATAAATGGCAGAGCGGTGACACAAGTATCCCATCAGCCCTGCTGTTTCAAACACAAAATGTCAGCTGTAAATATACTCTTATTCAAAAAATGCCACTCCGATATCGCTATCTGACCCAAACTGATTGAGTCTTCACATCATGTTTACAGTACAAAATGACACCATTTTTTCTTTCATGAATGTGTGGACAGAAAAATGCTGTGAAAATCTCATCCGCTCCATTGAGTTCAATATCAACCTGTATCAACAAGAATATTAAACTATTTGGATTTGTTTAGAGTCTTAGAATTAGAGCCACAAAACATGTTACATACGTTCCCGATTACTCCATTTAAACAGCTTGCTTTTGATTGAATATGTGAATGGAGTGTTTATGAATTAACCAAACAGCAGTTCAGAGGAGATGCTTGTGGCACCGTTTGAGTGTTAGATAAATAGAAATGACATTTTTGTAGCATATGCCCCTTAAAGCACATAGAAACGCAATGAAGCAGTCACTAGCTCTTATTCAGGCTTGCGTTCCATTTTTAAGATTTTAATTTAAATCCTCATAGCAGAAACACTATATTTAAAAGCGTAGGGGGAATTTTATTGTTTTATGGCTTTGTTTTATCGTCTGTTGTTTCACAACGCTTTCTGAATGTTAATGTGGCACTTGCCTTTCAGTCAGCTGTGGGTTCATATGTTACACCCAGTTCACGCTGATCATTACAAAGATCTGCATCATGTTTCAGAATCAGTTCACTTAAATGGTTATATTAGCTTATCACGAGGTAGCAACTCATCGTAATGCAAAACAGCAATGAATGCCTAAACGAATGTTAAAGAACACCAACCTTATTCACCATTCATTATATGAGACCTGTCTAAATGAAGCTCAAGTGAAATTTTTATTAATTGGTGCTGTCATTTTCATTTTCTTTCATTTATTTTGTCCTATTTTTTTCCCAGGTTCCTTTTTTGATCAATCATTTTTCTTGAAAGTCAGTAATTAATTTATACACATCAATGTCTACAGGGAAATAGATGCAGATCTGGAGCTGAGATTTTATCAGGTCTTCTCCAGATTCTTCAGTGGCTAAAAATGCAGTCCCGTTACTTAAGATTCCCCTCTGCTTGTTCATGTTACAGCCAAATTTTAAGGATTTAATTGACATGCTTTTTTAAATCCTGTTTTGTCAAGATTCATGTTATAAAAGTAGTTTCACACTGCACTTTCTCTTTGTACTAATTTTCACATGTTAAAAAATGCAACACGCTTGATGTATTTTTAACCTCAAATGCAAGTATTTTCAGTGTCTGACAAGCTTGGAAAAAACTGTCTATTTTTCTCAGTCTCTCATAAAATATTTAACGTGTCTAATTATAGAGGCCCATGACTCACCCCGAGCTGTGAGATACGTAGGTGTTTTGGGGGTGAGAGATAAAAGGGAGGTCTGATGTCTTGCATGAAGGAATCATTTGTGTTATTGACAAAAGAAGAATGGAGAGATCTCTTTTGTTTCTGTGGTGTATACGGTGCTCAGGTTGGTTCTTTCAACAATATCATAAATTTTAAAGCATCATGTATCACGAGCAATAATGAGACGTGATCTGTTTCCTGTCATAATCATCTCAAACAGGTTACTCACTCCCCATTCACACTTGCATTTGTCCACAGGGGGGCTGATTAACTATTTTTATAACCGTTTTCTTTTGATATTTTACCCCTTTTTGATAAAGTGATTTTCCAGGAATGCTTTGTATTGATTTATTTAGACCACATTCTCCCTGTGATTCAGGTAACAAGACCAAACTTGCATCCGTTCTGGGAGCTCTTTCAGTGTCTGGTCAGCTAGTTTGGACTGTTTTTAAGAAACTGTTGTTTTATTGTATTATTTGACATTTCTGTCCTGCTGTATTGTGTTACATTAATGTAGATGTATAAAGACTGATCAAAGTGATTTGTTTTGAGGATACAGTGTTTAAATATACTGTGGGTTTAAACATTTTTTGTGTGTGTGTGTGTGTGTGTGTGTTTCCTTTTATTGGAGAAAGCTAGATACGTTTTAGGGGGAAAAAAAGTTTAATAATTTCATTCACAGGCAGTTGCATCGCCAAACTAGCGCGCATTTACCTAAACACTAGAGGGCGCTGCAGGACAACAGTTACAATTGATTGATGTTCACTTTTTGCATTATGTAAATACGTAAAATTATTATTTTTATTAACTGTAAATAATTGCAATTTAGTCGTTTAAAAATGCTAAATCATTACACTCTTATATAGAAAAAAAATAATAAAAAATCTCAGTGACTGGAAACAGGTTAAAATGTCAATATTTACATACATCAGTCTTGTGTCGTAATGTAATGGCACACGGTCACAGACCAATAAACACACTCTCGAAGGATTTGTCAGCACAATTTAGTTTCTTGTCAACGTTGTCATCGACTGTGTTCCGTCTGTCTCGTGTTGCATCTTGAAGACGGAGCACGCCTTACTGATTAATAACATGCAATATAAAAACAATCCCTCTTCTGACAAGGTGTAGAGAGATTGAACTGTGTTAATGAAGAAATATCGGCCTGCTGACCGTATTAATGAATGGATCTGTCATTCAAACACACTCTACATTTCCTCAGATTGTTTTCCAGTCAGTGGCTCCACTGAAAAATATTTATAAAGACTGGATTAGTTTTTAAAATTCTGGATTAAAAAGTGTTGAATGTTTTATTTCCACATTCAAACACATATGGCTTATCCAATTTTGTACAATGCGTTTATGTGAGAACAATGAAAGAAATAGCCAAATAGGACAAAGACAGCTGCTAAACTTCAATATGGAGCAGGCACACCTCTGCCATGATGGCATGCCTGGGCCTCATTTCAAACATTTCATCCTCTTAAACCTGCCACCAAATTGCCACTGGAGAAAATTCCAGAACAAAGCCATTGAAGGCCAGCCATGCTTTCTGCTCTCACGGATAATACCACTGAGTTGACGCTTCCAGATGGACTTTGTGTGGGCTTTGTTACATTAATACCAGCAGCCTTTGGGCCATGTGAGTGCCTAAAGAATGCATTTGATAGCTGTGCCATGGCTGGTAGACAGGAGAGTGCGTCATCGTGATGTATGGAAACTTAGAGGAGACACCTGTCTGCCACTCTCAGTGTGACTGTGGTTTCTCAGGTGATTAACTACTTCTGCACGAGTGACGCATTATAAAGGGTCGTCGTTCTAAGAAATCTCTAGAAATTAGGAGAGAAATGCAACCAGAGAATGGAATTAGCGTGTTGGGATAAAGCCTAACTTGCTAAAAAGTGAGTGGAAAATAGGAATGTGTATTACAGTTGGCTATCTCAGTGAAAACCAGACAATTTAGCATCAACAAAACTCTTAGCTTTATTTAGCATGTTTTGCATAACAGCACATGTGGAAGGAAAATACTAGTCACTAGACCCTACAGCACAGACCTTAAATACAACATGAAATGAAACAAAATGAACACAAGCAATAAAGAAAAACAAATCACACCTAAACACAGACAAATGGGGAGCACAAGAAAATGAAGAAAACCACTGAAAGATTTCTTTGCTCTGTCATTTGATCACGGACATGTCATGGGATCGGTTTCAGGACAGAAGACAGAAAGAGGACAAGTGTCACAGTTTCTCCAAACCCATTACGTCTCTCTCATTTCTTGATGTCTTCTTTTGAGACTTGAGCTGCGATGAAGTGAAATAACCATTATTAGATTACATCCTGCATTTACAAAGGGGGAGAGAGGCTACTACTGTAGAATTATCTAAAGTTACCTTCAGTGATGTTCAAAATAATTCATTATACATGAGCGACCTACAACAAACCTGCATGTATTTCAAAGCTACACCTTTGAAACGGATAACCCCATTTTGTTAATTCTAGTCATATACAACTTTGAGTTATGATTGTGTTATGAATATCACATCTTGTGTTAATTTTAAATTAATTATTCTTTAAAAACATTTAGATAGAAGTGGATAATTCCAAATATCCTATGTTATATCATACAGGATTACAAACGTGAATTAGTGCACCTGTTGAAAGAGTTTAGATATACACTACCATTCAAAAGTTTGGGGTCAGCAAGTTTAGTTTTTTTTTTCTCTAAGAAATTAATACTTTAACAATTATTATTCAATAAGGATACTGATCAAAAGTGATAGTAAAAAAAAAAATCTTTAAAGAATCGAAAAAAAAAAAATTACCACAAAAATATTAAGCAGGAGCAATTAAGCAAGTGTTTTTTACACTGATAGGAATAAAAAATATTTATTGAGAACCAAATCAGCATAAAAGAATGATTTCTTAAAGATCACATGCTGCTAAATTCAGCTTTGCCATCACATGAATAAATTACATTTTAAATCTATTAAAATAGAAATCAATTATTTTAAATTACAAAATTTCATAATTTTTTATTTTTACTGTATAAAAGATGTCTTTCAAATGAAAAATCTTACTGACCCCAAAATTTTTGAATAGTAGAGTGCTCTAAACGTGGAAAACTAATATTAGCTCTGTCAGTATCTGGTGGCTCAGAGACCAAGGGTGCATCTCATTTTGTTAACTCTCCATAAATGTGTCCTTTTCTCACATCCTTTCCAGGAGTCTAAGCTCACAAGACACAAGGGAAAGATGCAAGGATCAGATGCAAGAAGGAATTAAAGCATTAACTAAACTAAAAGTAACAGACTGAAAATTGCAAACTTCTTCATAGTGTGCACCTGTGCATCTCTGAAAGCTTCCCCTCTCCTCACAGTGCTTTTAGAGAATTGATTTGTCCTTCATGATGGCAGAGTTCGATCGATTTCAGTATTGAGAAGCACCCAGACATGCTGGACTTGAGACAACGGAGTGCTTTGTTAGAGAAAGTGCAGGCAGTGTGGGTGTGATGGCAACACATGGGGCTCTGTCATGCCTACCTTGGACACATTTCACACAGAGCAAACCTGAGCTTACTGTTTAGCTGAATGTGAAGGGAGACAGGAAGTAAGGAGGAAGTATTAAAGTGTGACACAGCAGAAATCATGGATAACTGGATAGAGATCCATTCTGGAACTTCAGACACACTTCTAGGTCCAATCCAACAGTTATTAACCAAAATGAAATTTTCGATTTATGCCAAGACATGTTATCCATGTTTCTTTGTTTTGTTTGAAGTAAAAGTGTAATTCTAGACTTTTTTTTTACTCATTTCAGTTATAAAATAAAATGGTAATACAGACAGAAGCATGGATGGATTTTGATCTCTATGTCTCAGCATATATCTTTCATTTTATCATAACATAAGAGTGTTCTCTTACGTTCAGTGGTCATTCAGGTAAGTTTCATTCATATAGGACGCCACTGATTATGGTCCTTCATACAACATTTAAAGGCATGGTTGACCCAAATATAAAACTTCTGTCAAGTTTATTTCTTCTGTTGAACACAAGAAATTATTTTTAAAATTGTGGCTAACCAAACAGTTGCTGGTCCCCATTGACTTTCATAGTATAGAAAAAAATGCTATAGAAGTAAATGGAGACCAGCAACTGTTTGCTTACCAACATTCTTTAAAATCTCTTCTTTTGTGTTCAACAGAAGAAAGAAACTGCTGGTTTGGAACAACCTGAGGGTGAGTAAATGATGACAGAATGTTCATTTTGGGGTTAACCATCCCTTTAAGCAGCACAACTGTTTTCAACAACAAGAAACAAGAAATGTTTCTTGAGAACCAAATCAACATCTTAGAATGATTTATGGAGGATCACGTGATACTGAAGACTGGAGTAATAGCTGCTGAAAATTAAGCTTTGCCATTAAAAAAAAAAAAAAATATATATATATATATATATATATATATATATATATATATATATATATATATATATAATATATAACATTACAAACATCTCACACTGACCACAGACTTTTGAACAGAAATGTAATTAATAGACAAATCAAATTTTGTCTTTAGCATACGGTATATAACAATGAATTTTATCAACTGTTACTAAGCAAATCTCTAGGTAGCTCTTGAGTTAGAGGCATGTACTTACAGCGAACTTCTAGTTTGCACTCTACTATGTCTTCTCCGCTGTCGTTGACTGCCTTACACATGTACACCCCTCCATCAAATGGACACGGCTTACGGATCTCCAGAGTCAGCACACCCTGATTGCTGAACATACGGTACTTGGCCTCATTTGTAATGTCCATCTTGTTTTTGTACCATGTGATTTTAGGCTGCACAAAACGTTGAGATTGATTTAGAAATAAACTGTCTTGACAATTTTCTTACATAAACATTTATATGATAGATACTATTTTTTTCCCTCAGAGCCTGTTGATATCTGGGTATACTAGCTTGTAATATATTAAGCCATTAAATATTTCATGAGCAGGGTGATATGATTTTTTTTTTGTAATATGCACAATAAAATGCTCAAAAAGAGACTAATCTGGACTCTTAAAAGTGCCAGCTGGTTGGACCTTTTCTGTTTCAGCATGACAATATCCCTATGAACAAAGTGAGGACCTTTGGGATGAATTGTAATGCTGACTGTGAAGCAGACCCCATCAGTGACCTCACTGATGCTCTTGTGTCTGAACCAGACCAAAAGCCTACAGTTACAATCCTCAAGACAGTGGAAAGTATGGAAGCTTACTTAAAGGGACAGCTCACCCAAAAATGAGAATTCTGTCATTAATTACTCACCCTCATGTCGTTCCAAACCCGTAAGACCTTCGTTCATCTTCAGAACACAAATTAAGATTTTTTTATGAAATCCATGAGCTTTCTGACCCTGCATAGACAGCAATGTAACTGACACTTTCAAGGCCCAGAAAAGTAGTAAGGACATGATTAAATTTCATGTTCAAGGCCCAAAAACGTAGTAAGGGCTTCGTTACATGTGACATCAGTGGTTCAACTTTATTTTATGAAGCTACGAGAATACTTTTTGTGTGCAAAGAACAAAAGTGTTCCGTGTTTCCTAGCATAAAATTACGGATGAACCACTGATGTCACATGGACTATTTTAATGATGCCCTTACTACGTTTCTGGGCCCTGAACATGGTAGTTCCATTGCTTTCTATGGAGGGTCAGAAAGCTCTCGGATTTCATCAAAAATATCTTAATTTGTGTTTGTGTCTTATGGGTTTGGAACGACATGAGGGTGACTTACGGGTTTGGAACAACATTTTTATTTTTATGAGAACTATCCCTTTAATCGTGATCTTTTATTATCTTACAATTTAGACTTTTATTCTCTAGAATTGCTGAACAAGCATAAATGACTGATGTTTTGGTGTTTCATAACTTTGGACCTACAGTATAGTGTATGACCTTTGATAATTGAGGTCACACGTGCTCACCTTAGGGATGCCTCTTACAGAGCAGCTGAGTGTAGCACTGTATCCAGCAATAACTGAGCGACTCACGAGAGGATGTGTGAACTTGGGGGCCTCAGAGAAATCATGCTCTTTGTAGGAAGGAGGCTTGTACACAATCCCTATAAAGAAAACCAAAACATACAGTATATCAGGAGATCTGGGGAGCCACATGGAAATTAGAAAGACTTTAAATACTGACAGTCTAACCACTTAATACTTAAAGAAGAGTTCTTGCTATCTCCACTGCATACTAGTGAGCAGGCATGAGAATCTAGTATCTGGACACAAACAGTCACCTGTTTTCTGGATGTAGGCGCTGTCTTTGGAGAGGCAAGGCTCTGGACTCAGACCCACCATATTCATGGCATACACACGAAACACGTACTCATTTCCCATGATCAGGTCTGAGACCACACAATTAGTGCGCCGATACTGCTCGTACACGGTGTACCATTCCTGCAAAGAAGAGAATAATACACAAACCTAGTCATATATTGTGTACCACACTGTCAGAAACATTTTACTCTGATTAAAAGCCATATCTGTTCTCCTCTGAAACTGACAAAACCATATCTGTTATATGAAAAATATTAAAATATCCTTAAAATAATATATTTTATATACTACCGTTCAAATATTTTGGCTCAGTACTCTTTTTTTTAGAAAGACATTAATATTTTTGTTCAGCAGGATGCATTAAACTGATCAATATTTAAAGTAAAAACATTTAATATGAAATTAAATGAAGGATCACGTGACACTGAAAACTGGAGCAATGGCTGCTAAAAATTCATTGTTACCATCACAGAAATAAATTACAATTTAATATATATTAAAATAGTAGAGACTAATTCTTTAAACTGTAATAATGTTTGACATTATGACTGTTTTACTGTGTTTTTTTTTTAATTTTAATTAAATAACTGCAGTTTTGGTAAGCATAAGTGACTAAAATTTTTAAAAATCTTACCAACCTCAAACATTGAATGGTAGTGTATTTAAAAATGTATGATTTTGTGGATGTTTTTTAAGTCACACTCATTTATTTTATTTATTGTGGGGTGGGGACTGCATTGGACAAGTTTCATGTTTCTTTGCGCTGGTTGTAAATATATTCCATGTGTTAGTTAATTTAGAAATATATAGGCATGAAAAATGTCTGAACGTGAAGAACAATAAATTTACCTGAAAGGCAAAATTGCATGAGGTTTTTAGGCATAAACCTGCCTCACTAAATTCATTATAATATTTATTTATTTGTTTCCTTAGTTTTTCCAGTGTAACTATAAAAATGGGAATAAAACACTGCAGGTTCATCGTGAACCACTTTGTCATGTGGTCACCAGCAAACAGTATGTGGGAATTATGTCACTACTTATCCTTGCTAATCTAAAACGTAGTATGGTTCTCAGATTTCTGTCTATACCACTGTAAAATCATTGTCCATTGTTACAGACAATGCGGAAAATGCTGCAGGACTGCTTAGCTCATGTATTAAGCCAAAGTGTCATTACTACAGTATGTTCGTGGGAGCAGTAGATGTTGAAGCAGGTAAATGGCCTGCTCATGAATGTGCCCCAAAGCCTGCAGCCTAAAGTGCTTTTATATTTAGCAGCAGAGCATCTCCGATTTCTGATTGAGATTGTCCTGTGAAACCTGATAATCTGGTGTCTTCCTGCCTGCTGCTCTGGACACAGGGAGAGGAACAGACTAGCTCTAGTAACAATGTGAGGTGAAACCCAAACCGGGTGCTTTTTATTTAGACGCTAACCTTAGTGGCTCAAGAGTACAAAGGGGTAAAGAGAGCACTATAATGACAGCACTTAAATCAAGGCAAGGCCGTGGGCTAAGATTACAGAATGCTTGCACCGAAGGGGGCACAGGTGCTCTAGTTTGGTGTGTGGCAAGAGTCATTTTGGAGCTTTGGGTACTGGATGTTCTGGATGCTGTTCCCCTGGCCCACAATTCAGTGCCACTGGCCAACTGTATGTCACAAGAGAGGCTATAAACTCATAGTCTCCCTACACTGCTGTGCCACTGATGAATAGTGTACATACATTACTCAATTACAGTGATCACAAGCTTAGCTGCTTTAGATAGACAATGGCAGGCACGGGAGGCTTACGAACCCACTAACTCTTTCTCTTTATCTCAAATTTGAGTTTGATTACTAACAGTACTTGACATATGTACTCTGAAAGTACATATGTAAAGTATGACTCTGTCAAAGAAACAGGAAATTAATACAATAAAAAAAAAAATCTCCATTTTAGCACAAACCATGCACATAGTTTTCTATTTACCATGGTTTTCTTATCTGCCTTCTGGATGGTGTAGCCTGTGATGTCGCAGTTGCCATTATCCTTGGGTGGTTTCCACTCCAGCGCAACGTTGAAGCCCCAAACATCTATCACCTTTAAATTTTGGGGTGGGCCTGGCAGGTCTGACAGTAGAAAAAACTAAATGTGTTTTGATTTTTACTGATACAATCAAACAGACTTGTACTGTATATAAGATCACATATTCTGTTACTCTAAACTGTGAATATTGAGTGCAATTTCTAGATTTTATTCTTGCGCAGTTGTGTCAAATCTAGTTGATAATACAGGTTAAATTGACAGTGTATGCTGTCAAACTGGTCCTAGTAACTCACCAACAATCTTTATATTCACACTGGCACTGTCCTCCACATTCTCAATTTGTACTTGAACTTCATACTTCCCAGAATCCTTTCTCTCAGATGTCCTGATGAAGAGGATGGTATCAGTGTCGCTGTTTCGTATGTTGATATGCTTAGAGTCCAGAGGCTTGTCGCTCTTTGTCCAAGTTACTTGAGGTCGTGGTTTACCCTTAAAAGTTAGGTGGGTGAAGAATGAGTCAAGACATCTCACTATATTACTAACAAAAAACAAAGAAAAAAAAAAACAAAGAAAAAGTACATTTATGAGTAGATAGATAGATAGATAGATAGAGATATTTTGGGCACTCTAGTTCTCTACAGGAGTGTTACAGATGCCGTGCAGACTTGTGTCATTGACTACCATCTGTATGCAGCCTCTCTCATTGAATTTCAGCCATAGAGCTCAGAGTATTTATAGAGTGAGAGGATGAAGATCTATGTTTCACAAACTGGGTTCTGTAAACAAACAAGTGGAGAAGTTACAGTCTAGCCAAACACTGAAGCTCTAGCTGATGGAAACTGTTGGAGGTCAAAGTCTGCATCAAAGGAGGACAGCCAATGGTTTCATATTGCGACAAATAATACTGCTGGACACAGCAATATAGAACTTTGCTGGATCTTTTCATGCAAATCTAAATCGTTTGAATGAATTAGTCACATGTTCCGCAGCATAATTTTGTTAGGGATGTGCACGTTTCAAACCCAATCTTAAGGATGACTTTTCTCACCTGGAAGGGGATTACCAGGTTAATCGTTTCTCCTACTTTCTTGATGAGTGTCTGGCGGAGGCTACGGGGGAGCCAGATTTTGGGTCGCTCTGCAATAACAGATTGCAAGTGATTCACATGGTGGCCCTGCATCTTATAATATAATAGCCTGTCTTACCCCATCTCATTTCCTTCCCAACAGTGAACTGTAATGCAATGCAATAGATGGATCTTCACTTAAAAATAAAGCTCATTTGCCTGAACATTAGCATTTATAAGCTTAGTTTCATTCTATTATCAGCTAGACTCATCAGTAGCAAGAAGCATTAACATATGGTGTCTCTAAACACAATCTAGAACACAAAAAGTTGACATATGGTGCTTTTCCACTGCATGGTACGGCACGGTACGGTTCAGTACGGCTCACTTTTGGGGGGGTTTCAACAGACCTGCTAGATTTAAATTAGCACAGCCAGTGAAGGATCAAACGCAACTGTTTCTTTTAACAGCCAAAAAAATGGCTGTTTTGTTGTCTGTTGAGGAAGTACAGACTGTCCTCTCGTTGATAGCCGAGGAGCGGATCCAGCGAGAGCTTGATGGAGCGATGCGGAATTAAAAAGTTTTTCAGGAGTCTCGGCAGTAGAGGTGGCGCAATTATAACGACAGGTAAATAAAGCGCCAATATTTGAACCTCTAGCAGTCCACATTGTGCAAAACCCCATCACTGTTGACCTTAAATGGGCTAGCATAGCATTTTAAGATCATTCTCTGTGTAACTCACGCATGATTTCACGGATGGTGACTGCTTGTTGCAGTGTGGCAGGAAGGCTCGGGCCTGCCATGTTATACGCCCTCACACGGAACTGCATCTTCTCTCCAGTTGGCAGGTCACGGATGATCACAGAGGTCCTTTCTGTGAGACCCGAAAATGCAGGAATCCATTCATCCGCTACAGAGATGAAATAAAGGTTTCAAAAACAGAGCAGTGAGAATTTATTCTGAATAGTACTCTGATGCAGTTAAAAAAATTATATGTTTTACACCTGAATTTCTGAAGCTATACTACCGCTCAAAAAGGTTGGGGTCAATGCAACTTTTTTTAAGGAAACTTATACCTTTATTCAACAAGCATGCTTTAAATTGATCAAAATAAATTACATTGTTAATAAAATTTCAATTTTAAATAAATGCTGTACTTTTGAACTTTATTTTCATCAAAGAATTATGAAAAAATTAAGAAATGTTTCTTGAGCACCAAATCAGCATACAGAATGATTTCTGAAGGATCATGTGACACTGAAGACTGGAGTAATGGCAAGTAAGTGGAGCAAATTCAGCTTTGCCATCACAGTAATAATATATAACACATGTATATATAGGTGCATCTCAATAAATTAGAATGTCGTGGAAAAGTTCATTTCAGTAATTCAACTCAAATTGTGAAACTCGTGTATTAAATAAATTCAGTGCACACAGACTGAAGTATTTTAAGTCTTTGGTTCTTTTAATTGTGATGATTTTGGCTCACATTTAACAAAAACCCACCAATTCACTATCGCAACAAATTAGAATGCTTCATAAGACCAATAAAAAAACATTTCTAGTGAATTGTTGGCCTTCTGGAAAGTATGTTCATTTACTGTATTACTGTACTCAATACTTGGTAGGGGCTCCTTTTGCTTTAATTACTGCCTCAATTCGGCGTGGCATGGAAGTGATCAGTTTGTGGCACTGCTGAGGTGGTATGGAAGCCCAGGTTTCTTTGACAGTGGCTTTCAGCTCATCTGCATTTTTTGGTCTCTTGTTTCTCATTTTCCTCTTGACAATACCCCATAGATTCTCTATGGGGTTCAGGTCTGGTGAGTTTGCTGGCCAGTCAAGCACACCAACACCATGGTCATTTAACCAACTTTTGGTGCTTTTAGCAGTGTGGGCAGGTGCCAAATCCTGCTGGAAAATGAAATCAGCATCTTTAAAAAGCTGGTCAGCAGAAGGAAGCATGAAGTGCTCCAAAATTTCTTGGTAAACGGGTGCAGTGACTTTGGTTTTCAAAAGACACAATGGACCAACACCAGCAGATGACATTGCACCCCAAATCATCACAGACTGTGGAAACTTAACACTGGACTTCAAGCAACTTGGGCTATGAGCTTCTCCACCCTTCCTCCAGACTCTAGGACCTTGGTTTCCAAATGAAATACAAAACTTGCTCTCATCTGAAAAGAGGACTTTGGACCACTGGGCAACAGTCCAGTTCTTCTTCTCCTTAGCCCAGGTAAGACACCTCTGACGTCTGTGGTTCAGGAGTGGCTCTTGTGTGTGGTGGCTCTTGATGCCTTGACCCCAGCCTCAGTCCATTCCTTGTGAAGTTCACCCAAATTCTTGAATGATTTTGCTTGACAATCCTCACAAGGCTGCGGTTCTCTCGGTTGGTTGTGCATCTTTTTCTTCCACACTTTTTCCTTCCACTCAACTTTCTGTTAACATGCTTGGATACAGCACTCTGTGAACAGCCAGCTTCTTTGGCAATAAATGTTTGTGGCTTACCCTCCTTGTGAAGGGTGTCAATGATTGTCTTCTGGACAACTGTCAGATCAGCAGTCTTCCCCATGATTGTGTAGCCAGGTGAACCAAACTGAGAGACCATTTTGAAGGTTCAGGAAACCTTTGCAGATGTTTTGAGTTGATTAGCTGATTGGCACGTCACCATATTCTAATTTGTTGAGATGGGATTTGTTGAGATTGGTGGGTTTTTGTTAAATGTGAGCCAAAATCATCACAATTAAAGAACCAAAGACTTAAACTACTTCAGTCTGTGTGCATTGAATTTAATACACGACTTTCACAATTTGAGTTGAATTACTGAAATAAATGAACTTTTCCACGACATTCTAATTTATTGAGATGCACCTGTATATGTGTGTTATTTCATAACTTTTGTGAAATGCGTTTTTCTGTATTTTTTGTTGTTGTTGTTGTTGTTGTTATTCTGTCTCTCAGTGTTCAAAAAAACCTACCATTAAAATTATAGACTGATCATTTCTTTGTCAGTGGACAAACGTACAAAATCAGCAGGGGATCAAATATTTTTTTTCCCACTATATATATGTTGTTGAAAAAATATTTTAAAATCTTACTGACACCAAACTTTTTTAAAACAAGTGTATTCTCATTATAAACACATTTAAAGAAATTCTGTCACAAATCTTTAAATTCTGTAAATCTTTAAACCATCCCATACTTACAGCCTTCCTTGCAGTACTCAACCCCATAGCCTTCAAGTTCAGCCGAGCCTATTCTCTCTGGAGCCCTCCATTTCAGAGAGATGGTGGTATCGCTGATGTCATCCACACACAGGCCAGTGGGCTCGCTGGTAGGAGCTGTGGAAAGGAAGTTGATACAAATGAGTATGTGTTTCAGTCAAAAGAAACTATGTTCTTGTATAAAGGTTTGGCCAAGTACCATTTCCTTCGTACTGGCAGCTGGAGTAAATCAATCATGTACCATCTGACACTCTTATTTGTCTTTTCATTATCACTTTAGCCAATAAATTGGTTAGGATTTTTGCACCTAGCTCTGAAATGATGATGTACTAAAGATTAGCTTTGTCAACTGACAGCAAGGAAAACCCTTGTGTGTATGATGTATTTTGAGTGCAACATTTGCTGTATTATACTTATATACTGTTACTAAGCCATTAAAGACAGAGATAGTACTGGAGACTTTTAATACATAGCTGGATTAAGTAGGTCTTGTCACTGTGGTCTCCAGTAAAGTTCCACTAAACAATGTGAGAAGAGCATTGCGTTGTCATTAAGCAGCCATGGAAACTATGGAAGCAACCTCAATTGTGTGACATTCATCTCTACTTACCTTTGAGACTACCTTCACAGAAAGCCCTTCATTACTGACAAGAATAACCAACATTGCTTGAATGAGTCTGAGTTTAACTTAGGGTAGTGGTGATAAGGGCCTCCTGAAGATAAACATGCTGTCCGCTGTGATTTGTAAGCAAGCTCAAGTCTAAAATGTTTGTGCCATATTTAAGCGCCAATGACATGCTCAGGTCAAGCTGTGTTTTATGAAGACTGAACTTGCAGCAAATCCAAGAACATCTATTCATATCTAGCCAAGAGTTATCTAGAGTGGAAAAATGATTTAATTACTTGACATGCAAACAACCACTCTAAATATGAGGCCAACAGAAATAAACAGAGTAAAATGATCAGGCTTTGCTTTGGTATGCTTATTCAGGCCTTAAGGTGCATTCTCATTTACCATCCTTCTGCAAATTTTTCATGGTAAAATATAAGCCTAGTCATTTCAACAGGAATTTGCAATTGGGAATGAGAGTGAAAGGTCTGCCCATGCAGATATTGCATCGGGTTCAAGATGCAACTTGTTCCAACCAGCAGAACAACACAAGTGACTTCTTTTTGAAATGTGCTTTATACATCACTACACTACTGACAATTAACATTTTTTGCCCGCAACATTTCACTAATGTAACCATATCTTCAGGTGTAACCATTCACACAATGACAGTTATATCCGCTTGTTATGTCATGACGTAAGTAATATTGTTTCCGAGCCCAAGCCTCTACTTGTTTCAATTGAGAATACTATCTCAACAGCATATCATTACACAAGCTGAATACAGTAACAATACCCATGTGGACAGGCATTATACAACTGGTTTAGGTTTTAATGCTACTCTATGCCGTATTCTTGAAATAAGTTACTGACAATGATGCATCAAGACAGCCGTAAAAAGAAATAGAAAGATGTCACGGAGAGTGGTATAATCCCTGTAGATTAATAATCTCAACAAAAAATAGTTAGAAATAGACGCCTACTGCCAACAGGTTTAGGCTCTGGTTCCGGCTCTGGTGGGGGGGCAGTTTCCTCTGGAGGTGCTTCTGCAGATGATGCCCCTTCCTCTCCCGGTGGTGCTGCTTCTGCTGGAGAAGCTCCATCTTCAGGAGAAGCAGGAGTTGCCTCCTCAGTTGGAGGTGCAGGAACTTCAGCACTGGCCGCTTGTGCAGGTTCTTGTGGAGGTGGTGCTTCTGGCTCTGGCTCTTTGGTTTCTGCTGGGACATCGAGCATTGGCTCGGCCGGTGGTGCTTCAGCCGGTGGTGCCTCAGCTGGCTTCTTCTCAGCAGTCTTGGGGAGCATCGGTTTGGTCATTCTGTCTCTGGATCACTTCAGTCTGGTGTGTTTTACAAGTAGAGCCTCCTGAAAAGTGTCTGTTCGTTCTGTAACACCTGCTGTGGTCTTCTCTGGCCAGAGTGACGGTGACAGACAAGTAACAAAGGAAGTGCACTGTCCTGCCCCCTCCTCTCTTTTGACAATGCAGTAGATACAGCTTTGCAAAGTGCTAACATGCCATTATTTATAGAGAAGGATGCCATGGATAGTTTCCTAATCAGCTGTCTTGTAACAGACAACAGTCTACACAGATAGCAATGCTTTTAACGCAGCTCACTAGAAGATTGTTAAAGATGAGCAAAAAATTAATGCATCATTAACATGTCATATTGTTTAAACTGAAAAGGACCTTTTCAGAACACTTTAAAAGAACACAACCTGTTAATTGTACCAATTATATGCATGAAAAGATGTAGCTAAATAGCTCTATGTGTCTGGAGAGGAACAGTAAGGGATAATTTATCCAAAAGTCAAAATTCTGCCATTATTTACTCACCCTCACGACTTTCATGACGTTTCAAGAAGATATTTTGTAGAATGTTGGTAACTAAACTGTTTCAGTTCCCATTGATTCACATTGTATGGACAAAAAATAAAATGGAAAGCAATGGGAACTGAAACCACAGAAGAACAACGTGAGGGGTGAATAAAGAATGATGTTTTTTTGTTTTGTTTTGTTTTGTTAAACTATCCCTTTACTTGACAAGCAGATCTTGGATCCATAAAACTGTTATTCAGCATATGCTATCCTCCTGATTAGCCTCAACATATTAAAATTAAATATCTGCAACAGAGGATTAAAGAAAAGCAGGGGAAACAAACAAGTTCCTAATACTGAAGCCGGATTGGCTTCAGTCTGTTTGCTTGATCGATTGCTTCAGTCTGTTCCTGTCTGTTGTGCTGCTGAGAGGTTTGCGATTGTAGCTCCGCTTTTTTATTGAATCTTTACCTTACTTTCACTCTCTGTTGTTTAAAGTGATAATATATAACTTAACTCCCACCATATTTCTGGTATTATCTATCAAACTAATCTAACTAATTTGATCGTTCGCTTTTAAAACCGCGAGTGCAGCGCGCGTATAGCGCGTTAGCCGGTTAGCTTGTTACTCGCGGTTCCATTCACGTTTCTATTCGCGCCTATTATTGTTTTCTTTTTTCTCGCTCCGTTTTTATTTCTCTCTCGCTCCGTTTTTCACAAGTTCATCAAACAACAGTGGTAAGTGGTAAGTTAAGTTGGTATCATTCATCAATCACGGTGAGTAATGGCTTCTCCTTCTCTTGTTGTTTGCACTTCATGCCACATGTACAGTTTATCTCTCTCTGTCGGCGACGAGGGATTCACATGTGATAAATGCAGGGAAATAGTTAGGCTGACAGAGAAGATTTTAGAACTAGAGACACGCATCCAAACTTTAGGTGAGGATAGTAAGAATGTGAGGGCTGTAGATACTGCTTTGGATGCGACTAGCTCAGGGACTCCTGTACATTGTTCGGTTCCGGTTGTGCCCATGCAGCAGGGCAACTGGGTGACTGTGAGGCGGCATAGTCGCGGGTCAAAACACCGCTCTTCCGTTCCGATCAGAACATCAAACAGGTTCTCCCCACTCGGTGACGCACCCACTGAGAAACCTGATGAAAGTGCTCTAGTAATTGGCGATTCTATTGTACGGAACGTAAAAATAGAGACACCAGCCACCATAGTCCAATGTTTACCGGGAGCCAGAGCGCCTGACATCTTGGCAAATTTAAAAGTGCTGGCTAATGCTAAACGTAAATTCAGTAAGATTGTTATCCACGTCGGCGCTAATGATGTTCGACTTCGCCAGTCGGAGATCACTAAAAATAATGTTAAAGAGGTGTGTGAACTTGCAAGTACGATGTCAGACACTGTAATATGCTCTGGTCCCCTCCCTGCTTACCGTGGCGATGAGATTCATAGCAGACTGTCGTCACTCAATGGCTGGATGTCTAAGTGGTGCCCGCAGAATAACGTAAGTTTCATAGACAATTGGAAGAGTTTTTGGGGCAGACCTGACCTGTTGAAAAGAGATGGTGTTCATCCCTCCTGGGGTGGTGCCGCTCTTCTCTCTAGAAATATGGCACATAGTCTTAGAGTTCGTACTTGACTAACTAGGGCCCAGGTCAGGGAGCAGACAGACTGGATAAACCGACCGTCTGCTAGCCGCCTAACGTCACAGAAGTCAGTTAATTCTCAGCACATAGAGACTCCTTCACCTAGATATCACACTATAGAGACTGTGTCTGTTCCCCGTACTAGAAAATACAGAAAACGTCCAAACCAAAGTAATAGTAACAATTTAATTGATGTTCAACAAATAAAAAATGTTTACAATACAGAGAAACAATTGATAAAACTTGGCTTACTGAATATCCGGTCCCTTTCTACAAAAGCACTATTTGTAAATGATATGATCACTGACCATAAGCTAGATATGCTTTGTTTGACAGAAACATGGCTAAAACCAGATGAATACATTACTTTAAATGACTCTACCCCCCAAGATTACTGCTATAAAAATGAGCCACGTCCAAAAGGTAAAGGGGGAGGTGTTGCTACAATTTATAGCAATATTCTCAGTATTTCTCAGAGGGCAGGCTTTAAGTATAACTCGTTTGAAGTTATGGTGCTGCGTATAACATTATCTAGAGAAACACGTGTTAGTGATAAATCCCCTGTGATGTTTGTATTGGCTACTGTGTACAGGCCACCAGGGCACCACACAGACTTTATTAAAGAATTTTCAGATTTTCTATCTGAGTTAGTACTGGCTGCAGATAAAGTCTTAATTGTTGGTGATTTTAATATCCATGTCGATAATGAAAAAGATGCATTAGGATCAGCATTCATAGACATTCTGAACTCTATTGGGGTTAGACAACATGTTTCAGGACCTACTCATTGTCGAAATCATACTCTAGATTTAATACTGTCACATGGAATTGATGTTAGTGGTGTTGAAATTCTGCAGCAAAGCGATGATATCTCAGATCATTATCTAGTCTTGTGTAAACTCCATATAGCTAAAACTGTAAATTCTACTCCTTGTTACAAGTATGGTAGAATCATCACTTCTACCACAAAAGACTGCTTTGTAAGTAATCTTCCTGATTTATCTCAATTCCTCAGCATATCCAACAGCGCAGAAAAACTTGATGATGTAACAGAAACTATGGACTCTCTCTTTTCTAGCACTTTAGATACAGTTGCTCCTTTACGCTTAAGGAAGATCAAAGAAAACAGTTTGACTCCGTGGTATAATGAGCACACTCGCACCCTAAAGAGAGCAGCCCGGAAAATGGAGCGCAGCTGGAGGAAAACAAAACTAGAGGTATTTCGTATAGCTTGGCGGGAAAGTACCCTATCCTACAGAAAAGCATTAAAAACGGCTAGATCTGATTACTTTTCATCTCTTCTAGAAGAAAACAAACATAACCCCCGGTATTTATTCAATACAGTCACTAATTTAATGAAAAATAAAGCATCAACAGGTGTTGGCATTTCCCAAGAGCACAGCTGTAATGACTTTATGAACTACTTTACTTCCAAGATCGATACTATCAGAGATAAAATTGTAACCATGCAGCCGTCAGCTACAGTATCGCATCAGATAGTGCACTATAGATCCCCTGAGGAACAATTCCACTCATTCTCTATTATAGGAGAGGAAGAATTGTATAAACTTGTTAAATCATCTAAACCAACAACATGTATGTTAGACCCTATTCCATCTAAACTACTAAAAGAGCTGCTTCCAGAAGTCATAGATCCTCTTTTGGCTATTATTAATTCATCATTGTCATTAGGATATGTCCCCAAAACCTTCAAATTGGCTGTTATTAAGCCTCTCATTAAAAAACCACAACTTGACCCCAAAGATCTAGTTAATTACAGACCGATCTCAAATCTCCCTTTTCTGTCAAAGATACTAGAAAAGGTAGTATCCTCACAATTATATTCCTTCTTAGAGAAAAATGGTATCTGTGAGGAATTCCAGTCAGGATTTAGACCATATCATAGTACTGAGACTGCTCTCATTAGAGTTACAAATGACCTGCTTCTATCATCTGATCGTGGTTGTATCTCTTTATTAGTTCTACTGGATCTTAGCGCTGCATTCGACACTATCGACCACAACATTCTTTTGAATAGACTAGAAAACTTTGTTGGCATTAGTGGAAGTGCCTTAGCATGGTTCAAATCGTACTTATCTGACCGCCATCAGTTCGTAGCAGTAAATGAAGAGGTATCATATCGATCACAAGTGCAGTATGGAGTACCTCAAGGCTCAGTACTAGGGCCGTTACTTTTCACGCTTTACATGTTACCCTTGGGAGATATTATCAGGAGACATGGTGTTAGCTTTCACTGTTATGCTGATGATACTCAGCTCTATATTTCTTCACGGCCCAGTGAAACACACCAAATTGAGAAACTAACGGAATGTATAGTCGATATAAAAAACTGGATGACTAGTAACTTCTTACTGCTAAATTCTGAAAAAACAGAGGTGTTAATTATCGGACCTAAAAACCCCACATGTAATAACCTAGAACACTATCTAACACTTGACGGCTGCTCTGTCAATTCTTCTTCATCAGTTAGGAACCTAGGTGTGCTGTTTGATAGCAATCTTTCATTTGAAAGCCATGTTTCTAGTATCTGTAAAACTGCGTTTTTCCATCTCAAAAACATATCTAAATTGCGACCTATGCTCTCAATGTCAAATGCAGAAATGCTAATTCATGCGTTTATGACCTCAAGGTTAGACTATTGTAATGCTTTACTGGGTGGTTGTTCTGCACGCTTGATCAATAAACTACAGTTGGTCCAAAATGCAGCAGCTAGAGTCCTTACTAGAACCAGGAAGTATGACCATATTAGCCCGGTTCTGTCAACACTGCACTGGCTCCCTATCAAACATCGGATAGATTTTAAAATCTTGTTAATTACTTATAAAGCCCTGAATGGCTTAGCTCCTCAGTACTTGAGCGAGCTCTTATCACATTATAGTCCTCCACGTCTGCTGCGTTCTCAAAACTCTGGCCATTTGATAATACCTAGAATATCAAAATCGACTGCGGGCGGCAGATCCTTTTCCTATTTAGCGCCTAAACTCTGGAACAATCTACCTAACACTGTTCGGGAGGCAGACACACTCTGTCAGTTTAAATCTAGATTAAAGACACATTTCTTTAACCTGGCTTACACATAACACACTAATACACTTCTATTATTCAAATCCCTTAAAGGATTGTTAGGCTGCATTAATTAGATCAACCGGAACCGGGAACACTCCTCATAACACACGATGTACTCGTTACATCGTAAGAAGAATGGCATCTACGGTAATATTTGTCTGTTTCTTTATTATTCTGTTTCTCAGTCCGTGTCCGGATCAGATGGTGGATCGGCGCCGGGAGATGATGTCTGCGACCCTGATCGTCGCCGGAGGCCGGACACCTGGATGAGCCCCGGGGACATATCCCCAGTGAAGACCTCGACTTAAATACAATAGAACTTAAAATTAAACAAAATAACTATAAATATAATAAAATACCTAACTACATAATACTATTATTGTTAGAAATTGCAACAATATAAAAATAGAAATATAATACATTTATACATTTAACATTTAATTAAAACAATAAGTAAAAAAATAAATAATAATATCCTGGCCAGAGGAGAACTGGCCCCCCGACTGAGCCTGGTTTCTCCCAAGGTTTTTTTCTCCATTCTGTCACAGAGGGAGTTTTGGTTCCTTGCCGCTGTCGCCTCTGGCTTGCTCAGTTGGGGACACTTAATTTTTTACGATTAACGTCAATTTTATTTCATAGATACTATTTAAACTAAACTGAGCTAGACAATGACATCTCTGAATTCAATAATGAAATGCCTTTAACTGAAAATTGAGTGTTTAATCTTATTATTATACATTACTGACACTCTATCCTCCAATTTGATACTGTTAAGTGCTTTGACACAATCTGTATTGTTAAAAGCGCTATATAAATAAAGGTGACTTGACTTGACTTAATACGCAAGCAAAGTTATAAATTAAAGCAGTTGAACTCACCAACTGGCACAAATGGCTGGGAGGCAGCACTGGGGCGTGACATGCCGATGGCGTTTACCGCGTAAACACGCATTTCGTAGGATACACCCTCAATCATTCTCTTGGCTTCATATGTGGTCTCTTTATAAGGATCAAAATTGAGTCTCATCCATCTATAGCTCTTTTTCTTCTTCCTTTCAAGAACATAACCTAAAATACGTTAAGAGCACATTGTTATCATCTTGCATTTCCTCTATAGTGTACATTTAAAACAGGATTTTCAGCTATATTATTAGGTCATTTTTCATAATATGTGGCTCCTTATAATATAATATAGGCTCCTTCACGTAACTTCAAGTTAGAAGAAGTTTGTGTTAAGTAAAATTCATTCATAGTTCTTTGGAACATGTGATGTCAACAAGATTTACTTCATAGAATAAAAACTACTTATAGTAACGCTATAGATAGCTCTGTAGTAATACTATGTACTATTATTATTAAGTCACCTATGACTGGCTGGCCACCATCAAAGAGTGGGGGATCCCATTGGACAACACATGAATCTTCACCGACACTAAGGATTCTGGGAGCTTCAGGTGGGTCTGGCACATCTGTAAAACATCAAAAGCTCAGTCACGCCATTTCTTCTGTACAGCTAACATTTTGCTCTCAAATGGCAGCTCTCTTCTATACATTTGAATACTGCAAACCTTCTGAAGGCAATACACACAGAGTCATAACAGACAGAAAACGATGTGGACAGTTTAGTTTGTGGCCTTTTGATGTATTATATTTTAGTGCAGTACTAAAGTGAAGTGTACAGTTCTGGAGTGTACAAAAGAGTGCTGCAACACAGCCCATAATAAAATTAGGGCCTAACTTCAGCCTCCCAGAGAACAGCTGTGAAACGTACCCATCGTAATGGGATTTAAAGAAGCTTACCAACAACTTTGATATTAATGTCAGCTGTATCCTCTCCAGCAGGATTGCGTACAATGACAGAGTACACGCCCTCATCCTGACGCTCCGCCCCCTCAATGGTAAAGATACAATGACCTCTGGTACTCTCCACATGGACACGCCCATCTGTGTCTGTTAGCACCTGAACAACCAATCAAAACCACTTGTTAAAAATGTTAAAAATAAATCTGGATCAATCACAGGCCTTAAGATTCAACTCTGAATTCAGGCAATCAGGAATAGATCACAGAGGAAGATCTAACATAAAACTTGCAAATGCCAAAACACCCATAGATACCACAAATATCTGAATTATCAGATAATATACGTTACCTGTTAAATACTCCCCTAGTTCCTATGAATGGATGGTACTTACCTTTTATTTTCAAACTTTATACTTTACGAACTTTAGATTATAAAAGATTCACTCACCTTGTAGACACAGTTGTGTGTGTTGTGTGAAAAACTTGCATCATAACGGTCAAGATCTCAAAAGTATGATGATTTGTATGTCAAAGTGATGCTTGTGTTAATGTTATAGCAGCTTGTTTCCTTTTTACCCAGGAAAAGACAAACCGCATTTAAAGTGGAGAAGAAAAAGGATGCTTTATCAAATTTTAACAATTTCAATCACTAAACTATATTAAAAAAGAAATACTTAAAGAATGAATATATATATATATGAAGAGTTCATTTGCAAAAACCTATAACTCCATTTTTTATTTTTTTTTTTTTCCAGAAATCACGTTTTTTTTTTATTGCGCATTCCAAGTAATATCAATCAAACTGCAGTCAGGTTGTTTTGATTAAGTAATAATAACTTATGCAAATACAGGTAATTTACAAAATGAAAGTATGGTTTTTTTGAAAGTGGCGTTTATCGGTTTTTGCAAATGAACTCTATATATACACACACAGAGCTGGGTAGTAACTGATTACATGTAATCTGGATTATGTAATCAGATTCTAAAAATTAAGTACTTGTAATTAGAGTAGGCTAAGTTACATTTTAAAATACTCATAATCAGACTACAGTTACTTTTTTATGGATTACATGATTGCATATTATTCACACAATATAAATAAATTATTCATAATTCATTGATTCTCCCTAATTTTTATTTTTCATCTTTTACATTTTCCTTTCTAAAACAGCCTACCGATTATATACATTAAGAAAGTCCAGTTTTGTGGACATTCACACATAGACTAGTCATTAGTCAGGTGGTGACAGCATTTGACCACTGGATTTACAAAAATCATTTTAGGTTTATGAAGGGTTTCTACATTGCATCAACTACTGATGAACACATTCATTTTCATTTGAATTATCACTCTGTAGGATTTTTATCCATGTATTATTATTTTATATCTTTGGTAGGCTTTTGTCTTTCAAACTCATTAAAATGCACATATTCACATAATTTTTTTTTTTACATTGTAATACAGGTATTCTAAAACTTTTTGTCATCTAAACCTTATTCACCAAAGATATTTACTTTTTTAAAATAAATATTTCAACAATATTGTATCACATTTGCATGTTCACGGTTTCTTTGATGTTGATTAATGGTCACATGGCATGCAGGTAAATAAAAATATTTAATCTTTTTTAGTGTTTTATTTTAATTGTTATTTTAAAACAAAGACTATAGAAATACAAAGACGGTTCACTCCTATACTTATAAATGGGAGAAACTGCAACACACAAAATGGCAGAATAGTCCCACCTTCTAAATGAAAGAGCCAAATTTTTCATAGAAACCTGAGGCTGGATCAGCAAATGTGCATGCGCAGTCATAGCATGAAAAATATGATTTTTAAATGCTATTTGAACATAAGAAACAACATTCATGGGGCAATTAATTTCAGATTTTTGTTGCTGATTTGACTTGATTTGATTTGACTGTGAGTTCAGCAGTTTTTGAGATTTCGAGATTCCCCCATTCATTATAGGACTTGGTCTCGTATGAGCTGCCTGGAGGTGTTGCAAATATGGCCACAGAGTGAAAGGGACTTTGTTTTAAAATGATTTATTTTCATTTTTTATGATTTAATGAATTGTTAGCTTTTCATTAAACTCACAAATCCCCTGCAGTTCCTTTACTAACCCTAGTTTGGGAAGCCTTGATGTAATATAATGTTTAATGCACTTTATGTTGTAAATTACAATGAATGGAACATTTTTTACATAATTGTGGTACAAGATAATTCTATTTGAATCAATGAAATAAACAAGTTAAGTCAAAAGTAATCTAAAAGTAATCCAAAAGTAATCTGATTATATTACATAAAATGTGTAATGTAATGGATTACGTTACTGACTTCAATTTTTGTCATGTAATCAGGAATCAGTAACGGATTACAATTTGTAAGTAATCTACCCAGCTCTGTATATATATATATATATATATATATATATATATATATGGAGTGTGCCCCTGGATAAATTGATCAAGACTGCAACATCATGCAATGTAGGTCAATAACATCATAGCCAAAGCATGAAGCATTTAAGACAGATGTTTATGTGCAGTGTACAAGCAGTCGGGGATTGTTAAGGCCCAAACTCACTTCACCGTTCTTCACTGTCCATGTATGCCTTGGTTCAGGTCGCGACTCTCCCTCCTTAATGCTACCCTACATGAGCAGAGCAGAAGCTGTGAAGCCATGGCAACCAGGTCAGAGGTTAAGTGTGAGAAACTGAACTGTCAACCTTCCATCTCAGCACAAAACTCCCAGTCCCAGTGAGCCTCGACAAGACTTTCTGGTTATGGCTCGGAGGTGTTACAGTACCTACCTGTCAAGGCTTCTGAAGCCCAGATGATGGATCTCCTGTTACATTTGCAGGACAACATGGCAAATCGTAAAGAATTACAGTAAACATATAAACCATACCACAAACTGCAGGTGAATTCAAAAACATAATTTGTCCTCAAAAATTATTTTCTAACTAAATAACATTCTAAAGGAAAAGTTTAGTGTAGGTTTGGGGATTCTGTCATTTTTGACAGGGCTGCATTTCTCAAGCAGATCTTACAGATCATTACTGCCAATGGTTTCTGCAATCTACTTAGGCTTACAACGCTTTTGGGAAACACAGCTCAGATCTATTCCCTCAGACAGGGATTGTTAGAAATCGATACCAGACAAAATTTAATGAATCGCTCCTACCTTTTCTCCTTTTGTCCAAACCACAGTGGGGGCAGGATCTCCAGTAATTGGTACATCTAGTCGCAGTTTGTTTCCAGCCACAACCAAGATTGTGGACTCAGCGGTGCGGCCCATGCAGTCCAGGTGAATCTTGGGAGGATCTTAAAAAAAAAAAAAAAAATGTTGACACATTTCTAAAAATTAAGTGTTACAAAAAAGGGTTACTTTCTTTCCTTTCAATATTTATGGTTTAATGTAGTTACAACCAGAAACACATCACGATTACAAATTATATTAATGCTGTTTTTATTTTTATTTACCTTGGCGAGGAACAAAGTCGATCTTGACCTCTGTAAAGATAAAACACAATAATTTCAAAAACATGGCACAGATTTTTATTCATTTATTTTTTAATTAAAGAGCATTTTAAACTCACATTCTTCAGTAATAATTAAAAAAAGGATGTACCTAAAAAGTTGAGCTTGGCAGAGAGATTGAAGGCATAGCCCTCAGGAACGAAGGTGTAGTCACCCTCATCCTCTGGCTTTACGTCATCAATGGTCAGCTTATGAATCCTAAATATAAATAAAAAAGTATCTTCACAATATAAACAGCAGTTGTAACAAATAGCGAAGTGATGTTGTATCCACATTTTCAAAATCCTGTATCTTTTCATTTATTAAGAAAGGGACCTGGCGTTGGCACTAGACAAACGCTACTTTTCTGACAATGATTTTATCATTTCAGTTTTGTTCTTCTGTTTTGATTCAGAACCAGTGAATGATTCTTTGAATAGGTTCATTTCAAATAATGAATCAAAAGAGTTCGCACATGAATCATTCGCACATGTCACTCACGCTCTGAATTGTTTTTTACAACTTTTACAACAGAGCAGGGAACAAAAAGAACACTGGATGAAGGTACAAGTAAAGAAATTCCAAAATGCGTACCATAAAGTTACAATGGACTACGACGTTTTAGACATGTTTTTGTGTTTTATGTAAACACAATACTTGGTTCAGTACCATGAAAATGCCACAGGACTACGATGGTGTAGTGTACTTTAAGACTTTTTTTTTTATTTATATTTTATCATTTAAATATTATTTTACTAATATTTTTTTTCTATTTATATATATATACGTTTTATTATAATTTAAATTGTATACCCCTTTTAGAGCTGCTTTGCTTTTGACAGTATGCAGTGTTTTGCAGGTTGAGTTACTTACATTGTATAGCTACCATTCAGTTTAACTAAATCTAAACACGCATGGTTTAGCTAAACTGTTTTTTTTTTGTTTTTTTTTACCTTAATTTGAAGAATGAACCTTCATTTGAGACTTTGCTTATATACATCAAGAAATCTCCAACTTAATATTTATGTAACACATGTGCACTTACCTGCCAATGTGTGTGATACGAGTTCTGGCATCAGGTTTCACCTCCACTCCATTTTTGTACCAGATGCCTTTCACATTCTCATCAGAAACCTCACATTTGAACACAGCCTGGTCTTTGGCCTTCACCGTCAGGTCAGCAATGTTTTGATAGACCTCTAGCTGTTTCTCTAAAGGTCAGAGGTCAAAGAGAACACTGTCATCACACATGACCAAAAACTAATTATGGATGCTTACCACATTACACCACAAAAGCTATTCTAATATGTTATCATCACTAACTAAAACGTAAGATGGAAATCCCATGTTTTTTGGATGTAACATTATAACATGGAAAACCTTTGAATTACTTTGATGTAACATGTAAACACCATAGTTTGTGAATATAGCTAATAAATGTTCAGTACCTATAGTATTGACTTCTGATACTGTACCATTTTTGTAAGGGATTTAGGCAAGTTAAAAATTGAAAAAAATTTTTTATTTATTTATTTATTTTTCTTTTTTTTAAGAGCTTGACACTATTTGCATTCACTGAATGAAAAAATAACAGCATGAACATCCTGCCTGTTGTGGTTTACAGAAGAAAAATCATACAGTTCTGCAACAACATGCAGGTGAGTAACTGATTCATGTTTGGGTGAACTATCCCTTTAAGATAATAAAGAGAGGTGGGGTAAGGAAAGGTAACAATCCCGCTGACGGGCTGGTAGAGTTACAGTATTACTGGGCAGGTTTTTTTTTTTTTTTTCTTGGCACCTCTTTTATTTGATCAAAAGCCCAGACAAACTGGTAGCAGACATACCTGGGTATCAGTTTGCTTTTAAAGTGCTATACATGCTTCAAGACTCAGAATAGGAGACAGAGGGTGTAGAGAGAATGAGAAAAAGACAGAATCAAACAATAAAAAGAAATGAGAGAGAAAGGGAATGAGTCATAAATCTTTCTTAGATGCTATTAAAAGAGAGCGACGGAGCGTGTGTGACAATGACCGAAAGAGAGAGTGAGGGAGGAACAGACAGAGTCACCTGCCCTGTTAAAATATATGGGTCAGGTCTAACAATAGCTGGCATGTTGGCATTGTAAATGTTAACCTTGTACAGAAGGGTTGGTGGCCATGTTTTCTAAACTGATGAGAGGTGAAGTTTGAATGACATGGCCATGAGTGTGAAACCTTAATGACTACCATATGTGCAAAGTATTTTTTTTTAAATAAATACATAATTAATTCATCCCTTCCACTATCAAGGGTTGAATTCGTTCAATAAGTTACAGTACAAATCTGAAAACATCTATAGCTGGGGACCGAAGTCTGCAAATATAGGAGGACTTGAAACTCTCCAAATTCAGATATTTACCCTGAACCATGAGCTCTGCTAATGATTGCGCTCCACTGGTTTTCACTCTGTAGTGTCCACAGTCCTCCTTGGTCACATCATTAATGATAAGGACATGCTTACATCCATCTTTCTTGAAGCGATACTTGAAGGACTCATCTCGGGTAAGTTCCACTCCATCTTTCTCCCTGTACAGGTCAGAAGTTTGGTATTCATTAATATCTATTGCTGTTTAGGTCAGAGTTTCATTGAACTGCAACTCACTATTCATATAAATAGGCCTATATGCAGCTGAAAAAAGTTATGCAAGAAAAGATGTTAAATTACAGAAGGAAGAGTTCCAAGAAGATTTGCACCTAATCATGAAAGAACAAAAACATTTCTAAAGGTACTATCATGGCTAACAGTATTATGGCAATGATGTACTCTAATAACAACCTCTAAAATGTAAAGCTTGATTTATGAGCATTACTGCAGGGTAGTGGGAGCAATTGGGATAAATCAAATGGCTGACATAGTAAAGGACTAACCATTTAAATTAAGTTGATAGCTGCTAATCTTTTCTCATGCTTGCATAAGCTTTTACACAGACCCCCAAGCGATGCAACTTTACATCATATGCCGATTCATTCCAATCAGTTTAGACTAAAAACACAAAACCACGTTATTTTACCCCATTACACTTGTAATATAAAGTCCTACACTGTGGCATTCCAGTACTAGGAACAGTATCTACTTTTTCATGAAATTCATCCACTATTCAAGAGAGGTGCCATAAACCACCAGTGACTTTCTCATTCCATTCTAGGACACTTGTGAGGTGCTAAAAGGCTGCTATGACCTTTTCCAGGCACTGATCATTTACAGCCCAGGGTGATATAGAGCCTTGGCTACAGCTATGGCAGAACCAGCACTCACTCACGCACCACCATCTGTCAGTCAGTGTGACTCCCCCAACCAGCCATGCTTAAAGAAACACATATGCCATCTACTGGACATCTGTGGAATGCCAGGACTCTGACTCATCCAGGACAGCTGGAGAAATGGTCACCTTTTCTAAACTCTTCTCTGGTGTTGTTTGATATCTTTTGTGTATTGCAGTCTAGTACAGATATAAGCTTTTTATGCTCATTATGGATGCACTTTTTTTCTTAAATGTGTCCTGGAAAATGTGTTACTACTAACGGAAGGGAAAAGGAAGTGTGTGCTTGTTGACAGGCCTACCATTTGACTTGAGCCCCCTCTTCTGACACTTCACACTCAAACTCTACTCGTTCTCCATTCATAGCCATCTGATCCTCTAGGTTACGTACGATCAGAACAGGAGGCTCTGAAGGCAGAGAGAAATAAAAAACAAAAATGCATAAATAATATAGCTAAAAATATTTAAAATAATATAAAATATTTACTGGTCTATAACATTTTGTCTTTTCTTACAGATTCCTGTCTATGCAAGTTAATTACCTTTAACAAAGAGCTCAGTGACGGTCTTCTCTTCTCCAATCATGCACGTATAAGCAGCATCATCTGCCAGAGTACAGTTGTTGATGGTGAGGAAGCGTTTGTTGCCCACACTCTCAAAGATGTACCTGTGGGAAGATGAGAAATTGTTTAGGAGCAGATCCAAGTTTGTTCTCTAGATGGGGACAAAGCATCACTGTTGGAGAGGCTCTTCCAAACATTTATTAACAATACATGTCAGAAAATGATCAAACACTTGTTTAAAGTGCCCCTATTATGGATTTTTGAAAATGATCTTTCATGCAGTGTGTAACACAGCTCTAAGTGAATGAAAACATCCTGCAAAGTTTTAAATCTGAAAGTGCACCGTGTATAAAATTATTGTCTCTCAAAAGAAAGAGTTGACGCTGAATCATTGAAACGAGTCGCTTTTAAAATGAATCCCAAGCTGTTTCATGTTGACCTCAATAATTAGCATATTGCCCACTTGTTGGTCTTTTCGCGTTGGTCTGAATGAAAATGCAAATTCATTCTTTGCCACTAGGTGCCGCTTTTGGAGCGTTAAAATAACTGTTTCACAAAGCAGCACTGCGCTCACAAACGCTGCTTTCATGATGAAATGGAAATGAAATCGAGCAATCACCTCAGATTAGAGTCAGGCCAAGGAAGGGTTTGGAAAAATGAATCGTTGAGCAAATCGTTTGGGAGTCGTTGAGCAAGTAAGGTAAAAAAAATAAATGCATATTATAAGACAATGAAAGTGTTTTATGTTTTATTTGCATGCATGTCAACCTGTTGTTGGGGACTCCCAAAACCAAAATATGAACCTTTCATTACCCATAATAGGGGCACTTTAACGTGAAAAACCTTGATATGATGACAATATAATGTCAAAAATATTGTAGCAAACAAATAATAGACAATTGTAAACATAAGACAAGACTGCTTTAAAAATTCTTCAGGTTCGCAAGATGTATTTTTATAAAAAGTTTTTTTTTTTTTTTTTTTTAACTAAGGTCACTGAAAAATATTAGCCATTGAGGATAGTTTTTGTTCTATTGTTATTTGAGTCCTTAAACATCTGACAGCCTCCATCTGTTGGCACAGCTGACATCTGAGTTTACAGAGCTGCTATGTATTATTGGAAAACTGTCGCTGCATATTCATAGTCAACAGGCTGTTTGAGACATCCAACCCCACAGAGACGAGCAAGTTGCTGATTGTGTTTAGGCTGCGTATTGTCATAAGCATGCTATTGAATGCCACTCACTTGCTAGGGTTGACAGCGGAGAGCAGGAAGAGCAGACCATCCATCCATAAGCACACAGTGTTGCCAGACGTCAAAAAAATAGAGACAGTTAATTGTAAGCCTTTCCATATACTTACAATGTTGAGAATGCATGTGACTCAAACATGTTTTTTAACAGTGAAAGGACCCAAGTAAATATACCTTCCAGTTGGGTGTATCTCTTGTCCATTTTTTAGCCATTTAATCTCTGCATCTGGATTGGCCACTTCAATTTGCAGTTTGATCTTGTGTCCCTTTTCGACTTGGTAGGCTGGGTCCAGCTTCCTCAGAAATGCTGTGGTTAAAATAAAGATGAAAGTCACCACTATTAGAAAGACATGCTGCACATGAGCATTTTAAAAAAGTTTGAGGTTTTTATTGAACAGATCAGTTTTGAAGCAACAAAACTGCTGGGAGTAGGAAAGTATAGTTTGTTCTAATCCATTGCATATATCTCACCATCATCATTGCAACTTGACCTATCGCTAACAGTCAAATTAGTAAATGACTTACAGTGCCTCGCAAAAAGTATTCATACCCCTTCATTTTCTTTAAATATTTTATGTTGCTGACTTATGTTATACTGCTTTAAATTACCTTTTTTTCACATCAGTCTACACTAGACACTATATAATGACAAAGAAAAAAACAGATTTGTGACAACTTTGCAAATTTATTAAAAATGAAAACCTGAAATAAGTACTATTCATACCCTTAACGCAGTACTCACTGTAGCTGAAGCACCTTTACAGCCTCACATCTTTTTGGGTATGATGCAGCAAGCTTTGCACCTCTGCATTTGGCAGTCATCTGCCGTTCTTCTCCTCACCTCTTCACCTCTCAAGCTCTGTCAGGTTGGATGGGGCCAATAAGCATTTTCAGGTTTCTCCAGAAATATTTGATTGGGTTCAAGCCCAGACTCTGGCTGGGCCACTCAAGGACATTCACAGAGTTGTCCATAAGCCATTCTTGCTGTGTGCTTAGGGTCATTGTCCTGGAAAGGTGAACCTTCTACCCAGTCCGAGGCTCTGAATGCTCTGCACTAAGTTTTCATTAGGGCTATCACTATATTTTGCTGTGTAGAGCTTTTCTTCTACTATGATGAGTCCCTCAGTCCCTGCTGATGAAAAACACTCTCACAGCATGAGGCTGCTACCAGCACACTTTACTGTTGAGATGCTACTGTGCAGGTGATGAGCAGTGCCTGGTTTCCTACATACATGATGCTTGGAACTGAGGTTCATCAGGTTCATCAGACCAGAAAATCTTGTTTCTCACAGTCTGAGAGTCCTTTAGGTGGTTTTTGCAAATTCCAAGTGGTTTTTCATGTGTCTTCACTGAGGGGTGGATTGAGTCTTGCCACACTGCCATAAAACTCAGATTGGTGGAGTGCTGCAGTGATATCTGTCCTTCTGTAAGTTTCTCCCATCTCCATACAGTATATAAAGCTCAACTAGAGTTACCATCAGCTTCTTGGTCAACACTCTAACCAAGACCCTTCTCCATCGATTGCTCAGGAGGCCAGCTCTAGGTAGAGTCCTGGTTGTTCCAAACTTACTCCACTAAGGATAACGGAGACTACATGCATCTGTGAACCTTTAATGCAGCAGATTTTCTTTCTGAACTCTTTCCCAGATTCGTGTCTAGACAGAGTCCTGTCTCTGCACTCTACAGGCAGTGGTGCACTCTTTTGACCTCAGGGCTTGGTTTTTTTTTTTTTTATTTGTTTATTTTTTTTATATGCGTTTTCAGCTGTTTCAGCTGTAGACCTTTTGATGAGGGGTGTGTGCCTTTCCAAATCATACTCATTCAATTGAATTTGCCACAGGGTAATTCGTTTTGAAGTGTAGTAACGTACAAGCGATATGAATGCTCCTGAGCTAAATTTAAAGTGTTCCAGAAAAGGGTATGAATACTTATGCAGTGTTATTGTTTCTGTTTTTTATTTGTAATAAAATTTTTAAAAAGTTGTCACAATGTGTTTTTTTTTTTGCTTTGTTATTGTGGTGTATGTGAAAAAAAAGTAATTTAAAGCAGTTTAACATAAGGCAGCAACATAACAAAAACAAGAAAAAAATGAATACTTTCACAAGGCACTGTATACAGTCATGGTCATATCGGCACCCTTGGTAAATATGATCAAAGGCGGCTCTGAAAATAAACCTGTATTATTAATCCTTTTAATCTTTTATTTAAAAAATTCACAAAAATCTAACCTTTCATTAGATAATAAGAATTTAAAATGGGGGGAAATATCATTATGAAATAAATGTTTTTCTCAAATACATGTTGGCCACAATTATTGGTACCCCTAGAAATTAAAATAAGAGTAAATATCTAAATAGAGTAAAATATCTCTGAAGTATATTCCCATTCATATTCACAATTTTGAGCACTCCAGGGTGATTATGAACACGAAATTATCCAGCCATGGCTTCCTGTTTCACAGAAATATAAATAGGAGGAAAAATCATCCATCACAATGAGAAAAACCAAAGAATATATTTCTGATTTGCAGCAAAAGATAAATGAGCTTCACAAATTAGTGAAGTGGCTTTAAGAAAAGAGCTAGAGCAGTGAAAATTCCCATTTCCACCATCAGGGCAATAATTAAGAATTTACAATCAACATAAAATGTTACGAAACTGCCTGGAAGAGGTCGTGTGTCTATATCGTCCTAATGCACGGTGAGAAGGAGAGTTTGAGGGGCTAAAGACTCTCCAAGGACCACAGCTGGAGAATTGCAGAAAATAGTTGTGTCTCGGGGTCAGAAATCCTTAAAAAAAAAAAATTGTCAAACAGCACCTACATCACCACGTTGTTTGGGAGGGTTTCAAGAAAAATTCTCCTAGCTCATCCAAAAACAAACTCCATCATATTCAGTTATCAGACATGACTGGAACTTCAAATGGGACTGGCTTCTATGGTCAGATGAAACTAAAAAATGAGCTTTTTAGCAGCAAACACTCAAGATGGGTTTGGTGAACACAGGGATAAAAAGTACCCCATGTGTACAATGAAATATACTGCTGTATTTTTGATTTTGTGGGCCTATATTTTTGCTGGAGGTCCTGGACATCTTGTTTAGACACATGGCATCATTGATTCTATCAAATACCAAGAGATAAAAAATCGATAAGTGACTGACTCTGTTAGAAATCTTATAATGGGCCGTGTTTGGATCTTCTCAAACCTCAAAAACAACACAAAAATGGGTCACTGAGCACAAAACCAAGCTTCTGCTGTGGCCATTCCAGTCCTCTGACCTGAACCCTATAGAAAATGAGTGGGGTGAACTGAAGAGAAGAAGCACCAACAGGGAGCTGGGAATCTAAAGGGTCTGGAGTGATTCTGGATGAAGGAATGGTCTCTGATTTCTTGTCAGGTGTTCTCTAACCTCACCAAGCATTACAGGAGAAAATTTAGAGCTGTTAAACTGGCAAATGGAGATTTCAAAAAGTATTGAATAAAAGGGTGCCGTTAATTGTGGCCAATGTGTATTAGAGAAAAACATTTATTTCATAATGATATTTCCCCCCATTATAAATTCTTATCGAACGAAAGGTTAGATTTTTGTGAATTTTTAAAATAAAAGATCAAAAGGATTAACAAAGCAGATTAATTTTCACAGCCTTCTTTGATCATATTTACCAAGGGCGCCGATATTTTTGGCCATGACTGTATATGTCACGTATGTGGCCTGTACAGTTTACAAAGTTCAACAAGGTAACAAACCTGCACTTTTCTTCTCTTCTTTTTTCATTTTTTTGAGTCTCTTAAGCATCCCCCGCAGGTCTGTGATTCCATACTGGAAGGCGATCTTTTCATACTCTGATGGTGGAGCCTTCTGGAGGATTTCCCATACGTCTACGTCAGGCTCTGTGCTCACATGAACAGTTCTGCAGACCCAAAACAGTGGATAGAGGTTGATCAGAACAGGTCAATCAAGTCCAAACATCTTATATCTTCACAATGTTTTGATATTGTTTTTAAAGAATTGTTAAAGGAATAGTTCCCCCCAAAATGAGAATTCTGTCATTATTTACTCAGCCTGATGTTGTGTCAAACCTGTACCACAAAAAAGAAGATGATTGAAAATGTGTTTCATCCATACAATGCAGTGGGGTCCAAAAAGCAATGGACCCCACTAACTTTCACTGTATGGATAAAAACAGTTGAAACATTTTTACAAATATCTTTTTGTTCTACAGAAGAAAAAAAAAATCATACAGGTTTGGAACAAAATAAGGGTGAGTAAATGATGACAGGCATTAAGCATGTTAGGTACATTATTCATTCAAACTTTATCAAAGTATAGAAATGCAATTTACCATGGCTAATAAATGTTAATGAATGTTATTAAATAGATTTTTTATTCTGTATGTTTAAAAAAATTCTTACCGTGGGCCAGTTTTTAAGAAACTGCTGTACTTATGTAGAGGCAGAACCCAAGCGTCAAGCATGGTAAGACAAACCACAGCAGATTATTGCACGTTACCAAGCTCTCAGATCATATAGCAATGCATTGTTAAACCATCATATTTTATAATTCATATTTTAAAATTCATATTTTATATAAAGGCACTTAAAGCATGCAGAGTAATTGTGGCCTATAGAAACTTCCTCCTGATTTAAATGTTTTATCTTCACATGCCTTTTGTGTTTATTAAACTCAAAGAGTTAGAAACTATTTGCGAGAACGTACAGTGTTTACTGACATAACCAATTGGCTATGCTGTCGTGTCAGAGTCAGTGAATGTGGGATGAATGCGTAGGATGTGAAATGGTGTAGGAATCGTAAGAGTTCTAGGTTTATCAGTGTGATTAATTAGGAGTATATGAGTAATGATGAAGGAGTTTGCTAAAAATAATTCAAACGTGACTCTGTCTATCTAGTTCCGAGTGGGTGTGCAGTCTGCGGAGTGGAAAAACCTAGAAGGACTAAAGTTGGCAATCAGTGGCTGATTAGGAGAGAGAATAATCAAGTTATCACACACACACTCGGCAATATAACACTCAACATTCCTTCATGTACAAGCAGTCAGATCAGTGTGACTCACTTACTCTCTGAACATGGGAATGGAACAGTCACAGAGGAGAAAAACAGGAAATAATTATACATAGATGAGCCTTAGAAGGAAAAAATCATTGTGTAGTTCAAATTAAAAAATAAATAAATAAATAAAAAATGACTAAATAAAGCTTTTATTTCGGTATTTGAAAGACATTTAAATAACTCATTCACACCATATGAGTTCAAACAGCTGAGAACACTTTAAAAAATCTTGGATTCAAAATCAATTTTAGGCATCAATCAAAAACAAAAAACAAACATGATGTAAAATGAATAAAATATTTTAAATTTTGTTAGATTCAACCAAAGTCACGTTAAGGCATCTAAATACATCTAAAGTCTTTGATTCAACTATTCAAAGGTCACTAATCAAAAATTTGTGACACTCCTCTGTACAAATGTTAAATGTTATTGCTTCCATTGAAGAACAAAATGTACTTGCTCAGAATCATGTTAGCTTGAGTGCTCATGTCATTAAAATTTTAAAGTAGGCAATGAATGTATCTGATGAATTAGATATCTAAAGACTCACCTCTTTTTCAGTAAAGCACTGAAGTCCAGTTCACCTGAGTCTTCACCTGCATCTGTGCTACTGTAGGAGAGGAAGGAATCATGGACCACAAAACATGAGCACACAGAACTGTTACAATCTCACCTCATTGTAAGGTAGGTACATTTTCAAAATAGGTAAAACAGCTTCTATAACATTAAAATGCAGTCATTTATTAAAAACTGAAATGTATTTAATAAATTATTTTGTAAAATAACAGAATATCAAGTATGTTGATGCAAATGACACGTTCAGGAGGTATTATCTATAAAACATGGAATGGATGAACACTACTGTTCAACGGTTTTGGGATCGGCAAGATTTTTAAATGTTTTTGAAAGAAGTCTCTTATGCTCTCCAAGGCTACATTTGTTTGATCAAAAATTACAGTAAGAACAGTAATATTATTAAATATTATTAGTAAAATAACTGATCAATATATTTTAACATTTATTCCTGTAATGGCAAAGCTGAATTTTCAGCAGCCATTACGTCAGTATTTATTTTTTATTATATTGTAAATGCATCTTTGCTGAGTACAAATATTTCTTTTAAACAGAAACATTTATTTTTTTATTATTATCTTTTTATTTTATTATATTGTAAATGAATATTTGCTGAATAAATATATGTATTTCTTTTAAACAAACAAACAAACAAAAAAGTTTAAAAGATCTTTTTGACCTTAAACTTTTGAATGGTAGTGTATACTGACACATAAGAACATATGGGACAGGTGTGTAGATGCACAAACAATACATGCACATTTTACAGACATCATTACTGAGGCAATAGCAACTGGAACAGAGCTGCACTATACTGTTTTTGAACACACAATGTTGGAGGATGTCAAAGATGAGGGTTAAAAACACAGAAATGCTGATGTACAGAAGAAATCCATAGCAGACGCCCGCTATGATCACACATCACTGTACATATCAAAGACCAAGGCAGCTATATAGTTATTATAAGGCAACAATATTATAACAAGTGATCATCTCAATCCTTCTTTTAACATCTTGAGTCTTCTTTCTGAGCTGTAAAGCTAGTTGTATTTTAAGGATTTGTATGTATGACCCATGATGAACTTTCTTTAAGGAACTTCTTAAAGACATGAAGAGGAGCAACAAAAGAGACACGTCACTCAAAGTTTGTGCAGCTAGTTCCACTGATTTTGACAAGGTGTCAGCCAAAGTTAAGCGCATCAAGAGTTTTCTGTTATTATGTTTCAAATAACCAGAATTAAAATATTTCAAAACAGTCACGGACAAATGCAGTTTCTGATTAAAATGGTGGCAGCGTTATTAATGTGATCCTCTAATTTTCTCTTTCCTAATCAGTGTCTGCACTTGAAAAGATCAGTGGACAGGGAAATTATATTCACTTTAAGGCCTCCCTGCCTCTGATACACCAGTAATGACTGTTGAGAAATTGCCCTTCTCACAAAAACAGAGAAAAGTGTGAGAAGAGACGGAAGAAGAGAATAGAAAGGAAATGAGAGTTTGCAAAGATCCTTGGAGAGTGAGTCATAAAGCATCAGCAATGACTAATATCACTCTCCTTAGATGTTGGCAGACAAAGGGAGAAGATTGAAAATGACAGAAAGAAAAGGGCAAGCTATAACAGATGACTGACAGAGGGACACGGATGGACACTGAAAGACTCAATGAACTCTTTTTGATGTCAAATCAAAGGGTTTGGTTGGGTAAAGACAATGACTGTGTGAATATATCCCCAGCTGCTGCAGCAAACCCCTATAGCTACCTGCCAGGTTCTCCCATCTTCTTCTTACCACCTGCACTGGTGCTCCTGGGTAATCAGCAGTTCCAAAAAGGGTTAATTCAATATAAATACAAAATGTTAAATCCCAAATATGGTCTCAAACGCTATCTTTATATAAAAACAAACCACATAAAGAAACGCTAGGTTCTACGCACACAAAATCATGTCAACAAACCCCACAACATTCAAGAAAGCAAACAAACCAGGTGAACACTTTAATATGCTGAGAAATGGCATGATACTGCTGGCCTGCATGAGTAATCATCATTTTCAAAATGTTATGATGCAGTTGTTAAAATGAATACTTTGTAGTTCATTAAAAACACAAAGACAAATACTCACGTGCGTCTAAATGCAGTGCGAATATCAAACCCATCTGTTGTACGGGCCTCTGGAGTAGAATGTACACAGTGAAAAGCACAAATACCAATTAATTTGGTACAGTTATCAATTAAGACTTATTCATTCCTTTATTAAGCATGCATATAGTTATTTTTATTACCATGTACTACCAGGTCAAAATTGCAGCTGTCAAACTTGTCTCTAGAGGACACCTCACAACGATAAGCTCCAGCATAGTTGGCTTTAGCTGCAATGATATGCATCTCGAAGGTGTACACCTGAATAGAAAAAGGTTAATTTTGCTCATTTTTGACTTTCAAGCTTTTCTAAAAATATTGAGATAGTATATTACATAACTGCTTGGCATTGACCATTGCCGGACCTTAGTGTTGCGGTCATAGTGCTCTTTGAGTTGCAAGTGCTTTCCTGACTTGCTGGCCAAATCCATCCACTTTCCTTTGAACCATTTTACTGTGGGCTTCTTCAGCAGAGATTCACCACACACCCGAGCAACAAATGTTATGTTCTCACCTACATGGCGGAACAGATTGGAAGAATTTTTTTATTTCATATGTACTACCTATTTCTTAGAGACCAGAGGCCCTGTTACTCACCTACATTTACCTCCCCACTTTGAGGCTTTTCAGTGAAGAGACCAGTAAGGTCCTGCCTAGTGTCAGGCTGATGACCCTCAGGCAGAGCTTGAAGAACAAACAGAACAATAGGTTTGTTATCCAGTCAATTTTAATGACTGGATTTTCATTTTAATGAAATTCATTCGCATTTTTAAATATGTCTGTGTGTTTTTGTATTCACCTTCAGGTGCTGAGCCATCTGACACGGTTCCATTGGTGTCCGGTGCTGAGCTTTCAGTAGGTGCTGGTGGAGCCTCTTTAGGTTCTTCAGGCTTAGGTTCTGCAACTGCAGGGTCTGGGGATACCGCTTTTTGTGGTTCCTTCACTGCAACAGTGAAAAAAAATAATCCTTAAAATGGCTTTCTGGTGGATGAAAACAACTGGTAATAACCCATCTGGGTCAAAGAAGTTTCCCCTTTCGCTGTTGATGAATGTAAGTCCCTAAAGCCTTACTTCGACATCACTAATTCATCATTCCTGCATCTATAAAAGGAATTACATATCACAAAAAAAAAAGGTCTAGGTCAGAGCAAGATGCTAATTCTTCAGCTCATGGGGCTCTTGAGTATAGCGTTTTGAACTTAAAGCCAGATTCTGTGAGGCAAAAATTCAGAGACTAAAAATATTTCACACATGTCCTCAAAATACACTATATCTGTCTATTAATGAACATGCTTTTGCTTGCAAAGTTTTGTTCTCATGGGCCTGTTTGGCTTTGATATCACTCTCTTCAGGATTCCAATGGCCACACAAATTACGACAGTCTTGCTTTTCATCTTCCGCTGTGTCTGGATAAATGGCTCTATATACTTGACTAATAACCATTGACTGAATCAACGCTGTTAGAGCTGTTAAGAGACTTAAAACTCCTTTTAATCCCAATATATCCAGATAAAGCACAACATTAATGGAGGATATGAAATATTGGCCATATATCATGACAAGTGTGCTATGACTAAAAAAACAAATTGCACTAATATTATAATATTATGTTACACTGAACCTTCTGTTTCAACAAGGATAATTGTGTTGCTTTTTTTCTGAGGATTATAGCTTCAAATTAAATCAATTTGTAATGAAAGATTGAAATATTTATTAAGCTAGCTATTCCTCCAGTATTTAATTTAACCCATATATTTTGTCCATGCACAATGACTAACAGGATCACAAGATCCATGAATGAACACTGAAGGGCATAAATGTTTTAAGGGAAGAACAGCCATATGAGTTCAGGTGAGTTTCCAAAATTCCATAGCAGGCTGAGAAATCCTTAAAAATATAACATGCTCTAAAAAGGTGCTTTAAAAGCCAACCAGTTGTGAGAAAAGTGAACTGGAAAGGAGAATTGGTTGTGGTGCAGTGTGACTGGTTTACAAAAAAAAAAAACAGAGGTGGGGTAAAAGTGAGTTAAATACAGGAAGACGTGAGTCACCATCCAAACATCACCCACCTTCTGATTCTTTTATCTTTAATACAAATTTGACCTTTGACACCCCAGCAATAACAGCATATCCAACTGCGTCCTCCTGAACTATATTGTTTATGGTGAGAGAGTGCATATTGCCCTCCGCTGAGATGGTGTATTTGTAACTGGATGTAATGTCCTTGGAGTCTCGCTGCCATCTCACTTTTATATCAGGCTCCTCAGTTTCTGCTTCAAATATGACCGTTGCCCCAATCTCGGCCGTCTGAGTCTTTGGTTTCTTGGTGAATGCTGAGACTGAAGGAGTGAGGAAGGCAGGGTAGGTCATAAGCAAAGGATGCATTTCCAAAATCTCCACATCGGGCTTATACCTCTGAAAATGTCCTGCCCTGACACCATTTCCTCTCTAGCCTCTCCGATATCACATAATTTAAATGTGCCTGAAGACTAAAGCCTTTTGCTAAGATGTCTCTAGATAACCAGCAGATCGCTATATCATTTATACAAGAAAACATGTACACTTAAGTCACTCTAAAATGAAAGCTATAAGACAAGTCTAATTTATATTTACAATATATAATTTTGCCCACCAAATTTAGCAAAGTTATTACATAGCTGGTCAGGATTAAAAATAGAAGACAAACTCCACTCAAAATTACTTTTTGTAATATTTGTGTCATTGTGCTTTTTAGCAATGTGCTATCTACATTCAAATCTATAAATGTAGTTCTAAATGGATTTGTAGTGGTCTTATTTTGTGTCCAGTGAAAAAAATCTATAACACATGATGTATTTAGTTTCTGGTATGCATTTATCCCATTAATTATATAAGATATAATTCTCCATTCATAAATCTGTAAAACTGTAAAAATACCAATGATCTAAGTTGTATTTAAAAAAAAAAGAAAAAACTGTAAAAAATGTATATGATATGAATAGCTTAAGCAATATTTAGGAAACTACTATTCCCTTTTGACACTTAAAGCTATTGCTGGGACTTGATCTTCATGGCTATTGTCACTCGCATGCCTTGAATTATTAAATGCTTATTCATCGTTCTTTCTTTCACTTTGAGTTACATATCTTTAGTCACATCAGTGCAAATGAATAAAGCATAAAACAAGCCAACCCTCTGAGTTTAAAAATAGAATGCATGTGCTTTCCAACGAGAACTGCAGTCCACGTTGACACAGCCGCAGGTAGCTGCTAGATGGATTAGCTAGGATCTATTTCTGTTGTTTATCAAGTACTGGTCCCTCTCTTGCCATTTCAAAACCGCTGGTATCCACATTGTCTTTGTTCCACTGCTGCCATCTGGATGGTTTTGAGCATTGATAATAACCTAATGATGTCTCTGTGGTAATTGTGTTTTGAACTATAATGTATGTGAGGTAAGAAACATGTTCATTTGAAATGTCGTTTCATGGAGTTGACATTTATCATGACGCTTATACTAGATGCTGATGGTTGCCCCTCAAACAAATCCTGTGTGTTACTCAAAAGCCTTCAAAAGGAAATCTGTTCAGTCATGATAAACTATTATTAAGATCATATTGCTGTGAAGATGTCCGGTTAAGAGTCTAGAGTAGTGCTTCTCACCCTTTTGGTCTGCTTTAACTTTGTCCAAGACAATATTCAACCTTCTTATCTAAGCTTTACCTCTGGTATTTGTTGTTAAAAAATATACTATGTCAGTTTGTTTGGCATTTCAATTAAGATTGTTATTATAACTACATAAATTTTAAGTCTTATTGGGGCCTCCCTGGAAGGCCCTGGCCCCTGCAGGTAGAGAACCACTTATCTAGAACCTTTGAAATATGACAAAGAGATTGAAAAAGACAAGAGAAAGTGTCTGCAGATGGATTTTATGGCTACCAGTAAACTCCATTGCTTAATGCTGAAAAGTCATGGAGCAGCATTGTTAGAATGCTGTAGGTCTTAGCGAATATCACCGCAGTAGGCTGTCAAAACAGGTGCTGTCACATTATGACAATCCTTTAATTCCTGCCTAGGCAGGGTTATTCTGTGCACTTTTGGGGGGGAAAAAACCCTTTACTCCACTGCCATTATTCTATCACTTTTACTTAGACAGGCCATTAAATGGGATTTTGGTTTAAAAGAAGGTAACATAATATTTTTATATAAAATTTTGCCAAGAAGAACTTAAAGAAAAGTGCACACTACAGTCACGTGCTTTGAATGCTTTCCATACATACAGTAGGCTTAAAAACAGCAGCTGCAGCATGCAGTACTTTTTAAAAGAACATTGTGATAATATATTATGAAACTGCTCATCAAATCAACTGCCCATTTTGTCAATATACATGCATGTTGTTCAAATTATTACAGATGAATTGTTCACATGATACAGAACAAGAGTCAGAGGTGCAGAAAATACATAATCACAGAAAACCCAGCACACATCGCATCAAAGTTCGTTTCCTCAACCAACAACTGAAAACAACACCAGTTAAAAATCTCTCCTGACTGACAAAAATGTGCTATACACCTATTTGTCACAGAATTAAGCAGAAAATAAACACTGGCATACCTGTTTTTTTAGTTGGCTCTGGCATCCTGGTTGAGTGTCCCTACAGGGTTCCAACAAACAGGCTTTGTGGACACAAACACCAACACTTCTCTTTTAATAGATACCCCTGCCCCACCCCCCCAAATGTCACACAGTATATGCCCCAAACTATCCTTCCCACCCCTTCATCCATCTACCCCCATGACCTATGACTGAGCCAACCTTCCGTCACCTCCATTGGATGACAGAAATAAAGAATCTAAAGGTGGATGGAGGATAAGGACACAGGGACCTGATGGGATAAATTTAGAGTGACTGTAGCAAAGAATCTTCCGATGTTCTCTCCTAATCATACTGCTTTTTTGTTTGTTCGTTTGTAATATTTTTAGTATTCTTACGTCCCTACCAGTGCAGGACCCCTTTCCTCATGCCATCAGTCAAGCATTGCTAAGTTTGACCTTTCTGTCAAGAGTCTAATGATAATGATGCTTGTCCGGTGCACACACTCAACAGAGTCTGGATTCATTCTGCGAGTTCTGTGAGGTCTGTGAGGTCTTTTGTTTCAAACTACCATAAAAAACATCAAATTATACTAACTTTTTAAACAAGCTGGGCCTAACACGAATGGAGTAACATTTCATGTCTCTTTCAATATCTTCTGAAGGCTGTTTTATGGAGGATTAATATAAATAAATTGGCAACTGCTTTCACTTTCTCTCATACTTATGTCCAACCTTTTGACATAAAGGACACAATTAAACATCAACAACTACTAGCTTTTGATTTATGTATCTTGCCTTGATCTTACCTTTAAAAAAAATCAGCGCTGTTGTTTAACCGAATATTTTAATACATAAATATTGTATCTTGACAGAACCCTATTCACCTACTACTTTTAAATACAGCAAGATACAGTCTAAAACTCATAATATGCTGATGATTTTGGCTGATGATATTGCTTTAGCCGAAATGACAGTTCCTTGGTGTCCTTTTGAAACTTTCGGCACTTTTAAAAGTCATTTTAAATAATTTACCAATCCCACGACTGTCCGTGAGTTTGATGTGCTGGATAGCTTACTCTTTTGACCACTGTCACACAGGTCTGTCAGCACCTTATCATTCCAGCATCACACGGTCAGCTGTTGCATACTGACAACTGCAAGGAAGGGTTCATTCAGATGGAGATAAGACATGAAGGAAAGTTATTTGCAATTGTTGTAATGACTATATATTTACTGGCCCTGCAGCTGGCTTTCTTCTAATCTAGGTGTGAATCCAGATGGGTCTGCCACAGCTGAACCACACTGAACTGGAATTACTGTCAACTACTGTGAATTGCTGTGAGTGCGATTTAAGTGTTTCATTGTAAAACGAACTACAGTTGGACTAACTGGACACACAAAAATGCATTTTATGTACACACGTGTATGATGATGAGCTCTAGAGCACAATCCACACAAATAAATCAAGCATGCGCACAGACTGGGCTCCGTCACTCTCGTAGGGTCCATTAGCATTCTGTGAGAGGGGGCCTTCAACAGCTACCCCTTGTCAAAGAGGTTATAGGGTCTGGAGTCACAGTCCTAAGATAAGAGCTGGCTGACAGGATCCTTGACCTGTAACGAATGCCATGAAATCGCACGTGGCTAATTTCAGTATACTAGTGTAATTTCGTGCAACAACAAAGAAAGAAAGAACAAAAACATTTCAGAAGCGGGAATACTCTTCCTGGCAAGAAACTCGGAAAACTTACAACAACTCACAAGCTAATAATTATTATAAGAAAATATACTGACACTGTTTTTAAAATTATTGTGATTTTAAAACAACCATATTCCTTTTCTAATAAGCAAGATACACGTAAATGAGAGAGAGAAAGAGAGAGAAAGCTTAATTCTATTAACTGGCTTGTGATTTTGTAAGACTTCTCTGTTTAAATGGGATAGTTCCCGCAAAATGACATTTCTGTCACCATTCCCTCAACCTCATGAGGTTATACTCGGATTCCCTCTAGTGGTCTGTGTATGTATACAAAGTTCAACACGCACACACAAAAGCAACGAAAATATGACAATTTAATCTAGTGATTTAAGAAAATATGGAAATAAACTGAAAACTACAAGATCTGCAAACCCACTGTGTTTAAAGCTGTTTGACATCTACGTTAGGTCTATATACCTTTCTAATGAAAAATCAAAATGTAAGGCTAGATGTAAACTTATATTGAATGTTTAAAAATGTAATTGAAATGTTTAATGTAAGCAAATAATTACTTTAATCATTAAAATTTCTCAGTATTATCAAAGTACCTTTCGGTATTATACAAGTAATTGTTGTTGGCATGTGACTTTTATTTTGGAACGAAGGGAGCTTTAATATTTGTCCGGAAGTATGAAGGACATCGGATCTGTATGTGAAAAGACACACAGGAGAGCCGTGTAAATGATTTAGAGATCCGTCAAACATTTCGTACATGTCCTGTGTTCATTGTGATTTCCTATCAGGTTTTTCGGGCACGTTATTGTTGCATCAGATAGTGGAAAATGGCAAGCTCAGAAGATACAGGTAAATTTATCTACTTATTTGTTTTATTTCATTTGTATGTAACAGTCATGATGCACGTTATATAACATTAACGCGTGTCTACTGTAGAGGCCTATTGTAAGTTATTCATTAATGCAGGTCCTATTTAAACCTGCAGCTGTTACATGATGTTTCCCACTATTTATTCTATTGAGGTTCTTCTCATAACATAAACATGTAATGTTAGATATGGCAACATGTCTGAGTCTCTCCTATTCATGTGTGACTGTTATATTGTTATGTTAGCTAACTTACATTGCTTTGACAGATAACTGACTGAAATCAGACAGCCGAAGTAACACATACTGTAAAAGAGTTAAATAATTTTATATTTAACTAAGAATGGGAATCGAATGGAATTTACCAATTTCGTTTCCTTGACGTTTACATTATTTTATTGGTTGGATTTGTTGGTCTTTTAGTGAAAGAAATGCATACAGTCTGCAAGATCATTATCAGATTAAAACAGAACAGATATAACAACAAATAATGTTACACACACAGAAGTATATATAATTGTATGCTGTATAATAATAATATGGTGCAGTAAATGAGTCAGATGTATGCAGCCGCGACTGATTCATAAGTGGTTTCGATTTAATAAAGAGCAGATTCATAACAGGGTTCATTTTCTTTTGCTCGTCATGAACATTTCTCAGAATTTTGTCATGCATTTTTAATATATTTTTAATAGCATGTTAATGCACTAAGAAGTGTTTTTTTTTTAAATGCTATTATAGTATTTATTCATATTTCAAATAGTTTTTAAAATATTGTCTATTGTAGTTTGAGTTTTAGTGGTTTTGTTATGTGCTTTCATCATTTTAATTCGTTTTCTAAATATTTTTATTTAAAAAAAATTCATTTTTATTTCTGTTTTAGTCATTTAAGTACTTTAAACTTATTTGATTTAAATTACCTAATATTTATATCTTATTTTATTTCAGCTTTATTTCAATTAATAGTTTTAGTTAACGGTAACAATTTTAATGGCCCTTTACAGGTTTATTTGTGCTCCAAATATGTTCCATCTCTTTGAGTCTGCCTTAAAATATTTTATTGCTCTCTATATGTCTTTTTGATTCAAACAATTTATGGAATTTACCCTCAGTTATGAAATTAATTGACATTATGAGAGTTGTGAGTATTGTTTCACAATGGTGTGTTAGCTGATTATTACAGATTATGTTTCAGAGGAATGAGGTTAGAGAGGATTACAGGTGTCATCACAGTCATTCTCCACGGGCCCTTAGCTCATTTCTAATGTCTGCTCGTTTATGTGTGTCTATGCCCTTTTGTTTTCTCAGTCTTAGATTATGGCTTCTTACTGCGCATAAGTGAGGATGCTCGCAGGGTTGAGGCTCTGAATGAGTACTTGAGCAGTCGCAGTTACCTGGCTGGCTACGGGCCTTCACAGGCGGATGCAGAAGCCTTTGCGCTTCTATGCGGGCCCCCACCTGAGCGGCATGTCCACGCCCTGCGCTGGTACAAACACATAGCCGCCCTGAAGCCCCAAACGAACGACCAGACCCCAGAATGCAGCAGTGAGTAGACAGAACTCCCCCTGTCGTAGTCAGGTTGCATGAACGTAGGTTGTAGCTGAATTGCACTTTGAGTTAGTGGTTTCTGTGCTGAGGACATCTGCAGAATGTGTTGCATGAGTTTGAGGGTGTGCGTAGTTTGATGTGCTAGTTAGTATACATGAGCTGAGTTGTTGACGAGAATCTGACAAGGAATGTACAGTCAAAACAAGACAATCGCTTCTCAGGTTTGTTCTGGACGGGACTGGAATGGATTGAGTTATAGTTGACTGATAGACACTGAGTGACTGAGGTGTTTGTGGTTTTTAAAAAATTCTTTCGTTGGACACAATGTTCAGTGGCTTTGTTTGCATATTGTTTGTTTCACTTTCACACTGTGAATGTGTTACTTTCATTTATACATGTTTTATGTTTTCTGAGAAAAAAAAAAAAACCCTCTCCTATAATTGTGCAGCAGGTGTGCACAAACAACTGTTTCCTGTGATGTGCCTGTTGTTCAGTTTAGGGATTGAATATTATAAATGTATCTGTAAAAGTGACTCATTTTTGTACTAAAAAGTCATTTGGGTTAAAAAAAAGTGTCTCTTGTTTTTCAGCAAAGGGGAAGCGGGTGCAGCCACCATGGTCTCCGCCAAAAGGCACAGACGTTTCAAAGCTGCGTCTTTACAACAGTCTCACACGGACAAAGGTACAGTGTGAAAGATAAACAACATAGCCTAATGTGTGGGTGACATGTAGAACATTAATAGACTAAATCCACAACTTTCTATACGTTATATTACTGTAGTATTGGTAGCTGAAAACATAATCAAATTAGCCCAAGTATTTAAAAAAAATCTACAATATCAACATGTTTTGAAGAATAGTTTTATTCAGCGAGCATGCATATAATTGATCAAACGTGACAGTGAAGTCATTTATAATGTTACTATTCTTTTGTACTTTCTATTAATCAAAAACAAGGTTTCCACAAAAATTTCAACATTGATAATAATAAGAAATGTTTCTTGAGCATAACATAAAACCAAATCAGCATATTAGAATTATTTTTGAAGGATCATGTGACACTGAAAACTGAAATAATGGCTGCTGGAAATTCAGCTTTGCCATTACAAGAACAAATTACATTTTAACATATTAAAATATAAATAGTTGTTTTTTAATAGTTATAATATTTCACAGTATTACTGTATTTTTGATCAAATAAACTCTTATTTAAGAGACTTGTGACACTGAAAAATGGAATAATGTTTGCCATCACAGGAATAAATTAAATTTTTAAATAGATTCAAATATAAACAATTATTTTCAAATTATGTCACTGTTTTTTTTTTTGTTTTTACTGAATTATCAAATAATTTCATACTTCTTTCATAAACACAAAAAATGGATGCTGTGTTATGATAATAAACTGTTAAAAATCGTTCATATCTGTCTTGTTTTGTGCATTATAGGAGGTGTTTGTACCACAAAAGGGCAACAGGGTTTTGTGGTACTGCTGCGGCCCCACGGTGTATGATGCTTCTCACATGGGTCATGCCAGGTGACATATTCCCCATCCATTCATAGTGTTTCTTTGTTTTCGGTGTGCCCCAGCTGTTAAAAACGGCACAGTAGACACAGCACAACAGTCAATGAAAAGGCTGAAGCAGACATTCAGCTTTCAATCCAGGATCAGAATTTGTTAGTTGTGTATGTGAGGCTGTAAATCAAATCTCAAAGAACTGTTGTGTTTGAATATGGTTCAATGAACATAGGCAAAATGAGAAAATCTAAACATTTTCCATCCAAGGCTCATACAGCGTTTATGATGTATTAGTTCTCAGTATTTCAGTGTCTTTGTTTTTTCAGGTCCTACATTTCTTTTGACATTCTGCGGAGAATACTGAAGGATTATTTCAAATACGATGTCTTCTACTGTATGAACATCACAGATATTGATGACAAAGTAAGAGCAGTGTTTGCACAGAATCTGAATGCAGTTGACATTATTAAAGTTTTGAATTCTGTATAACCTTGTACCTTATGCTTTTGGTCATATGAAATGCTGCTTGTGTGACCTCTTCGTTTCAGATCATCAAAAGAGCCCGACAGAACTATCTGCTGGAACGGTACAGAGAGAAGAAGCCCAGTCCCTCTCAGATACTGCAGGATGTGTTAACAGCCCGAACGGTGAGGGTATCACTCATACAGTGGACATTTCGCTCCAAATGAATCCTGTTATCATCCACGCAGACTTGTGGGGTTTAAAGCCTGTATGAGTTTCCTTTTCTGTGGGACTCAAAGATGTTTTTTTTTAGTATTTGCATGTTTCAGAATCTGAAAGTACCAATTTAAAGACACCATGAAATCAGAATTACCAATTTTGATGCAGTTCTGCAGCTATAAATGATTTATCCTTGCACATCGTTGTTATAAAAGAAAAACATGTTCTCGGAATTTTTAATCAGTACCATTAACATGGCCCTCTTCTTTTGCATCTCTTCTCTGATGACGTGTACATTGTCGTGTGCGCTGGGCCATAAGGATGCTCAGTAGCAAATCAAGTTATAATCATTCCCTTCCAGCAACCTGTGAATGAAACGACTATAGAATTAGCCAGTGACTATGAGAAGCTTTTTATTCAGATATGCGTCACTGTAGACCTTAGTCATGTTAGAGGCCATGAAAAAGACACTGTGAGGGATTCTATAGCCTTTAATTATTTTCACCAACTCACAACTTTCAAAACTGTATTGTGGTGTTTTTGTCTACAAAAAAAAAAAAGTTCGGATGTTGACTTTGTACTTCGATTACTCACAACCTTGATTTCATTCCTGTCAAAAATGAAATATATCGCTACTCTGTCTAAGGTCTATATGGACAAAAATACTTCTGGTTTTTACTTCAAGCAAACTTTTAGACTGAAATTCAAATTTGAATTATTTGCTCTTATTGATCCTATTAAAAATAAACTCTTCTTCTAATAGCTCAGGTCTGTCTTCAGTTTTCACACACACTTATGTGTGACATGGTTGCTTTCACATTAGCAAGATAATAAAGATTTATACAATATCCTGAAGTACTGAAAGAGGTGCCATTAAGTATTGAAATTAATCATTTTGCTGAAAAGATTTAGCAGCTCTGAAAACGAAATGGAAGCAAGACCACCTCAAACCCGCTAGACTGTTGGTTACTGGCCTTCACAAAAATATTTTCATTGCTTTCGTCGCTTTCCCCATCACTGTTTTTTAATGTAATTTGGTTTTATTGTGTATTTAGCCGTTTAAAGCCAAGCTTGCTGAGACTACTGACCCAGATAAGAAACAGATGCTGGAGAGGCTGGATGGAGCAGTGGATGCTGCCCTGGGTCCCCTGCAGGTGGCAGTGCAGAGCAACGCTGCAGGTGATACACTCCAGAATCAGGCACAGGTAAATTATTTGAGCAGCTTTTTAAAACATTTAATGTGACCTAGTTAGATCAGGGCCGTATGAGGCATATGTTCTAAATTATTTGACTGATGTCATTCAGTGACACATCAGTTAACATAGTGTTTCATGAGATCATTTGAATTCATGGCATGGTTCTGAAACTAACTGGTTCTTTCTTAATGGTTTTCATTTTTAGGTCTTATTGGAAGAGGCTAAGGATCTCTTGTCAGATTGGTTAGACTCCCAATTTGGAAGCCAAGTGACAGAAAACTCAATCTTCTCTTTGTTGCCAAAGTACTGGGAGGGAGAGTACCATAAAGATATGGATGCACTGAATGTGAGTGAACTAATACTGATGAGTAATTCAATAGCTTGAAAATTACCCAACTTATATGTATATACACTACTGTTCAAAAATGTGGGGTCAGTAATTTTTTTTGAATGTTTTTAAAAGAAGTCTCATGCTCACCAAGGCTGAATTTATTTGATCAGAAATACAGTAAAAACAGTATATTGTGAAATATTATTACAATTTAAAATAAGTTTTTTTGTTTGTTTTAATATATTTCAAAATGTGATTTATTTCTGTGACAGCAAAGCTGAATTTTCAGCATCATTATTCCAGTCTTCAATGTCACATCTTCCATCAGATGCTATTCTTATATGCTGATTTGGTGCTCAAGAAACAATTCACAGTATTATCTGTGTTGAAAACAGTTGTGCTGTTGTGTTATCAGTGTTGGGAAGGTTACTTTGGAAATGTAATAGGTTACAGATTACAAGTCGCCCTATTTAAAATATAATAAGTAGTGTAACAATTACTTCATTAATGTAACTGATAACTTTTTGATTACTTTTCTTCATTTCTTACAGATGTTTTTAACTGTTAATCAGTTAATCAGCTCTCAGACAGGTTGTAGTCTAAAGCTTTCAGCTGCAATGTGGATTGATGTAATTGGCAGACATGGTACACTGCAAATTCAAACAAGAAAACAATCAAAAACATCAGAATAGCATCATTTTACTAAAAGGCCTTTAAATGGCAGGAGGCATCATGCACATCAAAAACAGGCAAAGCAACAAATTAATATTATTCAACCTATCCTAGCTTTTTACAGAAAATATTCAGATGTAACCCACTTTGTAATCTTTAACATTTTCATAAGTAACTGTAATTTAATTACACTTATTTTTTTCTCAGTATCTGTAACGGATTACAGTTACATTTATTTTGTAATTGAATTACACAATGCCGTTACATGTAACTAGTTATGCCCCAACAATGTGTATTATGTAGTGTATATATTGTGATGCATGTTCTTACCAATATGTTAAAACATGTTAAGGCTGAGCAGTGATGAAAGCATGTGGTGTCTTTGATTGACAGGTCCTCCCTCCTGATGTTCTCACACGGGTCAGCGAGTACGTGCCAGAGATTGTGGCTTTTGTCAAAAGAATTGTGGACAACGGTTATGGGTAGGAATAGAGCTGTCTTCTTTCTAGAGTGATTATTTTGATATTTCATGATATAACCCATTAAAAAACACTACTTTCAGAGAAAATATCTAAGAATGAATTTCTGCTCTTTTCTCACAAGATACGAGTCAAATGGATCGGTATATTTTGACACAGCAAAGTTTGATTCCTGCCCTGCTCACTCTTATGCCAAACTGGTACCAGAAGCTGTTGGGGATCAGAAGGCTCTTCAAGAAGGAGAAGGTACAGGAATAAATTGCAATACGTCCCTTAAAATGATTTACACTTTTAAGTGGGCTTTTGAGAAGTACAATAAATGTATCCAGTTCGACTGTCTGTAATTTCCATGGCAATTCGATGTGGAATGGCATTGCGCTATTGCTATAATACAGTTGTATTGATGCACACCAATAAAGCAGTTACTAGATAATGCATTTAACTCGATAATAATCTGAGCAGTGGATACAACAAGCCAGAATTATCCATTTTATAACAGGACGTTAGGGCTTTTTTTTTTTTTTTTTTGTATTTCATAAGTGTTTTCTTCAGTGTTCACCTGGACATTGTATGTGTTTTTTGTTCTAATGAGTCAATTTCTTTTTTAACTTATGCAGGAGACTTGAGTATCTCTGCAGAGAGACTTAGTGAAAAGAGATCACAGAATGACTTTGCACTGTGGAAGGCCTCCAAGCCTGGAGAACCATCTTGGGACTCCCCTTGGGGAAAGGTGAGAAAGTACACATCAGGAACACATGCATAGATGAACATGCCTTACAATGGCTCCACAGTTGGCTGCTTAGTAGTTTTAATATAACACAACAAAGTTGTATTGCATTGGTAATGTTTGTGTGTTCAATATCTAAAATTCTACTGGGGCTGTTAAAGGGGAGACCTGGATGGCATATTGAATGTTCTGCCATGGCTGGATCCATTTTGGGAGAGTCTATGGATATCCACGGAGGCGGTTTTGACTTGCGTTTTCCTCATCATGACAATGAATTGGCACAATCCGAGGTGAGAAAATTACAATGTGCTCATATGAAGAATGTTTAAACACTGTTGTTGAAAAGCTATTATTAGAATCCCATTCATTATTCAGCACAGGTTAATGCAGCATTTATGTCACATTGGAATTACCATAATTGCAAGTTTCCGACTAGTTAAACCATTCATGTCTTTGTCAGACTTGTAATTAAAACACATTTCTGTTTGATGAGCATTTTATTATTCCCACTAGCAGTGCACGTTTTTCTTATTTTGCAAGAGCATATAAAGATGATATGATGTAGTGATTAAATATTTTGCTGTCATCAACTACAAAGGATACATTTTGGCATTTTGAGCATTGCCATGTAAACAGATGGTTTCTAGTTATTAATAATCTGAAAACTGATGATAAAGAACTTGGTCCTGTCCCTGGATTGCTGTGTGTTAATGTTTTTTTTGAACAGGCATACTTTGAGAATGATCATTGGGTTCGATATTTCTTACACACTGGTCACCTGACCATCGCCGGATGCAAGATGTCCAAATCTCTGAAGAACTTCATTACTATCAAAGATGCCCTGGCCAAACATACGGGTAATTATACTACGATTATACTATTGTAAGTATCGCTGTTACATATTTAGACATCTGCGTATGGGTCAAAGACTTGATGCTCTTTTTTGGTCTAAATTTGTGTTTTGTTTTTGTTTTTTTAAATGAAGTTATTTGATTTTGAATAGCCTGTATGTTTTCAATTTCCAAATCAAAATTATTTTAAAGATTATTATCATTGTTGTTATTGTTGTTGTTATTCTTTGAAGGGTTTAAAAACAAAAAAAGTGTTTTTTTTTTTAAAAAAAAGAGACCCTCATGAGTGTGTGTCAAGGTCTTTATATTTCTTAGACAATATCAAACATTTTGCCCTCCAAAATGAAAGGGTATGTGTTACTCAGGTCAAATGGAGTAAGTTTATTTATTACTGTCATTGTTTTTGACCTTGGAAATGTTCAATAACCTTTTTGAAAAATAATTAAGTAAAGTCCTGTGTCTTCAAAGGGGCAAGGAAGGTATTTTTCACTAGATGGATATACCACTTGACATCCTTGCAACAATAATCCAAAAATGACTAAGACCTTTTTACATAAAAGATTTTTCTTTTTTCTTTTCTCAGACATCTTTGTTTGTCATTGACCTATGTGAGTTTTTGTGGTGTCTATACATTTGTGTTGGTGTGGTCATTTATTCTGCCTTGCACATTGATCCCAGTAACTACAATAGGAAGTTTTGACATTGTGCATTTGTGCTATATTTCCTTTTAGCAAGACAGCTTCGTTTGGCCTTTCTGATGCATTCGTGGAAAGACACATTGGATTACTCCAACAACACAATGGAGTCAGCCATCCAATATGAGAGATTCATAAATGTGAGTGAGAAACCAAAAGGAAGAGGCAGCGGGGGAGAAAAGTACCCTAAATTCATAATCTATCCAAATTTAATATCTGCCACTTATCAGTATACAGAATCCTCATGAGTGCACAATAGGCTTATCTAGATTCCTTCAAGAACCCAGAAGGTCGGAGAATAGCGCGTGTCCTTCAGGGTGCATTAATTCTGTCTTGCGCTTCTTTCCACCTATCAATTACTCTGTCACCAAGGAATATCACATGGGCAGAGTTCCAGATTTGCCTGAAACACACAGGCAGCCATTAGCATGGGAAGTATGTGAAGGTTAACTATGACTGACCTACACGCTATATTTTCTTATAGCAGCCTCACCCGAACTTGAGGTTAGGATCTTAATGAGACACACTGTGTTTTTCCCTCTACCTCAGTGTGCCTCCAAAAGCTGTACTTGAGTAAAAATGAAGACGGCTTATTAGAAGGTGATGCAATAATAGTGCAATTCCCTCAACAGAATTTGGCTGAAATATAACTGGAGATGAATAGACGCTCTGAGGTCCCAAATTAGAAGTAAAAGCTGTAAATATTCAAACAAAGTACATTAAAAAGCTGAGAGTGGTGTTAGTGTATGTAGTGTGCGAAATGTTGTTCACTTAGTTAATACAAAAACAGTATTTTAGGAGTAGTCTAGCAGTAGTAGCGTTTTTTAGTAGCGTTAGCCAAACACTTACAAACTGCCTTAAAAAAAGATGTTTATGAACTATGCTAAAAAATGTATATATGATAATGCAGACACAAGTTCACTACCCTTAGACCTTGAAGTAATAGAAATATGCTAGGGTTTTTTTAATTAATGTTTTATTTATTTTAGGGATTGTGGATTGTCTAAATATGTTAACCCTTAATTAAATTAAATTAATTAAACAATTTCAAGGAAAATGCTGAATTAAATACAACAACATCTGTGGCTGGTTGTTTATTACCACAGAATATATATCGTCTAGTTTGGGGTCAGTAAGATTTTTCTTTTTAAAAGAAACTAATAATTTTGTTCAGCAAGGATGCAATAAGTTGATAAAAATGAGGACTTTTTACATTATTACTGTTTCAAATGAATGTTCTTTTGAAATATTCTTTGAAGAACCCTGAAAAAAAAAGTTAAAATGGTAAAAACTTACCAACCTCAAACATTTGAATGGTTTATAAGCTTGTATTATAAACACAACTTGTTTAAAATTGAATATTCTTTTAAGGGAGCAAATGAAAGTGCATCGTGACTGTTTTTGTATTCTGCTCTTCTCATTTTGTTTCCACAGGAGTTCTTCCTAAATGTTAAAGATATTCTGAGGAGCCCCACAGACATCACTGGCCAGTTTGAGAAATGGGAAGCAGAGGAGATTGAACTAAACAAAAGGTGACACATATGTTCCTTAAGACTACATTGTCTCTCTCCTAAAAATAAAGCTTTATCACTCACTTTCAGTCATTTGTGTGTTTGTGTAGCTTCTATGAGAAGAAAACATCAGTTCATGAGGCGCTGTGTGACAACATAGACACTCGTTCGGCTCTGGAGGAGATGCGGGCTCTTGTCGGTCAGGGTAACACCTACATGGCTGCCAGAAGGAGTGCAAAACTGCCGCCTAACCGCATGCTGCTGCAGAGCATTGGCCTGTACTTGACCGACATGCTTAAGGTAGCACGACAAAAAAGTAGTTATATAGAGCTTGACTTTGGACATAATTGATACCTTGATGCAATAAGAGAACGCTTGTTTTTGTATTATCTCTAAAATCCTTTACTCGGATTACTACAATGAATAAACTGAGATTTAGAGACAGAAACTGAAACAATAGATGCACATTGAAGTGCTTGCTAAAACTGTTTTCTGCTTTGACAGACATTTGGAGCGATTGAGGGAACTGAGCCCATTGGCTTCCCTGTTGGAGGAAACGGACAGAATGCTGATGTAAGCAACACTACTCAGATCATGTTTGATTCATCAAAGGTTTTCCTTTTAATTTCTGTTACAAAGCCAGACTTGTGAAGACGTGTCATTAAAGATTCTATCTAATAATGCTTTTTTTTGTGGATTGTTGTCCACCGTAATGACTAATCTGTCATTAAACTCTTCTTAATCTTTTCATTTCTGTTTCAGCTCGAGAGCACAGTCATGCCCTATTTGTCAGTGCTGTCGGATTTCAGGGAAGACGTCAGAAAAATTGCAAGAGAGAAGAAAGGTAAATCTCCCGGGGTGTTTTATTTATTAATATTTTAGTGCAAAGACCTACAATGTGAACTCAAGTCATTTTGTTTGTTCTAATTCATGTCTCTTTTTTTTATGGGTGTTGTAGCTGTACCTCCAACAGACATTTGCATACAATACAGATTGTGCTTTTTATGCAGAAAAGAGAATTCATTAGGGTAATGTGTTTGCTTTCCAGTGACAGAATTGCTGCGGCTGTGTGACGAATTGCGTGATGATACTTTACCTGAGCTTGGTGTCCGACTGGAGGATCGTGATGGTAAATGAAAGATACAGTGATACAGTTTATTAAACCATGAATGTCATGGAAAATTACAATGTTTTTTGGTGTTTTTCTAAGGACTTCCCACATCTGTGAAATTGGTGGACAAAGAGACACTTCTGAAGGAAAGAGAAGAGAAGAAGAAGGTAATTGCAGAATCCATCTACATGGCAGTATACTGTGATATCTCTGCTTGATTTATTTGGTGTCAGTGGTGCAGATTTTGCATCTCGTTTCACATATTGTACTGCCAGAGATGTGCTGGTCTGCGGTACACCTTAAGTTAAAATTAGTCATTAATCAGATCAAAATGATCTCTCCACCAGGGTAAGGTGATACGTTCCCTCTGTCAATGGAAAAACGTTTCTTAGCATATCAGGCATCACAAAAGAAATGATTCAAATGCAAACCAGGTCATTAAAAATGTATTTAGGCCTTTCGAGCTTGTCAGTGTAAATGACGGTCTTTAGAATGAATTGTAAGGACTCGAGTTGCACCGGTTTATTGTTGTACCTTCTTTAAATTACTCCTTTGAGCCTCGTATGCACGCTTACTGCTCTGGACACATTCTGCAGATCAGTCATGATCCACCTGAGATGGTCACAGCAAATAGTGTTTCTAAAAAAAAAGAAAAAAAAAAAGGAGGATGGTAATTAAAAATTAAAATTACATTATGAACACACTACTGTTCAAAAGTTTGGGCTCGGTAATGTTTTCAAAAATATTTTAAAATATTTTCTGTCCAAGACTGCATTTGTTTAATAAAACTTACAGTAAAACACCAATATTGTGAAATATTACAGTTTAAAATAACTTGTTTCTGTTTTAATATATTTTAATATTTTATTTATTCCTTTGTTGGAAAAGCTGAGAAACTTTTATTATGTTGAAAATATTTGTGCTGTTTAATGTTTTTGTGGAAAGTTTTATTCAGGATTTTTGGAATTTCAAAAGAACAACATTTATTTGAAATGGAAATCTTTTGTAACAATGTAAAAGTTTTACTGTCATTTTTTTTAAAATCAATTTAATGCATCCTTGCTGAATACAAGTATTAATTTCCTTTTTAAAAAATGTTTTTTTTTTAAAAGACATTTTAAATGTTACATTAAAAGATCCTATTATTATTTATTTTGTTGTTTCATGTTAATGTAAATTTGTACTTAATTCTTATATTCCACTCATTCTTTCATGTTTCAAGATGGAAGATGAAAAGAAAAAGAAAAAGGAGGAGGCTGCCAGAAAGAAACAAGAACAAGAGGTGATTAGAACAATTACAGAACCCCCCTGACACACTTTATAATTTAGACACACTTCATGTAAAAAGCCTCTCATGTCTATTGATACACATTTTAAATTTTAAATACATTGAGAGAAGTGTATTCTTTTTAGTGCTTCATTGCTTTGAATTATTTGTATTATAAATATTTGTATATTTTATGTCATAGATGGCAAAGTTGGCAAAAATGAAGGTTAAACCCAGTGAAATGTTCCGGTCAGAGACTGACAAGTACTCCATGTTTGATGAAACGGTAATGCAAACCATTCAGTTTTCTTTGTCATAAGAGACACTCTTTTTGTCACTGAGTGTCTACTGTATGTTGGATCCATTTCAAGGTGATTATTGGTCTATAGGGGATGGATGAGTCCTTATGAATTTTTAATCATTTGGTCACATTTATTCAGAAATGCTAATAGCATGTCTGTTCTTTGCTTGCACAGGGTTTCCCAATGCATGATGCTGAGGGAAAGGAGCTCAGTAAGGGACTGGCCAAAAAGCTTCGCAAGCTTTACGAGGCTCAAGAGAAGCTGTATAATGAATACCTCCAGTCAACCCAGAACGGGAGCTGAGAACATGATGTGTTGAGTCTGATGTGACCTGCCATCCGCCCATACTGTCTGTTGTGAACTTGCCTTGTGCATGCGAAAAGGCAGCAAAACTTAAAGACCTCATCTGTGAGTTTTGGCAAGATTTTGCCAAATCTTTCTGGTCATGGTTGGAAAGTTATTGGGGTTTTTTTTTATTTTTTTTATGCTCTGCAAACATGACGTTGAGAAGAATTTTATGACTATGATATTAAGGGTATATACTGTATATTGTGTTTTCTGCACACATAGAACAAAGATGCTAGTATATCAGAACTTTTCAAATGTGGGTTTGGTGGTTTATATGAAGTATGCAAAAAATATTTAGCCATTATTGTGGAAATGGATCAAACATTCAATGTTTTCATCATTGATTTTTAAAATCTGGCTGGTCAGAGAGACTTGACTTGCTGAAACTTGCTGAAACACTGTTTACACATCAGCTAGTAATAATATGATTCCTCCAGAATCAAAATATCTCAGATGATACAGGAATGAAGGGACTTCAGGTTTGTAGGTTTATGACAAATGGAAAAACAGAGGCAAACATAGGAGCACCAATTATTGTTAGTATTTACTTACTCTTTATAAGAACATGAAATACCAAAATAAAAAAAGGATTTTGAATAATGTGTGATGCTCATTCGTCCCCAGTAAATCTGGGTAATTTTATAAATTTTTTTGCAAAAGTTGCCATAAAGACTTGTCTAGAAAAGTTTTGTTCGTGTAGATGCAGATTAATACTGCGCGAACAACTACAGATATTTAGTTTTCAGTCATAAAACATCTGCACAGAGCTTCACATAACCCTGGTGAACGTATCGAACTGAATACTTGTTTCATGAATCGTACGGAATCAATACGAATTGTTTGTAGAGTGAACCGAGTCAAATACTGACTGACTCTGAACCAAGAATCGTAACTTTTATTAATTAGCATAAATGTAACAAATAATCAATAGTACGTGCTTGAAATGTATTATTAACACATGCAATACATTTTAAAGAGATAAATGATTTTTTTTGTATTTAATGTAAATACAATTAATATAGGTTCTAAATTATTATGTGTATCCTATTCTTTGTTGCAACAAATAAAGAAAATCTAAGACACCAATTAAAATAGCTAAACAGCTTTATTGGAATGTTTTAGAGCATGTAGTATGCTACTCATTGATGTCAGAGCCCATTAAATCGCTGATATCCGAGTCTTTTCAGTGAATCGGTTCTTTTGAACAATACATGCCAAAGAACCGATTCAGCCCGGCGGAGTATTCGACTGAGGCGGAGTATTATTGGACCAATGCGCTTCAGCTTTACTGCCGAGTCCATCAGCTGAACAACACCCGCTGATTCAGGTAAGAAAAGCAATCTCCCTAAATAAAATATTACTTTATACTTTGCATTTTACCTTGGAATACATATTATGAGTGTCTAGTTTACGTCAAGCAGACTGGATTATTTTTCCGTGGCTGTAAATGTATGATATTAGTGTGCTGCTTGTGCTCTCACTGCATGTTATCTTTGTTTAGATAAAGTTGCGAGTGACTGCTACAAATTGATACAGTTTATAAGCCACTTAACAAACAATTACCCTGTAACTTGTTAACCGCGGCAGAAACAGTCAAAGCTCGTACCCGGAGTGTGTTTTGTGAGGGTCTGTTAGCCTGCTGGCCTGTGACATTTACCCTTCACCCTTCTTCAGTGTTGGTTTGGAGATCTTCCAGTGTCTGTCCTCTGTCGCTGTTGTGACCCCCTCCATCAGCTGTGCTAAACTGCTGGTTGCTGAGATTATGAGATCTGATTTAATCTGTTATGATCTGGATGTGGCTAGTTTAGCGTGTTAGCTGCTAGCGAGAGTGAATGGGCGTCAACATAAACACATCTGTTTGTACCTTTACTTTGAGCTGCTGATTTTAATCTTTGCAGTTTTGCTGTTTGCTAAACATTAGAAACGTAAACGTATCGATTCTTGGAAATAAGGAATGATTGATTTTGCCTTACCTGCATTTACTATGGAAAGCAAAGTTTACCCCAAAAGATTAAATTAATAAAGCATGCATTTGGGATCTTTTCAAGCTAAGAAGTTTCTTTCGGTACTTTATTATTATTATTATTATTAATCTTATTATACGTTATTCTTTATTAGAATTCCTATAATTATTGTTATTATTGGGCTCTAATACTAAGTTATCTGTTTTATTTTAGTAGTATAATGGTAATATTTATTTAAGTAATATAATAATGATACAACAGTAACTATGGAATTACCATGTTAAATGTCTAGCTTGTGAATTTTGATTTGAAAATAATAAGAATAAAATCAACTCAAATATAAAGCAAGCACTACTAACAATGTCATTAAAGTACCAGTTATTTCAATGAATTGATTCAAATAAAAATATTTAACATAACCAGATTCCACGTTGGTTTTTATGGTTATTTTTTTTAATCATAAAAACCAACGTGGAATCCGGTTATGTTAAATATTTTTTATTTGAATCAATTCAAAATGCCCCTCAAAATTAAGGTTGGGGGGCAATTATTCTCCCTAATTAAATGATTAACTTCTGACTCTGGATTGTGGTAGTTTAGGTTCATTAAACTGTCATTTTGTTTGTGCAAAGCATCATCTGTTTTTAATATGAATGTGTTTTGTTTTCAATAAATATGATTGAAATTTCAAGTTAATGTATGTAATTTTGTCTTTACCAATAGGAAAACAAAGTTCTTTTAGATGAGTTAAAGTTGTACGTTTTGTGTTTTTCACAGAATATTTGAGCTGTGTTTTCAAAATGGATGCTGACAATGAAGCCAAAGGTACAGAAATGAATTCGTGGTACTGTCTTTAACAAGCAACCTTGCATTTTTCACACAAGCTATTCCTTGTACAGTCTGTATGGCTTTTGAAATGCTGACACATTTTTGAGCTGGCAGAGAACATGATTTTGTGTGTTACTTAAATTGTCTTGTAAATTATGTTTTTGATTCAGGGTGCTTCTTGAACAAAAGCCAGTATAATGTTTCAGTGTAAAAGTTTCATGAAGCTTCAGCACATCACTGCTGTCAATGATTTAATGGAAAAGATTGTCTCATAGGTTCTTTTGAGAAATTTGTGCAATCTCACAAACCTACTAAGAGCAATATCAAAGGCGAAACAAAAAATGTTGAATCAATAGTTATGTTTTACCATGTTGAACATGATTTTATGCTTCCTTTAGGATGGATGTCTGTTTGTGGAAAGGACTGTGTGCAGTGTAAACGTTCTTTTAGAGTTAATAGTCATAAATAGCATTGATTTTGCCATCTATTAATTTTTTATGCTGGTGATGGCATGTTATTTTCAGGGAAGGTGAGCGACCAGGCGATGCAGAACCCACAAGCATTGGCAGCTCTTCAGGACAAAATAGACAGTGTCTCACATAGTGCTTCCATCATGGACAGGTAAGCAAGATGAAATATTTGAAAAATGAAGCAAATTTCTCTTACAAACCAAACTAATAACTTGGAAACAAAGAGACTAACAGGGCAAACATAAATTTTCTACCTCATTGTTTTTATTTCTGGTCATGGCATAGTCATTGTCATGTTTTTATTGTTTCCTATCTTGAGAAAACTATTTCCTAAGTGGATAGGTCTCATATTTCCTGTGTGGAATTTTAAAACTGGACATTGCATTTTTATTGTTCCTCATGTTACGTAGCGAGACAACCTTACCGGTGTAATATAACCGTCCATCTAACGGGGAAAAACTCTAGTCAGACCATCTGCTTGTAACCTAAAATCTGTCTCTGCATGTTAGGTTATAACATAGAAGTCAGTCCTAATGGTGTGTATCTGTGTATGTCTTTGTGCGTGTCAGCTTGACGATGCCCAGAGAGAGGTCACTCACCCGTGAAGGCTAACTCGCTCTCTGAGTTTGGCTGTAGTTGTAGTGGTCATGAAAACGATGACAGACAACAATATTTGCACAAAACAGAAATAATCCATTTGTGCGTGAACACAGCAAGACCAAACATAAGGCTTGTGGAAAGGATGCTGGCTAGAAAGCCACTTTTATTTTTAAACCAACTAAAACAGATTCAGTGATTGCAGTGCACACTTTATAATAACATCTTTGCTTTTCTTCGCGTGTGACTCGAGTTATCAGAGGTTAAGCACATTTTGCGATGTGATATGAACAGGGATCTTATGTGTCATACTCTTATTTCAAACCCATCTGCTGACCCCAGAGAGCAGGGAAATGCACCGGTCCAGCTGTGCAGTACCAGACACCCATCTGCTCACACAATGTCTTTCTTCTCTTCCTCTCCCAACTTCTTTTCAGCTTACCAAAGTCTGTGAAAAGAAGAGTCAATGCCTTAAAGAATCTTCAGGTTAACAGCACACACATCGAAGCCAAGTTTTACAAGGAGGTGCATGAGCTGGAGAGAAAGTATAGCGCTCTTTATCAGCCATTATTTGACAAAGTGAGTTGGGTTTGTGTGTGTGTGTGTGTGTGTGTGTATCTATTTATCTTAGCATTATAATATTATATGCTTTATATATTTACATATGCTGCAGTTTTAATTTATATTTTTATTCAGAAATGACACATTTAAGTTTTCAAAAGTGACCTTTGAGACATTTGTTACAAAAGATTTCTATTTTAAATAAATGCTCTTCTTTATAATTTTCTGTTCTTTAAAGTATCCTGAAAAGGTGCATCACAGTTACCACAAAAAATGTTAAGTCAATATTAAATATCAACTGTTTTTCATCATCGATAATAACAAGAAATATTTCTTAAGCACCAAATCACATTTTAGGATAATTTAGGATAAGAATCATGTGACACTGAAGACTGCTGAAAATTCACCTTTGCCATCACAGGAATAAATACCATGTATTAATAACAACAAAATAGATTGAAATAGAAAATGTTAAATTGTAATAAATTTCACAGTATTAATGTTTTTGCTGTATTCTTGATCAAATAAATGTAGCCTTGGTGAGTATAAAAAAAACATGAAAAAATCTTACCAACCCCAAACTTTTGAACTATTCAGATCTCAGATATGGCAGCTAATGTAGTGTTGACAGACCCACTGAAGATGGGCTCAAGTATGAAATGAAAGATGAGGCTGCATTGTGTCTGTCTAAAGTAGACCTGGGATTTTCCATAAAAAGAGCTCTCAGGTAAATGGCGGGGAAAGCAAGTGAAGAGAACATTCAGGGAATTCAGAAGTGATGCACTCTTAAAGAGACTTCATCCAAACCAGGAGAATGCATACTTCAATTTAATAGTTTTAGAAAGTCCCTGAAAGAGAAAAACGATTGAGCAAAACATTTGCCAACCTACACAGGGCTGCTACACAAAAGAAAGAGAGATCCTTGTGCAAACTAAATAAAGTAATTAAAACTTTGACAAAACCCCAAGAGTACTACTGTTAAATTGGAATTAAATTAAATGTTTTTTTTTTTCTCTTGTAGTTATAGCGTCTTTTAATAAGGATTGTATTAGGTGTTTATATGCACTGAGTCTTTGTTAGTGTTCTCATACTTAAAGATGCCACAGCCATTGCATACTTTTTATGTGCTTTACTGTATTTGTTCCATTTTATATATTTACCTTTTAGAATTTAAAGAGCTGGAAAAAAATATAGTACTTGAAATTCTTGCCATTTAGTTAAATATTATTTGTACTGTGTACACTATCTGTTCCTCAGTGTTCTGTACATTGCTGTGAAAAGGTTTTTGCCCTTTCCTGTTTTTTTTAAAATTTTTTTGCATATGTCACAATTAAAAGATTCTGATCAAACAAATTTTAATATTACACAAAGATAACCCGAGTAAATACAAAATGCAGTTTTGAAATAAAGATTTCGTTTATTAAGGGAAAAAACCTGTCCAAAACTGCCTGCCCCTACGTGAAAGAGTAATTACCCCCTAAATCTAATAACTGGTTGTGCCACCCGTGGCAGCAACAACTGCAATCAAGCGTTTGCGATAACTGGCAATGAGTCTTTCACATCGATGTGGAGGAATGTTGGCCCACTCTTCTTTGCAGAATTGTTTTAATTCAGCTACATCGGAGGGTTTTCGAGCATGAATGGACTGTTTAAGGTCTTGCCACAGCATCTCAATTGGATTTAAGCCCAGACTTTGACTTGGCCACTCCAAAACTTTAATTTTGTTTTTCTTGAGCCATTCAGAGGTGGACTTGCTGGTGTGTTTGGGATCATTGTCCTGCTGCATAACCCAAGGTCACAAACTGACGGCCAGTCATTCTCCTTCAGGATTTTCTGATAGAGTGCAGAATTCATGGTTCCATCAATTATGGCAAGCCGTCCAGGTCCTGAAGCTGCAAAGCAGCCCCAGACCATCATACTACCACCACCATGTTTGACTGTTGGTATGATGATCTTTTTATGAAATGTTGTGTTGGTTTTAAGCCAGATGTAACGGGACACACACATTCCAAAAGTTCAACTTTTGTCTCATCAGTCCACAGAATATTTGCCCAAAAGTCTTGGGGATAATCAAGATATTTTTTGGCAAATGTGAGACGAGCCTTTGTGTTCTTTTTGGTCAGCAGTGGCTTTTGCCTTGGAACTCTCCCATGGATGCCGTTTTTGCCCAGTCTCTTTCTTATTGTTGAATCATGAACACTGACCTTAATTGAGGGAAGTGAGGCCTGCAGTTCTTTAGATGTTGTTCTGGGTTCTTTTATGACCTCCTGGATGAGTCGTCCTTGCGCTCTTGGAGTAATTTTGATAGGCCGGCCACTCCTGGGAAGGTTCACCACTGTTCCAAGTTTTCTCCATTTATGGATAATGGCTCTGACCGTGGTTCGCTGGAGTCCCAAAGCCTTAGAAATGGCTTTATAACCCTTTCCACACTGATACATGTCAACTGTTTTGTTTCTCATCTGTTCTTGAATGTCTTTAGATCACGGCATGTTGTATTTACTTGAATTATCTTTGTGTAATATTAAAATTTGTTTGATGATCTGAATCTTTTAAGTGTGACATATGCAAAAAAAAAAAAAAACGGAAGGGGGCAAAAACCTTTTCACGGCACTGTAGGTTTCAGTATGGCTCCAAAGTACAGAAAATTTCCTGAGCTCAATGTGAGCACTCCTCTCATTTGTCTGGATGGATATTATAATATTTCACAAGTGAGCTTTTTGTGTGTTTCCAGAGAAGAAACATTGTCTCTGGAGAAGTGGAACCCACTGATGAGGAGTGTGAATGGCAGAGTGACCATGAGGATGAAGCCGCATTAGCAGTGAGTATCATCTGTCCACTCGCATTGAAATCAGACAGAAGAGCAGCAGTCTGAGGCAAACCTTTCTTTTTCAGGAAGATCTGAAGAAGAAAGCTGCTATAGAGGAAAAGACAGAAGATGCTAATGAGGAGAAACCCAAAGGAATTCCAGAGTTTTGGCTCACCATATTCCGGAGTGTGGACATGTTGAGTGATATGCTGCAGGTGAACCAGCAGAACATTAGATATTCAACAGAGACCTTCTCCTCAGAGACTTCGCTATTCTTTTCTGAGTAATAATTATTTAATGTTTTCTTTTGCCCTGTAACCTTATACAGACAATATGCAACTATGTTATGTGAATGTGAATACAGTTATATATTTATTAAAATATTATGAATACAATTTCATGAAAAGACAGGATAATGTTCAAACACCACATATTTTCCAGAACATTTGAAATGAAAAGAAAACCTGTTCTGTCCATAATGCTCTCTTTCTCAACAGGAGCATGATGAACCAATACTTAAACATCTTCAAGATATAAAAGTGATATTTTCTGGTCCTGATCAGCCCATGGTAAGGACAGTATTTGAAGGTTTTATGTTGATTTTAAAGTGAACTGATTTTTCTTGTCATAACTGCTGTACAAATCTGATCATTTTAATTGTACTTATAAATGTATTTCATTATTCCTTTTTCTAACACAGAGCTTCACATTAGAGTTCCATTTTGAACCCAATGAATACTTCACCAACACAGTCCTCACAAAAGTATACAAGATGAAGTCGGAGCCAGATGCAGAGGATCCGTTTTCATTTGAGGGACCAGAAATCATCGACTGTGAGGGGTGAGCACTTCTCAAACAATACCTGCTCGGATTGTCAGCAGATTTTCACACTTTTTCATTATTCATCTCTTCTTTTGGTAGGTGTGAAATTGATTGGCACAAAGGCAAAGATGTGACGGTAAAAACGATCAAGAAGAAACAGAAACACAAAGGCAGAGGGACAGCGAGGGTCATCACCAAACAAGTGCCCAATGACTCCTTTTTCAACTTTTTCAACCCTATTAAAGGTACGCAACAAGATGTGCGTGTGAACTTTTATAAATGCTAATAACAGGCGAATGAGACCGGTAGGTTGAATTGCACAATGGGAAATCATAAGGTGCACTGCAGAGGAGGCATGAGTGGCATAGTGTGTCATGATAATTATGATTCTTTAATATTAGTTCTTCAATATTAGTTCTCTCATTTAAGTGTTTTCATATTGTAGGCCTACTCTTTTGCATGAAGTCACAAATATTTCTTTTCTTTTAGTTTCACCAGATAAAGAGTTGGTGAGTATTTTGTTTCTTTATTCTTTCTGGTCAGTTATAGCTAGGCAATTAGTTGGCCTGATTTGTTTCATGGTCAGAAAAATAAGATGTTATCCAGCATTATTTCTTCTGAAAGACATGAGTGATTAGTTTACTTTGAAAGAGAATTTTTTCAGAGAAGTTCAGAAAGACTTAATTTTTCGTCTTCAAATGATCAGAAAAGTTGTGTTCACTTTCTTTGCGTTCAACAGGATGAGGATTCGGAGTACACTTTAGCCACAGACTTTGAAATCGGTCATTTCTTCAGGGAAAGAATCGTTCCGAGAGCAGTTTTGTATTTCACAGGAGAAGCCCTGGAGGATGATGAAAGTGTACGTATTTCTTGACTGTTTCTTGCCTTATGATATCTATGGTTTTACAGAGTAGCTGCAGTTATTTGTAATATACATTAATTCGTTTGTGTCTGTTGATGCAGTTTGAAGAGGAGGAACTGGATGAGGGTGAAGAGGAGGTGAGTTCACTTTATACATTTTGAAGATAAATTGAGGAATCAGTGTTTTATGGAAATTTAGAGTTGAAATCAGTGATGTATTGTATTATATTATATTATGTTCAATTATGTAGACTAGCTCTCTGTTTTGTGTGAAATAGGACCAAGATGAGGAGGACGAAGATGATGAAGAGGAGGGAGATTCCAAGGTCAGTGTGGACTTGAACTGAAATATAAAAAGGAATTACTTCATTACTTTGTTCAGCGTTCCTCAGTCTCTGTAACTTAATTTCCTGTCTTTTTTTTTTTCTTTGGATGAATGTTTGTGGTTTATTTGCATGTTTGATGATTAATAATTATTGTGGTTGTTTTCTACCTGCTGTTCTGCCCTAGTGACAGGCATAAGTCATTCTCACCTCATACATTTCTAGGTAAGAAAGAAATGTCATGAGTCCATTCTAACCTTTGCCTTCACACATCGCTCTCGGCCTCATCCCTCTCTTTGTGTCTGCTATCCCATCCCTACAGTGCCCCTAGCCATATCATTAAGGCCTTGCCCAAAATCTCAGTACAGGACTGTAACAGAAAAGAGGACAGAATCACAGCTGCTGTATTAGTTAGAGAATTTTGGACAAGGTCCTTCCATCCATTTTGCTTAATGTATTTTGCTTAATAGTTATTGATGGTATTTAGTAGGTCAAGTACTTTTCCAGCTCAGATATGTGGCATCCTCTTTTGAATACATAATATCTTGCTATAACTTTACATCCACCTATTCAAGGTGACTATACCACTATGCACTGACATGGAAGACTTGAGGTCTACACTGACATTAGAGCCTGATCCTGGAGTGCTTCAGTACTGGGGTTTCTTGTCTTATATCTAATCTTAAAGGGGTCATATCATACACTACAGTTCAAAAGTCTGGGGTCAGTAAGATTTTTTTTTTTTTTTTTTTTTTAATTCAGCAAGGATTATGTGACACTAAAGACTGGAGTAATGACTGCTGTAAATTCAGGTTTGCCATCACAGGAATAAATTACATTTCAAAATATATTAAAATAGAAACAGCTAATAAAACAGCTATTTTAAATTGTAATAATATTTTACAGTATTACTGTTTTTACTGATTTTTTTTATCAAATAAATGCAGACTTGGTGCACATAATAGACTTTTTTAAAACATTAAATTAACATTATCTTGAATTAACATTATCTTGGTAGTGTACATTCTTTTATCAACCCCCCCAAAACAGTCTTAAATAAGTTTTTCTTGGCCCTTTCAGTCACTTCATAGTGACTGGATGGGTAGGGTGACCATACGGGCCATGTTTACGGGACGCGTCCTTGCCAGGATTTCTATATTGCCTAAAATACCCAGGTTTTGTCTGTTTTCACTGTGCAGGTCGATCGTTGTGTGACATTCATGTGATATGCTATAGAGAGCAGAGAAGACGGCTCCTTATGCTTTCGAATCGCTCTCACGCCTACCTTGGTGTCTTTTTTGATCGGTGCGCAGCGACGCTTCAAGTCAAACGAATGAAGAAACACGTGTGCATATTTGCATCGCTTTGATCGTTCTCTGTAGATCTTACCTTCTCACACACAGCGATTACGTACAATACCTGCATGTTATTGGTCAAACTACTTTGGATGTTTTAGGCAATATTAAAATCCTGGCCAGGACGTCCCGTATGAACGGCACATATGCCCACCCTATGGATGGGTCAAGTTTCTGAATACCAAATCTATGGTTAGTCATATATGAAGCTGCTTTGCAACGATGTGTATCATGAAAAGTGCTATACAAATAAACATGAATTGAATTAATATTTGGGGTTTACAATGTCAGAGACTGTAGGATTTCAGAACAATCTTTTTTAGCAGCTTATTACTTCAATAAATGATCTATTTGCACTTGAAGAAGTTTTGAGTTCTGAAAATGACTTTTTTTCTCAAAAGTTGAAGTGAGATTTGGTTCGTCGTGATATGACCCCTTCAAGCAGCTGCTTCAGATATAGCACATGTTCTTTCGGTGGATCAGGCTGTGGTGAAAGACACTTTCTCGCATTTAGTGATGATGTATCTGCAGTACAAAAGAGTGGTGATTCACTTTAGATTCCCTGACGCTTTTATCTTAATTAATGACTGCATTCACATTGTTGGTGCTACAAAGGCCTAGAGAGATAAGTCAGTGTAAATGTGCTTTCATGAGCCACTCTTCTGTGATGAAGATATATCTCTCTCTTTCTCCTGCACTCCTCCTACAGTTGCAGATACTGTATCAACGTATTGAATAAAAAAGTTCTGTCTTCCTTTCCCCATCTCTATGTTTTGTTTTTTTCAGACCGGGGATCCTCAGCCTGCAGAGTGCAAACAACAGTAGTTTGGATCGCTCACTGCTGCCACTGTCAAACCCCATCAGCTCACCTAGAATCAGCCCTGTAGTGCGGCGTACATTCTCTGATGAGCACACCATCCAACAAAACAAAACATGATGATGCAGTACATTGGTAAACTAGTTGGTTTTTTTTTTGTTTTTTTTCCCCCTACAAAATTTGCTTACTTTAAAATTCAGTTGCTATACAACAACACTATAGATAAATTGGGCAATTCCAGATTACAGCTGGCCTTCAGAATGTAGATATATACATAAATAAATGTAAAACTATTTTTTAATTCATTATTTAAACATGTACAGACATAATGACTTCAGATATGTCATTGCATAGCCAAAAAAACAAACAAAAACAAAAAACGCTGATTTGCGGGTTTGAAACGATCTGGCAAGCATTGTCTTCACATTCAAACAGGTGAAATTTTAAGCCTGAATAAAATAAATGGGATTGTATTCTAACTTCCTGCGCACATCTAACCTTTGTCAAGGTTGTTTGTATTTAACAAATTGTTTCTCTTCTTACTTTTGAAGTGTTCTGTGTCATGGGCATAACCATTTTTTACACAGTATATCTATTTATCTACTTTTTGAACAAAACTGTATGTTTATGCACTTATTTATTTATGGAATGTGCTAGCTAGCTAGCCAGTCCAACTAATATATCAGTGATATCTTGCAGGCATCAAGTAATTGTGTTTAATCATATCCGGCCTCTTTGCAATATAAATATCTAACATTTCCATCTTCATTTGACTTTCTCTTGAAGATCGTAATTTAAAAAAACTAAAATCTCTGCACTCCACTACATATGTATGCTCACTCAATGTAGTCTCATGTTTTTTAAACATATATTTCAATATACGTTATATCCATAATGCTGGAATTGCTCAATTTAGATAGTATTCAAAAACGATTGGGCAAAAGTCCACTGCCAACGGTCACTGAATTCTGAGTGAACTGCAGATGATTACATGTCTTGAAAGTCACATCCTGTGATCACATCCTCTAGATACAACACCACGTCCCAAAGTTGACTGAATTAATTTATTTTGTGACTTGATCTCATAGGTTACTCAGGGTTTTTTATGCCAAGATGACAGTGTGCGAGTATCCAGCATGGTGAAACTGTTGATATCTAACCTGCTTCATGTTCTCATTTGTCTCGTAAAAGAAGGAAGACTTTTGAAATGTGGTTTTAGTTATAACGGAGTTATTTATATATCTTTTCTTTCTTTATATTATTATTTTGAACTCTGTCTTGGTCTTGTGCTTCTTGGTGGATCCCTGAGAGCATATGTTTTGCTAATGTATGTACTGTACTCAGTTGATTATAGCCCCTTTTAACATTTAAAAAATGCTTTTGTTGTACTGCCCAAGCACTTACAAAAAAATAATAATAATAAATTAAACAAATACTTTTATTGCCAAAGAGAGTGATCTGATTTGACTTTACCACAACCTTTTCTGTATTTCAGGTCTGCATTTTATTTGAAATAATTGGATACTAATGCTAAAGAATGCATGTTATGTTGAAGGAATGTTTTGAGTTCAGTACGAGTTAAGCTTAATCAACAGCATTTGTAATTAATTGCTACAAAAGATCATTCAGATTGAATCCCAGATTCAACAACAAAAAAGCAGTATCAAGGTAACTTGAAATACTTGCTGTGGAAGTGAATGGGGCCCCATTTTGTAAGATTTAAAAGCAGAAATTTGAAACGTAATTCTAAAAGTATTTACCTTATTTCTTCTGTGTTGATGTGAAATAGTCATGCTTTGGAATTGGTTGTTTCCAGTCCACATTTGATTCTGATTATTGAATGTAAGGATAAAGTCATCTTCATTTATAATGAGAAAAGAAGTAACCTTAGACTGAAAGAAAAGAATGTATGATAGGTCACTTTGAAAGTTCAAGATCAAATGCCTGATTAGGTTAGAAGAATAACTGTTACAGATTTTGCAGCATTTTACCATTAAATATCACAAGTTAATTTATAAAATTTTAAATTATCCATTTGTTGTGACAGTTCTATGGTGTTATTGTGATGGATGGTAATGACATCAGCCTGCAAAAATCAGTTTTTTTCAAAAGACAAATTCATTTGTTTAGAGGGAAATATTTTTTTTGTTTTGTTCCCTAATCCTAAAGTAGTATTTAAGTATACATCTCTGTAACTGTTTTGACATTTAAATTTTTTCAGACATCGTTTGCAACAGGTATAATACAATGACCACATATGCAATATGCTTATTACTAACACCGTGTCCTAACTACACGCGACGCGACAAGATTCCAGCGGCAAACAATTATGGCAAGCCCTTAGGGTCAGAATTACGCTTTAGATTGATCGCGTTTACAGCCAAACGCCGTCAAATACGGCGTTCTAAACAGTATTTGCGCCGCAAAATACGCCGTTGTGATTACAAACGCCGTAAAAAAAAAAAACGCGCGAAAATACGTCAATGACGCCGTATTTGACGGCGTTTTAGTGTGCATGAAAAGCGCCGCTTTTTACGCCGTTCATATTGCCATATGACAGCGTAAAAAACGCCGTTTTGGTTGCACAGAGCGCGCGTCATTTACGGCGTTTTCCTTATAGTATAATGAGCCGCGCCCGCTGATTTCCACAGCCAGTAATATTGAACTGTTCTCACCCAATCAATGATGAACAGAACCAGACCAGACTAATTCACCATGGATCGTTTTAGCGGAAGAAGCGCCTGTGAACTGATGGGAAATATTTATGTACAAAGTCACTTTATCTCTACTAACATTGAACATAGGCCGATTCCACGTCTTTATCATACTTTAATTGTTAATTACATAGACAGCATTTTAGCATACCAACCCCATCTGCATGCTGCTGTCGCCACAGTCCTGACATAAACGAGCACGCTGCTGTAGTTATAAAAATACACGGTTTTAAACATTTAAACATTGTGTCTGGCTATACCGGTGACTTTGAAGACCAGATGATGTTTTGTGAAAAGTAGAATGCAGAAAACCAACCAAATTCCAAAGGGTTTACATTTTTATTACTATATATATATATTTTTTTTTTTGCAATCTGAATCTTTACTTAAAAAAAAACAAAAAAAAAACAGCTCTGTTAAACAATTTGCTGCAAGATTTAAGTGGATTTCATGGCCAAAGAATAAATAAGTCTTACACTTGTATGGGATCTAGGAGCTTTTTATTTTAACAACATTAAAAGTTCACATTCCCAATGACACTCGTGAACATAAATCAAAATGACAGTATCTTACAATATTTTACATCATAATACAATGGCAATCAAAAGAGTTCAATAGTATAAGTGACAATTATTGAGGTCCAAACATATGGGGGTGGAGTAGGGGTGTGGAAACATTTGACTAAAAAGTTGTGGATGATTTGGACAGTTGTTTTGGTATCACAAACATTAAGGTGGAAAACACAAAAAGAGTAAAAAAAACAAAGAAAAACAAAGCAGCATGTGATTGTACAACGCTCTCTTCCACACTCAATAACCATGGCCGAGGTGTCCTTGAGCAAGGTACTGAACCCCAACTGCTCCCTGGGTGCTGCAGCAAAAATGGCTGCCCACTGCTCCGTGTGTGTGTGTGTGTGTGTGTGTGTGTGTGTGTGTATACGTACTTGGATGGGTTAAATGCAGAGCACAAAGTCAGAGTATGGGACATCATACTAGGCCACACATCACTTCACTTTTTCATCTTCCAACATAGTTGTGTAAGAAATAAAAAGATACATACTGCATCACTTATACCTGGTTTCACAGACAGGGCTTAGACTAAGCCAGGATTAGGCCATAGTTCAATTAGAACATTTATGTAGCTTTTATTAACATTTAAAAAAAAAAAAAAAAAAAAAAAAAAACACACTACTGGTGTGCATCTCGAGACAAAACAATGGCACAGACAATTTAAGAACAGTCAGTGCAAGTTTCTTTCAGTTAAAACAGCTCAAATATGCATTTTAGTCTGGGACTAAGCTGAAGCCTTTTCTGTGAAACCAGGGGTTAGTGTTAAAAGAACTGTTGCCAAATATATACCATACCAGTATTTACTTCAATCCAAACAGCAAATTTTTTATATAAATGGAACAAATGAAGAGCTCAGAGGTGCATTTCATTGTCTACGTCCAATATACCGTCACTCTCCAGGAAATGGAAGAGTTTGTAGTAAACATTAGTCAGTCCCCGCCACGTCACCCCAGAGCCTCTCAATTCTTCGGTCATGAGTGCTCCTGCCTCTTCCAGATCCCCTGAAAATTTTCATAACACAGAAAGCATTGTCTTCTCCTCCATGATCCATCCTATCCCTAGAAGGCACTCCACATCTGGCCACGGCGTTTAAGAAGCAATGCATTACAATACTGCTGCGGTTGTTGGTGAAGGCATGGAGGAAGACTATAAGATGGCTGCAGCTATTGATACCCTCATGAATGACAATTCTCCATCTAAACCAAAACATAAATGAGAGAGAGTGTCATTAGACAAACAAAACAATTGTACAGTACTTATTCTAATGTCTCATGCTTATATATAGCAAAATATATTAATATTGTAGAATTTTACAAAAAAAAACAAAAAAAAAAACAAAACTATTGCTACGTAACCCATGCATATTTACCTCATCAATTTATGGTTGCCAATTTGCCATCAGGGTGCCACAGGGTGTTCGGTCCAGCGACACTGTAGAGTCTTTTTTGTGGTCTTTGGGATATTGCCCAAGGGTCAATTCAAACTAAACTCCTCTGCACTGTTTCTCTGGACCCAAACATCTGCCAGTAACTGTGCCCTCACAGCCTCAGATCCAAGCTGGTCATTCCCCAGCCATGAAGTCAGCAACCATTTCATCGAGCGCAGCATCTCTCATGTCAGAATATGACACGGAACCACTCAAATTGAACTCCCTGGAACAAACATATGCAAACATAACGACTGTTAATTTTCAATATATAATTCATATTAATGCAGAAACAATTATATACTACCACTCATATGGATTAATGATGTTGAAAATTCTACTTTGAATCACAGGAATAAATTATATTTAATATATTCCAGGGATAGGCAACATCGGTCCTGGAGTGTCAATGTCCTGCAAAGTTCAGCTCCAACCCTAATCAAACACACCTGAACAAGCTAATCAAAGTCTTCATGATCACTAACCCTGCGTCCCAATGTACATACTATCCACCCTATCTGCCCTAAATAGTATTGAAAATTACTACTATCACACAGAATTTAGGATGGATAGTATGCACATTGGGACGCAGGCTTGGGCTACAGGCAGGTGAGGTTTTTTCAGGGTTGGAGCTACTCCAGGACTGATGTTGCCTATCCCTGATTTATTTAAATAGAAGTGTTATTTCAAGCTGTAGTACTTCAGAATATTATGGTTTTTACAGCATTTTTACAGTATCAAATAGATGTAGCCACGGTGAGAAGAAAAAAAGTTCATTAAAAATATTTAAAAAAAAAAAAAAAAAAAAAAAAAGTACAGCTTACCCAAAAATAAAAATTCCATCATTATTTACTAACCCCCAGGTCATCTATAATGTATAACAGTGGTTCCCAACCACATTCCCAGAGCCCACACCCTTTTCAGGTTTTGGAGTCACTTAGCAGGCTGAATCAGTTGTGTTTTATTAAAAGAAACATGCAAGATGTGCCGTGTTGGTTTAGTGGGGAGGGATCCAGAAACGTGGTTCAGTGCCACTAATGTCCTTTTTAGCGGAACAGAAAATATGATTTCAGAAGAAAACATTTTTCTCCATTTAATGCAAGTGAACAGAACTCAACTTAGACCATGATGTTCCACAAGTCCTCGTTTAGGTTATTAAGCATCTTCTCTAGCAAAATGAGCAGTTATTTTCAGGAAAAATTATATATATATATATATATATATATATATATATATATATATATATATATATATATATATATATATATATATATATATATATATATATATATGCACACTTTTTATATATAATTGCCACCACATCACGTGTGACCCTCTCAGCTTGCATACATCACAGTTGTGAACTGAAGTAAACCATCTTGTGAATGGATATCACAGAGCTTTTTGTTTTTAAATAAAAATCTTACTTGCGCTTAAAATATGGATTTTGGTGCTGTCAAATGGTCTATATTGAGCCCTGTTCACTTGCATTAATAAAATCCTGGAATGTTTACCTCAAAAACAGGGGTTCTCAACTCTGGCCCTTGAGTGCCACAAATTTTTACCTCAAACCTTCATCAAACTCACCTGCTTGTAACTTTCTAGTGATCCTAAAGACACTGATTAGCTTGTTCAGGTGTGTCTGATTAGGATTTTTAATGTTTCACTCACCTTGTTCATGCACTCTATCATTGTTAGTGACTTCTGCTTTATACTCCTCCATGTCAGGAGTAACTGATCAGCTGCTGGTACAGTAATCAGCCGCGCTCTTACCCATTCAAGGCTTCTTTGCAATGTTTCCAGTCTAAAACCAAAAGACGACGTTAAAAATAAGCAATGGAGATGCCAAAATATTGATGCCATTTTATACTAGATCCTTTTAAAAACACGAAACACAAATACACAGTTTTAAGATTCAAAATATGATATTTGATGTTACAAAACGCTTATCTAGCACCCCTAATCAAACCGATCATATGGAGAATATTCGACTATTAAGATTGATATCACAAAAATAGAATATTTCAAATATTAAGTTAACAAGCATAACATTATAATCCTTCGGAATAATCGTAATTTTACAAGAGTTTAAAGACAAGGTTTTAAAGAATCACTAATGTCATGTGTTGGATAATAGCAAAGGGTTGGTGTTAGTGTATTTATGGGAAGTTCATAAAACTTAAAAACGATTCGTGGAGTAAAAACTATCCAAAATTCGTTAGACCATCAGACCTAGCAGAAAGCTAGCTTTATGTATGTTAGCTTTAATGTAACTGTTAACCATGGTGGCCGCTCATAAATGAGCTGAATGAGCGCCGACGGTAATTAAGGAACAGACTGACAGGCAGCAATGTTTTAATAAGTCCGAAGAAGCAATCATTACCTCAATAAAGTTGATTGGAGCACATTGGGTCTAAAATCTTCTGTCAGTTGTCGATTGTAATCCTCCAATGTCCGCTTACTAAGCAAAATAAAGTTTCGATTTACCATGATCTTAATTTGATGTGAATTACTAAAATGATCAGTTGGTCTGGTCTGGTTCTGTTCATCATTGATTGGGTGAGAACAGTTCAATATTACTGGCTGTGGAAACAAGCAGGCGTGGCTCATTATATTATAAGGAAAACGCCGTAAATAACGCGCGCTTTTGTGCAATCAGAACGGCGTTAAAAGCGGCGCTTTTTACAAACACCAAAATGGCGTTAAATACGGCGTATTTTTACGGTTTACGCGCGTTTTTTACGGCGCTAATACTGTTTTAAACGCCGTCAAAAACGGCTTTTTTTTATGTAAACGCGATTTATCTATAGCGTAATTCTGACCCTTTGGGCTTGCCATAGTGCACACCAGACGCGACAGAATCAATCAAATATCACAGCCAATCAGAAGCGTGTGTGGGCGGGCTCTCTCTGGAAGCGCGCTGCTCTCGCAACGAAATGAGTATGTTTAAAATCTAATTCATAAATATTAAAGCTTTTTAACATCATTAAATGTACATGGCCTACTGACATCTTTGTCATGGAATACACTCGTTGGTTCGCGGTGAGTTCACAGTTTTAACCTTCATCTTTGCTTTAATTTATTTTAAAGATCTGAGGTAAACTAACGTTATCTGTTGTTGCGTTCAGGATGGCTATAAGGTCACGTAACATGATATTTAAACTCTTTATAGACACGTTTAACTTTGAATAAAGCACATAATCACCAGAGATTATCTACTGTCGTATGGTTTGTATGTTGTTGTTCCAGCCGCGACGTCGCGGAAATAGAAGCCATTTCTAAATTAGAAATTTCGCGTGTCACCATCGCGGCTAGTTAGGACAAAAACTCAGATTAACATGGAAAACATACCTTTTATCGCGTCGCGTGTAGTTAGGACACGGTGTTAGGCAGTGTCTGCTGCCTTCTAAAGTCAAATATAAAAACATACAGGTAATATGAAGTTCTTCTATTGAGGGGTTTGTTATTAGTTGCATTTTGGTAGTATTGTCTGTAGGGGGCTCTGCATCTGTTAACCACTGCATACAATCAATGCCCACTTTATTAGGTACATTCTGCTTGTTAATACAAATATCTACGGTGCGTTCCAAACGGGATATATCGCCCTCCGAAGGGCACTTCTGAATGAAAACAGTCATGGCCGCCATATTGAAGTGTCGTTCCAAACCAAAGTGCTCAAAACTGTGATTTAAGTGACTTTGAATGTGGCATGGTTGTTGGTGCCAGACAGGTTTATCTGAGTGTTTCAGAAACTGCTGATCTACTCGAATTTTCAAAAAGAGAAAAAGTAAGCGGCAGTTCTGTGGGTGAAAATGCCTTTTTGATGCCAGAGATTAGAGGACAATAACAAGACTGGTTCAAGCTGATAGAAAGACAACCTAACTCAAATAACCACTCGTTACAACCGAGGTATGCAGAACAGCGTCTCTGAACACACACCAAGCCTTGAAGCAGATAGGGTACAGCAGGGGTCACCAGACACGGTCCTGCAGAGCTTAGCTCCAACCTTAATCAAACGCACCTGATGTAGCTAATCAATGTTTTACTAGGTGTACTTGAAACTTCCAGGGAGGTGTGTTGAGGCAAGTTGGAGCTAAACTTTGCAGGACACAGGCCCTCTAGGATCAAGTTTGGTGACCCCTGGGCTACAGCATAGCCCATAGAGTACCCATCTTGTGATGTTTACTTCCGGCAAGATAACATGCCATGGTCACAAAGCTCAAATCATCGCATACTGGTTTCTTGACCATGACAATGTATATACTCTCAGATGGCCTCCACAGTCACCAGATCTCAATCCAATAGAGCACCTTTGGGACGTGGTGGAATGGGATGTTCACATCATGTAGCCAATGAATCTGCAGCAACTATGAGATGCTGTCATGTCAGTATGGACCAAAATATCTGAGGAATGTGTGAGTCTATGCCATGCCCAGCAAGATGTACCTTATAAAGTAGCCGGTGAGTCTATTTTGAGAAAGAAACCCCCTACTGCATTCACATGACATTTGTATTTTATATTTGTACATGCTCAGTCATGACATCTGTTTTCACACTTTTAAAGCATGGATGAGTTTTCAATGTCTTCTGCAGGACAAAAGGCAAGTTTTACTAAGTGTGAGACAGGCTGAGGAGTTATCCTAAAGAGAGGAAGGAGTGACATGCCAGTCACTTCCCAATGTCTAGTGAGCAAGAAACTGGTGGAATTGCACACAAGGAGTCAGGAATTCAAATTTTATGTGCCGAATGTCAAGCGCACACACAGTTATCCTCACTCTCTTTAATACACTGTCACTAAACTACAGGTGATGTCAGTGTGCTCTGTCATTCTCTGTCCTCCAGTGGGACTGAAATCTGAAAAGGCCTTATCGGCATGTTAAATGTACACCACTGTTCAAAAAAAGTATCTTTTGTTCACAGAGGCTTTATTTATTTTATTAAAAATGCTTAAAAACAATAATATTGTGAAATATTGTTACAGCTTAAATAGCTGGCTAATTCATTCCTGTGATGGTGAATCTGAAGTAGCCATTACTCTAGTCTTCAGTGTCACATGATCCTTCAGAAATTATTCTGATATGCTGATTTAAACATTATTATTGATGGTGTTGCTTAATATTTTTGTGGAAAAAATATATTTCAGGTTTCTTTGATGAACAGAAAAATCAAAACCATTTATTTATTTTTTTACTAAGCCCAAACTTTTGAACAGTAGTGTACTTGCTCATCTGCATAGGATGTTAAAGATTAAAAATTAAACACAAATATTCAAATTTGACAGGAAGTGAATCATTTTTATCCACTTTCTTCCACTCAATCTATTTTTTTTTTATCTATCTGTCTTCATCCTTTAAACCTCCTTTCCTGTCTTTGTTTCTAACTCCTCTGCTCTATTTTGTGTCCAAATTTTGCATTCACTGTTATCTACAACAATCCTTCTTTACCTCCATCTCATCCCTTCCCTCCTCACCATTTTTCTTCCTGCCTCTGTCCTTCCACCCCCCCCCCCCCCCCCCCCCCCCCCCCCCAAATCCCTCTCCGTATACCAGTTGATGAATATTCATCAGGTTAAGTCTTACTATGCTCTTCACAGTTCTTGTTAGGAGCAGTATGTTAATGACATTCAGCAGAGAGTCCAAATGTAGATAAGTGTACTCTGGGAAAAGGGTTTCCCTCCTGCTGGCTAACAACGCTTCCATTTATGGGACGTTCGTGATGGCACGGTGGTCAGCCGCATTGGACGGATCCCTTCTGTCTCTAGCATGCAGCCATTTACGAGCATTTAAAATCCACTTTTATGCTCATTATGTTAAGAGCTCCCTCTCTTTTTGACCACTGCCCTCCTCTTCCCCACTATACAGCGACAATAGGGCCGTATTATTGGTTAAATCAATGGCCTCTTTGGTCTTTCTTGAATGTGATGCATTTTTATGCAAACATATCTTAAAAAGGATGCGTTTTATTCTATGTAGATTTATGTGACTGTAGTGGGTCTATTATTGATAGACAGGTCATCGAGGAGGTAGAATCCCTTTGAGGGTGGATCTCCACTGAGCTGTGTATATTGTTAATGGGAAGGGCTGGACACAGCCGGTTTTGTGTGTCTAATGAGTGGTTTGCCGTGAGGAGGAGACAAAACTGCTGCTGTCCCACTGCTATCAGCCACTCCCACTCTGCTATTGTCTCCTTACAGTCTACACTTATTCTCACTTTTCTTCTTAAATGCAACATTAAGAGTTGGTGTTCTGTGTTTTTCAGTGCCAATGTGATCAGACTCTAAAAGGTTAACTCAAAAGAGTTCCTAAATAAATGAATGGCAAGCCAATTCTCCATAGATACCTACTGTAAAATAGGTCCTCCATGTGCTTTTAATTTGAGGATTCTCAGTTGCCCTTCCTTCAGGTTAAATCTTTAGGCCAATAGGAAGCAACAAACAATCACACTTATGAGCAAGTCTTTGAATGCATTGTTTTTTTGTTTTGCTTTGGCTTCATGTAAAACTGATGTTGATGGGGGGAAAAAAAAGACAAAGAAACTAGCAAAGCAATATCACGCGAGTTCTTTTGTTCCAAATATTAACCTCACTATGCAGGTGATTTTCAGACCTGACACGACTGATCAAGTCATTGCTCACATTAACAAAATTTTGTGGGCCAAAAATCCATTGTCTATCATCAATAGTATTGTCTTTCTCTTGATCCTATTGTGAACTTGAGCCCATTGCAAAATCTAGGGGGGTGTTTATATGAGACCATTTTTAACCAAAAACTGAAAATTTTTTGATGTGTTGTTCAGTTACATGAAAACTGCATTTTGAGGTCTTAAACTAACTTTTTAAAAGCGGCTTTTAAAGTGCAATGTTTTGAAAATGATGGTGTTTCTTTACAAAGTGACATCACCAACTACTGGCCTGCCATGCATAATACAGCATTTATGTCGATCTGTGTGAACAGGTCAAAGTACCCTAAATGGGAAAACCTTTTACCCTCAAGTAGAAAATTCCCAAATGATTTGAATGAAATGAAATTACTGCATCCGCCTGCAATTTGCCAATAGCAATGTTAAATGTGACCGCACATTTACATCTAGAGTAGACAGTATTAGAGTTCCTGTGTTAATTTTTGCTCAGCCAATGACAATTGTTCCAAAGGAAGCCACAGTGGAATTAACCATTGCGTTTTCAAGCAACGTGCATAAGTGTTTCATTCCTGAATGAATCACTGTCATTAGAAATCGGTTAGGTCAGTGATTCTCAACAAATTTTGCCTGGAAGGCTCAGAAACTGGGAGTGTCCATACATTAAATTAACTAATTAGTTAAAACTTTATGATTCCAGAAGAAATATGGGGGAAGAAATATGATTTTAGTTTAGATTGATTTTAGTATCTTGATTTTAAGCATTTTAACTTAGGTTAGAGTTACATTATTTTAATATATTAAAAAAGGTAATCTTAAATTAGTATTTAATTTACATTTAATTCATCCTGAGGCCCCTTAGAAGTTTGCTGAGAGACCCTAATTGCTCCATCTATTATTGTAATGATTTAACCTGCAGAAACCTAATGATAGGCCCAAACAAACAGTGAAAAGTCCCAGCATCTTGGAAGGCTGCTCAGCCAATCAGATTTGAAGACTGACACTAACTGTTATATAAAATGAAATATTAATTGTTTCTTGGAAAGTGTTTCCCATAAACTTCAAATATGTTTGAACTTCTGAACAAGGAAATGTTAGTATAAATGATAACAAGAAATTGTTTGTTCCCAGGGGGGAAAAGAAGGGAGAGAACAGGATATCATTCAAGCCAAAAAGAAAAAATCATTCAATCATATTTTTACCCACAACAATAGTTCACACTAAAACTTTTTTAGAAGTCCAGGAAAAATAAACGAAAACCAGACCTTCAATGTACTGTGGAGAGATTCCCATAGATTTCAGGCTGCTGCCTGGGTGCCTCCCCATTCTTACAGTAGTAGCCCACATACCTCTCTACTCCATCTCTGGGCCGCATGCCAGCGTATCCAAGTGGCACTGGACCACCAATTGTAACACTGAGCTTTTTGTCCTATGCCTATGTGCCACTCCTGAGTCTCAGTAACCATGGTGACATGTGAACTGTGCCAAGCATACATTTGGTGCCCTTACAATGGCAGAAGAGCAGAGTAGTAACTGGGCAGGGCAGTTATTTACAACACCATCATATTTGGGGATTGGCTCTGCTGGGTCGCTCTAAGTACACGATGGGTCAGAAAAACTGGAAGTGAGGCATTTGTCTTCTTCCTTTGAATAAAACTGAAATCTGACTGAAAAATCAAAGCTGTTTTTTTTTTTTTTTTATATCTAAAAGCGCAATCTGTGTCCTCATTTGGTGCACCCAGAATTATTCATGTCAACAGTGAATGTTTTTTTTTTTTTTTCCCTAAGCAACACTTTCCAGCTTTTTCATTTCATATGCCATCCTTTAATAAGTCTGAAAAAATACTGTATTGATTTTCTCATTCAGATCTTTAGCTAAACACGGTTCGATGATTAATACATACAGGAACAAAATACTTCTAAAATGCCTTGGCTTTAAATTCACTGACGTATGATGACTCAGATTGAAATCAACCTTAGGGCACTTCCTCTGACTTCTTCAGAGGCATCTGATCACTTGCTTTCTTTCACATCTCTTAGAGTGAGACCTATGTATTGTAATTCTACATTAGTTTAACAACTACATGCTTTTATCCGATTAGCAGTAGAGAAACTGAAGCCTTTCTTGGAGGGAGCGCTTTAAGTCGTTTGAGCAGATGTTCGAGATCTCAAAACGGCATACTAGTGTTTTGGGGTGTTTCTTTGTGTCTGTAACAAGTGCATATAATCTTTCTTTTTATTTATTTTTGTTGTGAAGCAAAAGCAGCCCACCCTAAAAACAACATGCACAAGCACACGCACACAATCACTCCATTATGCCATGACAAAAGTGCCTTTGATGTGGTGGAAGCAGAGCAATCTAGAGTCACAACAGCACAGAGAGGCAGGAGATGTTTACTGAGTGAGCACACTCATGCTTACAGGAGCAGAGCTGTTTGGAGAGACAGCATGCAGCTGCAGGAGGGACATCCCTGTTGTTTGATCTGCTCCAGTCCCTCTGAGGTTTGGATACGGTTACCCCCAGGAAGCCCATCGGTTTGCAGTTGGGAGAAATAAAATATCTCTGCCCATTCTGAACATGATTGGCTCAAGGCAGAATCCACATACATACACTATGAAATATTAAAGTCTGTATCATAAAAACATATTTCCATGGGTAATGAATAAATGCTTACATAATAATCTCCTGTGGCTTTTCTCTAATCTGCTCTGTAAATACACAAGGCTGGACCTCAAATTGTTGCCATCTGGTATATATGATCAAATTGTTTACACCTGGTATCTTTCAGAGTTTTTGTGAGGAGTATAAATCTTCTCTTTCTTCAGAAGAAAGAGATTAGATTATTAGAGAGTTTATTAAAGTGTTCTTCAAGCATAGAAAAAAAAAAACATTATTTAAGAACTGCATGTTCACTGAAAGGTTCTTGTACTCATAAAAATTAAGGTTCCAAAAGTGGGTTTTGCAGCGATGCCAGAGAAAAACCACTTTAAGTTTCCAACACTCTTAAACATACTGTAAAGGTTCTTAATTGGCATCTATGTTTCCAACCTTTAAAAGGATAGTTCACCCAAAAATGAAAATTCCAAAAATAAAAATTAATTACTCACCCTCATGTCGTTCCAAACCCATAAGACCATTGTTCATCTTCGGAACACAAATTTCCGAATTTCTGACCCTGCACTCTAAAAAATTGGGTTGTTTGGGTTGTTTTCAACCAACATTTGGGTTAAATGTTTAACCCAACCTTCTGGGCAATAACCCAACCGCTGGGTCAAAAACAACCCAGTCGCTGGGTTTGTCCATATTTTACCCATTGCTGGGTTGTATTTAACCCAGCATGTTTTAGAGTGTGCATAAGCAGCAACACAACTGACACATTCAAGGCCCATAAAGGTAGTAAGGACATCCTTAAAATAGTCCATGTGACATCAGTGGCTCTAGGAGAAGACTTTTTGTGTGCAAAGAAAACAATAATAGTGACTTTATTCAGCAATTCTTCTTTTCCGTGTCAGTCTTTGATGCACATTCACAACCGTATGACAATGCATGTGACATCTCGTTCTTAAAATAACCACTTCTAGTGTTAATAACACTTTAATTAACTAAAGAACCTTTTTACACAAAGTTAAAATTGATAGATAAGACAGATAGATAGATAGATAGATAGATAGATAGATAGATAGATAGATAGATAGATAGCCTACATTAAAATCAATGGACAAAGTCAGAAGAAGAATATACTTTTAAAATGCTGAAATGTTATGCACAGCATTCACAACCCATTTAACTTACAAACAGTGTGGATACATTACACACTGTCAGATATATGAGTTGTTTACCTTGGTTCTGTCCCCTGTGAGCCTGTGGTTGAGCTGACCCTAGTTAGCTCTTTGTGTTCAGAGACAGTAAGGGTCCCTTGCACATGGCTGTGTCAGTGGCCAGGCGGAGTGGGATCCTCAGCCTGTAGGAGCGCATGACACGGATGCACATGTGATCTGATCTCTCGCCCCCTCAGACACCAGGAGAGAAGAATTCTCTCTCAGCCCATTTGAAGGTCATGGCAGAGGGTCCTGCAACCCCAACTGTGTGTGTACTGTGTGTGTGTGTGTGTGTGTGTGTGTGTGTGTGTGTGTGTGTGTGTGTGCGTGTGTGGGTGTGTGTGTGTGTGTGTGTGTGTTGCACACTAGTCTGTGACTTGCATTTCAATGAACAATAAGTAAATGGTACTGTGTGTTATTGACAGGCTATTATTATGCATACACGTTTGATTGTATGTGCCTTATAGACCTATACAATTAATTCTGCTTAAGTTACAATAAATGATGTTGTAAATATAGAACACATCCGACTTCGTAGCAAATGGGCGCGTGTTATAGCAATATACCAGCACATCATATTAATCAGTGGGTTTTTTTCATTGTTACTGGCGAAATACGAAGCTCTAAATTAGTCAGTGTCTGTTTATTTAATTTTAATTTTTTAATTTATTGTTGTGTCGTGTATTTGGCGCAGCGCGTTCGCAGGTTACAGGAAACTAGCGTGGAGCCGTGTACACGGAAAGGGGGTGTGTGAGGATACTGGCAGCGTTTCATGCAGCTCCAGTGGACACCTAAAGCGGGACTCACTGTGTGTGTGTGTGTGTGTAAAGAGTGCTAACACACACTCTCACACACTTAACATTTGGACACAACATGGCGATGAGGCGCCGAGAGACACGACGACTCTTCCCCGACTAACACAACCACGTTATGTTTATTGGTGGGGGAAGCGTGCGACAGAAATACGTGAAATTACGCGCAACTAATTAAACCTGAAGAGATTTTTTTCCGAATTCCATTATATGCATGTAGCTGTAGCGGTCATATAAAGCACACACTGCTTTTACCCCGCTGCTGGAAATCAAACGCTCTACATGGCGGTGGAGAATATCTGGTTCTTCTGTCTGTTTTCTTTGGGTTACTGTGGATTATCCGTGCAAGGTAATACAAGTTAAATCTAACCCCAGTGTTTTCCCTTGCAGTGTCTTTTAAGTTGTGTGTGTCTGGTAGCCTGTATGTATGTATTTCTTTGTATCTGTCAGGATATGTGAGTAGAGGGGCTGGAGAGAGAAATCATGCACCTTGCTTGTTGCAGCGTTTCGGAGCTTTTACTTTTCACGTTTTCCTTTTTTTATATTCTTTACGCAAACAGGCAGTCAAATTACGCTGAAGTACAGTATTTATTTGTGGGTTCAACTTTTTGTCATGTCCAAACCTCACTTTTGAAAACAATATTATGCGCTCAATATTTGAGTTAATTTAGACGTAATAGTAAAAATAATAAAACTGTTTAAAAAAATAGTAATTGATGAAGAGGCATAGAAAGCAAGGCAGTGTTTGTTCAGAGGGGCGGATATGTTGTAGGGGGTCTCTAATTTGGGAATGTAGGCTACAGGACAGGTTGATATTCGTCATGACGTATAGCAAACATTTGGTAAATGAAATGTTAGACTTAAAAGGGGTTTGTGTGACTGCTTTATTTAGATTTGAAGTCCCACGATGCGGATTGTTCTTATAAAGTCCATTTTAGCCGTCTAATTTCTACGTATTGCTAAATGTTGCAAGCGAATATTAACTCATATTTACCCCGAGTGTCCTTGAGTTGAATATATGAAACTTTAAAAATTGTTTAAAATTTAATTAACATTTATTAAAGCACAATGTTTTTCTTGAAATGAATGACGCTGGAAAAAAATAGTGTCACACTTGCACGGATTGTTACACGGAATTGGGATAACAAATCCGGTTAACTACTGTAATCTAGCGTAAGTAAATACACACATATGTAGCCTAAAAGTTATAACGATAACAAGCTTTGGCAAAAGTTTTGCTGTTTGTTGTTTTTAAACGACGTGAAAGTGTCTTTCACACAGAACAAGATGACAGGGAGTTGGACAGGTCAGGTGGAAGAGAAAGCAATCTGCTTTTTATGCTTCATGCTGTCTATTAAGTGTCTTTCACTTTTTCCTGGGTACTATAGCTTATGGCTGTCAAATTTTCTGAAAAACTAAATTCGAATTTTGTACTAAAATATTATCAAAATTCGAATTATATTCGAATTTAAAAGGCATAATTTCATTTTGGGGGGGGTGGGGGGGCTTTTGGCTTCTCTCCTGAGGCCACAAGAGGGCGCATCGAGCAAAAATATTACTAATGCATGTTTATTAAAGCAATAAAAAACAAGACTATCTTTGAAAAAAAGTGCATAATGTTTAAAATAATGTTTATAAACCATATATAATTAATTACGTTGCTTAAACAATTAGAAACAACAAACATCATGTAAGTATGTATAGTTTAATACCGAAAACCAATCGCAAAGAGTAGCCTACTTTTTTCATTTAAAAACATGAGATGCAGTGGGATGCAGAAAAACCGACATAAAGTCTCGAGACGTGTTTTTTAAAAGTTGAACTTACATTAATTTTACATGGCTTTCTAAACATGCCGCTCTATTGTGCGAGACGCGAGTGCAACGGTGAAAGTCCTCCCTCCAGAAAATGCGATAAATATGCGTTCTGTGTGAACGGCTTGGTTTCAGTTTTGACGTAAACAACATCTTCTCCGCATTGATGTTCTCTTTTTCCGCAATATTTTGAATGAGCAGCGCCGCATCCAGTGGGTTCAACTGGATAGACTAAAAAAACATTAACACGCAACACCTACATCGTCATCGCATCTTGTGTGCCACATATAAGGCTGCCTGACACGCATTTAAAATTAGAATGCAGCGTTTTTGCATTCGAATGTGGAGTTAAATTCGACGAATATTCGAAATTCGATTTTTTTTTTTGACAGTCCTACTATAGCTTAACAAACCATAAAATATAGCTGCATTTTTTGGTCCACATTCCCTAAGTGTGCCAAAACGGCAACACATGAAAAAAAAAAAAAAATATATATATATATATTGTAACTTGTGATGCCTTCGTCGCCACACACATAGGGCCGTCGCAAGTGGGGTGAAAGGTGGTGACGATTATAGCCCCCCGGCAATCTCAACCGACTGGCTGAGGCCAACCTAAAGAGACGCTCACGACAGTTGACGGGCCACTGCTGCGCGTCGTCACGAAAGCTTATCATTTGCACGTGTTTTTAAGCCTTGTCAATTTAAACATTCAAAAGAGTTTAAAGCATTCAAACACAAGATGCGGAAAAGCTCAACTGAGTACTCGCGTGGCGCGCCCTTTTCGGTGCTCACGCAGAGCCGCGTCTCACGGACAGCAACACCGAACCGAGATCTCCTTCGCGTCCAAATCAGCACCTGCGCGCGGTGTTCTGTGCGCACAGGGCGCACGCTTTGAGATGCGTCTCAAAGCGCTTGAACACCGAATTTGCCTCTTCTTGCTCTTGTACCGACAAATACATACAAAATTTCCACTGGTACAACCTGCACCAGGGCCCCGCAAACCCTAGCTACGGCCCTGCACACACACACACACACACACACACACACACACACACACGCACCCCCCCACACACACTCACCCCGCCCGAAACCCTCCCACAAAAGGCATTGAGTAATTAGCACCCTTTTTAAAATGGTGACTTATAGGTGACCGGAAAATTACTGGCACCAGCGTGTTATGATTTTGATATTTCTGGCTTGTTCTGAGATTTAAATCAAATAATTATTAGTATAAACAGGGCTTTGAGACTTTCTGTGTACATTACACACACTTTTGTGTAATCTTATGGCATATATTTATCGGACTGGTTGGCAATCGGTAATGAAATTGGAGAGATCAAAGGCAGTATGTGGCTCGTGAAGGGTGAGCGCTGTTCAGTGCAGGAGCCTCGGGCAGGATTCAGTCAGAGGCGCTGGAGGAAAAAGGGGTGGGGAGTGGTCAGGGCGACTTATCCAAAGACTATACACCTTATTTAAATAACAAAGGAGAGCACTGAAACACATGGACACCTCCTGGCATCCAGCGATGCCCTCGTCTCACCGATGTCTGTTGGGAAGAATAAACGGCAACCACAGCGGTCTAAACACAGTGTTATCTTTGAGCTCCGTTAACGATTTTAGTGCCAGTGCGGTAGCGGATGGATTATTGACAGGGGGGCGGGACCTGCTAGTGATCAGTAGCATTAAAAATGCGTGTGCGAGACCGCTGTGCAAAGCTGAAGGATGGCTCTGTTATAATACCGGTTTTGTTTACTTGTTCATGTTTTTTTCTTTTTCTTTTGAAAGTTATACAAACAACTTGTGTTTTTGAGCTTTTGAGAATCTTTTTTAAACATTAATCTTAAATTCAGTTTTCATACAGCATGATGATTGTCCTATATTAAGATAAATGTATTGTCCTCCGTAGATTTGCATGCTAGTCCTGTGGATTATGTTTGACTGGTTCATGAAGTAACTATCTGTTCTCTCTGTTGGCTACTGAGGGTTGTTTTTGCTCCCATGTTTCAGTATTTAAGATCATAGGGGTTAATTCAGAATGCCCGGGCTGGGTTTTTTATTTTTATTTATTTATTTATTTTTTATCTTAATGGCAAAAAGTGTCCCAATTTACCCAGTTTCACCCATGATATTATTATCTTTTAATAATAGAAGAGCGGATGCTTTACCTTGCAAAAACTGGTTAGAATATAAGGGAAAGTGCAAAGCGTTCTTCAAGATTGCTGTTAAATTATTAAGACATTGCAATAATGTATCCCTTTTGGTTTGTGTTAGATGAGGATATAAAATGGACAGAAACAATTAAATATCCAATATTGTCTATATACCTTTTGTTACCCAAGCATATTATATAACTGCTGAGATTTAGCTATAAAATATCCCCGTACTAGTCATTAATAAACTATATTAATAGTTAAGTATATTATATTAATATTAAATATTAAGTATTATTCCTCTATCTAACTGGTAGTGGGTTTAGTCATGAATGCACAAAATGAAATGGAATCCAATCTACTTGATACAACTACTAACAAACCGTTTTGGTTAATATTGACTTCCACTGTTCATACAAAAATCACAGACATTTCTCCAAATATATCTTATTTTATGATCCACAGAGGAAACAAAGACATCCTAGTATCATTTCTGATATGGAAAAACTCGCTGATAATTTCAGAGAGGTGGAAATCTAATTTGTGAAATCCCAATAGTAAACTCTGTGTTGTTTGAGGAAAAAGGTGAAGACATTTCAGATTTTCTAAAAGACCTAAATCTACTCTTATGTTTATAACTATTACACAGTCTTCAGGGTTAAATTGAAAGTTACAGGCTTGTTGTGGTGTTGTTGGAATGTAAATGAAATGCTGACTTGAGCACCTGTAGTTTATGATAACAAAGGAAATCGGAGATGTTTTGATCATAATAGATGTTCTGTTATGGACAGGCGGTGATGTGGAGGAGAGCAGTATTTAGACAGGTGTCACCACAAGAGATGCTGTAAGAAAATACAATAATAGGAGAAGGTAGAAGTAGCGGTCATGTAAGTAGATCTCCTTGTTGGAGTGAGTTAACATTTTTTTTCAGTGTATATGAAAACCAAGAACATAACATCCCCGTTTCCTCACTGCTACTATTCCCTCCTGTCCTCTAAGATTTGTACCCACAAATTCAGACTTGGCTTCCCTGGGGCTGTGTGCCGGGTTTACAGAGAGGAAGAGAAATTTTGTTATGTGTATGTGTGTTGTTTTGGTAAGTGATGCTGGAGAATCATGAGGGTGATTTGAGGTGATCCATCTCTCTTTTTTTCTCTCTTTCTATTCAGATTCATAAACGTGCTTTGCTTTTCCACAGGAAAGATCACATAAAAATATCAGTGAACTCTTGGTGAAAAATCCAGCTTATGTTTTGCTTTCTCATGTAAAGCTTCCCGTCGTGTTGTCTAACATTCCAGCGTTCTCCTAGAAAGCCATGTGCAGCTGTCTGCTTTTAAAGATTCACCAAAAAAAGACAGAAGCAGCGTAGAGGCCAGAGGGCATGTTTTACAGGGTCTGTCACATGTTCTCGCAGGCATGCTGCTCCAACCCGTGACTCAGAGCTGCAGTGTGTGCTCTGTCCTGGGGGGCTCACCATGTTTTGATCACCACATCAGCACAACACGGCCTGTCCTGCAGAAAGGAAAGAGTTACTCTTTTGTGCTCCATCGCATTTATTTTCAGCTTCATCACTAGATCTGCTGTGTAATCTTTCTCTAGTATTGCTGCAGCAATTCTGCTATTACCTCCATTAAGCATCCCTTCATGACCTCATTTCCCCTCTTCTTTTACAAGTCTTAATATTGTTTAATGCCCCTGAGAGGGATGAAGGGATTTTCAATAATTGCACAAACTGTAGATGCTTCTAGTTACAGTAGCGTACTCTATGTCGAGGCGTTTATACTCTCATGGTTTTGGGCTGTGATGCTTAAGCTGAAGATATAGTTCAAAGTGAATGATTAAAATGGATGAAGGGTGGTAGATTAATAGAGGTTTTCTAGTTTTAGAGTCTTACTGGTTAAAACCTCTTGGGATGCACTGATATTGAAATTCTGGCTCATACTTGTAAACCATTAGTTGTTTTGATGTTGTTTCTGATTATGTGTGGCGAGTTTTAGCTATAAGCACTTCAACATGCGCTCTTATAGAGAAAATGTCAGTGTGGATGCCCTTTAAATTTGGCATGAAATTGTGGTCTTTTCTTCCCTATTGTGGCTTATATTAAGAGTGTTCTCGAACAAGAAGAAAATGTAGGACTTGATTTTGTCCATCGGGAATTGATTGGATCATTATCATTTGCTACAGTAATTGCTTTATCTCAAGTGAGTGACAAGTTTCTGGAGGGAAACAATTGAAACTGAGATTGATTCAGGTTGGGTTATATTATTTATTTTTTTAGATTTGGTTGTAGGAGGAGCCTCCATGTGTTTTGCATTTGCCAGGTTTGCTGGTCAGTGGTGAGGTGAATCATTTTCAGGAGAAGGAAGTGTGGGTCGTACAAGGAAGTTATTCATTATCGTACTTCCTGTCAGTCTTTACAAAGGTCTTCCGCAGGTTGTTGACCCTAGGGAAGGTTGACAGATCTCTTCAATGATCTCTGTAATGTACTTGATGTTTTAACTAGTAAGACCAGAAATTGATTCAGTTGTTGTGTAAATATCTGACACACAATATGTATGTTTATATATTTGACCATCTGCGATAAGTCTTAAAAGAATCCCTAAACTGATCTATGGTTCATACGAATGAAACTGATGGTGCCAAGTTCTCTGAGTTCTGTGTTGCAATGGCTATTTGAGTTCAACATTTGTACACATGGACTCCAGGGATACTGTGACCTGGATAACAGCTGTCAAAATCTATCAGCATGTGGCTCAACCAGAGATAGAACCTCAGATGGGTCAAAGGGAGATGAAAAGATGGACAAAGGGAGGAACTGGATGGGTCAATGGGAGACTAGAAAGGTTTAATGAGTAATTGGAATAATTAGTACTACCCATTTACATGATAATTAAAGCGATTGCTTGTCTTTCTAAAGGGGATAGTTCACCCAAAAATGAAAATTGTCAGCATTTACTTGTCTTTCTGTTGTTTTAAACCTGTATGACATTTTTTCTTCTTTTTCTTCTGTACAATGGAAATCAATGGTCACCAAAACTTTGCACACCAACATTTTTCAAGATTCCTGAGTGAGTAAATTATGGTGATTTTGCATTTTTGAGTGAACTATCCCTTTAAAGTTCTCTCATCGTAGCAAGTAGGACAGCCAGTATAGATGTCAAAGCAGGTTTGTGATTTTTTTTTTTTTTTCACAAGTATACACTATGCAGTCAAACTTCAATGCATCACTGCATTCTCTCCTCTATTAGTTGATAATTGACTTGTTTGCTAACATACAAACTACCAAGAACATTCAAGCCCTGCCAACGGCCTCTTAGCCAAGAGCCTGGAGAATATTTTTAACAAAGTTGAACTTTTATTAATGGTCTCTACTGTTTGTAATCTTATTTGATCCAATTCCCTTGCTTTTATTGAACAGCTTGCTGTTAAGGGTTGCCAGAAATGTTTCCCTCACAGTGATCAACATCCACAGCAGGGACAGTTCTAGGATTTCATCCTCATGGGGACTCAGCCCTCAGTGAGAATTTGTAGCAAGACACCACTGCCTAAGTGGTGCCTCTTTGTAAATCTTTTTTCTAACAAGCCTACTGCGTTTTAAATTATGGGAGGCACTTTCGGTTTGGGAACGTTCCATTCAAAAAGACTGCAACAAATCATTTCAAATTATAAGATTGTGCTACAAATAATCCTTATTTATCATGTTGACTGAATGGGCTGTAAATTTTAATTCATTTTCTATTTTCAGACGTTAGAAGAATAACGCTACGTATGATATTTTAATGTGATGCGATATAACTACAATATCTTTAGAACAGCTCTTTTCAGCCCGCTGCATTATTTTCCTCCTGATTATTTTTTCATGTTTCCTTTGTATTTCACTGTAAGTAAATGGAAAAAAAGACAACATATACTGTGCATTTGTGGTCTGCTCTCCCAATTTAATTTACGATATAAACCTGGAATAATTCTCTGGAATGCACTAAGAATCTTTCATTTTTCTCCCCAAATCCTCATGTCTCTTTCCAGGCTTGTTTTCACACGAATGATGTAAAATGTAAATGTTACAAAATATAGACATATATTACTATAATGATACTTAACAGGTCCATAATATTGCTGCAGATAGAAGGAGGATCTTTAGGAGTTATTCATGGTATGTTGAAAGTAATTTGTTCTTTTACACTTTTAAATTTACTTTTAATGATCGATGGTTGAAGGGTGAGTAAAATAATGTCACCTCATTGTTTTTGAAAATGCTTATTACTGCTTTCATAGAGCGAACCTTTTGCTGATTGTTTACAGTGTTAAAGGAAGTTAAAAAATAGCCATGAGGCGCAGGAAAAAGGTGGATATTACTATAGTAAGTCAAAAGTAGCTTGCTGGTACTTAAAGGGACAGTTTACCCAAAAATAAAAATTCTGTCATTAATTACTCACCCTCATGTCATTTCAGACCCGTAAGGCCTTCGTTCATCTTCAGAACACAAATTAAGATATTTTTGATAATATCCAAGAGCTTTCTGACCCTGCATAGACAGTAACGTAACTTCCACGATTAAGTCCAGAAAGCTAAAGACATTGTTAAAATAGTTAAGCCTGTGTAGAGCCTCCACGCACACCCTCCGATGACGATTTTTACATCACGCGGACCATAGCGGACTCGCGCATGCGGAAAGTATAACACAGGCTTTAATGTGACATCAATGGTTCAACCTTAATTTTATGAATCTACGATGTATGTGAACACACATTGAAGACTGACGTGGAAGAGTCCTTACTACCTTTCTGGGCCTTGAACTTGGTAGTTGTCAAAATAGCATCATATCATTAAGGCCCATTCACACCAAGCACGATAACTATAAAGATAAAGATATAGTTCTAAAAATCGTTCTCAATATTAAAGAATAGCAGAGTCCACACCACAACTATAACGATAAAGGCACAGAGAAACGATATCGTTGGAATCACTTTCACAATGATTTTTTCCAGCTGATGAATGATATAAACACTGACATCCAATCAGAATCCATCCTGCTATAAGGAGCTCGAGAATTTCAAGCAGCGGACGCACTTGCGCTTAGAATAAACAGACAATATCATCCGCTGGTGTGGACGCTAATATCGGTATCTTTCTATTTATTATTCTATTGTTATCGTTCTTTCCCTACCAAAATCACTCACCCAGCCTAAATAAATAAAGTTTTTGTTTTTGTTGTTTTGACCTATATAACCTTACACTACAAACATTTTAGACACCAAAGAAGTTTCACAACTCTCAATTTAAACTTACAATCACAGCAAAAACTAATACTAGCCTAATTCATATAAAGTTCAAACAATAAAGACAAGTAAACAGTCAATAATAATGAACAGATAAACAAATTACAAGCAATAGCACAAATAAATATAACAAATTCAGTGCTTGAGAAAACTGTATTTCTGTATGAAGTAAATGTCCACAGAAACCTATTAAAGCTACAGAAGTTATTTAGTTAATAGCAGTGAGTGATTCTGTCTTTTTTGTTGTTTGATTATTAACATAGGTAACACAAGGTATGTGAGGCTGCTATCACTTTAAGACCTAATGCACAGATCCATTATTTTGACACTAACTGTTTACATTCACTTAAGACGTAACCAACTTTGTTTATGTGGATACTCATCAAGATGGGCATTTTGACATACTTTTGTGTGTATTTGCTCTGTTGGCCTGAGACGACAGAAAGGGTTGCTTAAGTCCCCTAAAAAGGGTCTAGAACTGCCCTTGATCCACAGTGCTTTTTTCAGCAACTCATCAGGTTTCAAATTAATTTGTCATATATGCACAAATCGTATGCAAAGAATGAGATGTATATTAGTAAATGTGAAAAACCAAAGAGAACTACTTGAGTCTCTGCAGCTTATGCATTGCAGATATCGCATTACAAAGTTCTTTAAACTTGGACTACTGTTACGTCAGCCAGATTGACCACATCAGATCTTTGTCTGGTCTCTCTTAAATCAGCAAGTATCTCAACCCTTTTGTGTTCCAATAAAAATTAAATTTGGTGCATGTAATGGAGGTTTGAAGAAGAATTTGCTATAAAACAGTGTCAGTGTCTGTTGCATAAGTTTACACAAAAACATAAATTAACAGAGCAACTTTAAGGCCATATGTATAGTAATTCAAAGCAATTAACTATGTTTTTCCACTCTGTGAACTTTAGTGTTTGTAGCTATTGAAAGGAAGTCATGATTCATGAGATGAACAATTAGGTTTTGTGTATACTCAAATACTAGATTTGCTGAAGCAGAGATGAAGATCTGTTCAGTAAAGCATCAGCAGGTGGCCATTAGTTCCCTATCAAAAGCTACTCTCGATGCTGCATATCAAACTCTAATGAGAACATTCTTTCTTTGACCGGTTGTGAAGCACATGTGTCAAACACACCAAGAATTGGCTTAAATAAACTCGGTAGGTGACATCATGATTACATGCACCTGCGAGGTTATAAATAGACGTGACACGGACACATCCTCAGGTTTCTTTGTCTTCAAGGACCGCATTGTGTGTGTGTGTGTGTGTGTGAGAGAAGAATCTCCCTGCTGCATTGCAGATATATAAAAAATAATAAAGATATCAATACTTACATTATGTCGGAGTCTGATAAGAGATGCGTGCCTCCTTGTCAGAGGCTCATCCCCGAGGATGATCCACATAGATTTTGCTTCGAGTGTTTGGGGGATGAGCACGCTGCCCTCTGGCTCGAGGGAGAATGCGAGCACTGCGATCTCTTGCCAATCAAAGTGCTTCGCGCGCGGCTTGCTTTCTTTAGAGACTTGCGAGCCGCTGCTCCCTCATTAAGATCTTGGGGGTCGCAAGTCGATCTGGCTGAGGTGCGTGAGACGGGTCCGCACCTTTCTCTTGCGCTCTCGCCGGATCGGGAGGTCCTCACGTCCGTTTCTGAAGCGCACCCTGGCACGTCTTCAGAATGGGCGGAGGATACTTCATCTCTTGCCTCTGTGGAGATCGAGAGTGCCACCTCAGAGCGCATCTCTCGCGATGACAAAGCGTATGACGAGTTACTCAAGGTGGTAACTCGAGCAGTCGATAGACTAAAGCTAGACTGGCCACAGGAGCAAGAGACCTTCAAACGCTCGAAGTTAGATGACAGATTTCTGTCAGGTGGCCGGGGAGAGGGACCTCAGCGACAATCTCTCCCCTTCTTTGGTGATCTCCATGACGAAGTAACTCGTTCATGGAGTAAGCCTTATTCGTCCCGTGTCTTCGTGCCATCGACATTGATTTATTCGACCATCGTAGACGCGAAGGCACGGGGCTACACGATGATGCCCCAGGTCGAAGAGACGCTCGCGGGCTATCTCTCCCCTGGGAGCTCATCTTCTGTAAAGAAACCTGTGCTCCCCACCCAGCCTTGCAGACTGACATCCTCGCTGGTGGGGAAAGCTTTCCAGGCAGCGGGTCAGGCTGGTGCTGCCCTGCACACCATGGCGGTTTTGCAGGCATACCAGGCTGACCTGCTGAAGGACTTGAGCACTGGCAATACCATCAATGAAGAGGTGTTTTCAGAACTTCGCCGGGCCACAGATCTGTCTCTTTGTGCGACTAAGCAGACGGCCCATGCCATCGGCCGTTCTATGGCTGCTGTGGTCTCCACGGAGAGACACCTGTGGCTTAACCTCACAGGCATCAAGGACAGGGACCGGGCGTTCCTTCTTGATGCCCCTGTCTCGTCTTCCGGCCTATTTGGTGACTCTGTCAACACGGTCGCCAGTAGGTTTCGGGAGGCGAAGCGCTATGAAGAGGCATTTGTGAGGTTCCTCCCTCGCCATGCTCAAGCATTGGGACTGTCGGCCACCCAGTCCCGACCAGGTCCGGTTTCTCTGAGGTGAGAAGCTCAGAAGGAGAGTGGAGAGTCGTGCGCCTCCTCGTAGAGACTGGAGAGCAGCTCACCGCACTCCACAGACCGCCCCTAAGAGGCCGGACCTGAGGAGCATCATCTCCTCGAAGAAAAAGTCCTGAGGCTCGTGCGCCCAGGACCGTGGGGGTGTGTCCCCCCGGGGAGGGGCGCGTAAAGTTCCAACAGAGAGTAGAGGCTCCTTCCTGGCACCCTCAGGGGGCCGCTGTACAATTTCCGCCGCCACTGGTGTTTCGGGAGCATCTTCAGGACACCGAACATCTAACATCCCCCATCCAAGCGAAGTGTCAAAACTAGTGCCCCTTTCAGAGAAGCTGGCAGCGTGGAAGCTACTGCCAAATATCTCTCCATGAGTAGAAAGGGCTGTAGAGAAAGGCTACAGGATTCAGTTTGCATATCGGCCTCCGTGTTTCAACGGAGTGGTCTCCACTTCCGTGAAACCGGAACGAGTGCATTGGTTGACACAGGAATTGCAAGCTCTGCTGGACAAAGGGGCCATAGAACGTGTTCCCCTCCCAGACAGAGAGTCAGGCTATTACAGCCGGTATTTTCTGGTTCCCAAGAAAGATGGGGGGTTGCGTCCAATTTTAGATCTTCCCGGGTTGAACCGCTACCTCAGAACATACAAGTTCAAAATGTTGACAATCAAGATCCAGATCCAATCGGAGGATTGGTTCGTGACAATCGATCTCAAGGACGCATATTTTGACGTAGAAATCTTGCCACAACACAGGAAGTTCCTGAGGTTCGCTTTCGGGGGCGAAGCTTACCAGTATCGGGTTCTTCCATTCGGCCTAGCTTTGTCACCCCGCACGTACATGAAATGCATGGATGCAGCACTGGCTCCTCTGCGACTCCAGGGCATCCGCATTTTAAATTACATAGATGACTGGCTGATTCTGGCTTAGTCTCAAGAGCTTGCGCTTCGACATCGGGATGTCGTTCTAGCTCATCTCGAATCTCCGGGGTTGAGACTCAACGCCAAGAAAAGCGTTCTCTCTCCTGCTCAGAGGACAACGTATTTGGGGGTTGTATGGGATTCGATCACGAAGCGGGCACAGCTGTCTCCTGCACGCGTCGAATCCATTCTAAATGCCCTAAAGAACATCAATCTAGGCCAGAGAGTTACTGTTCATTACCTTCAGAGGGTTCTAGGTCTCATGGCAGCTGCATCCACAGTGATACCCTTGGACCTCCTGCACATGAGATCGTTTCAGTAGTGGCTCAGAGCCAGGGCATTTCATCCGAGGGCCAATCCCCAGAGGCAAATAAGGGTTACGCGCCAGGGGCTTCGTACCCTTTCTATTAGGGATGCAATGATACCATTTTTTGATCCGATCCAATACTGAAAATTCTGAGTATCTGCCGATACCGATCTAATCCGATACCAACAAAGTTTTTTTTTTTAAAATCGATGTAGAATTTCTATACTTCTGCGTTGATCTGAACGTCACTCTTTTGTGTGTTAAACACAATCTACTACATAAAGACAACTTCATTTTAATGAAAAATAAATGAAAAAATATATAATCATAATCTATGACAAAAATGCTATTATAAACTAGGTTAGTGGATAATTCAGCAGCAAAAGATACTCTAGAAAAATCATGGGTGCACAATTTTATAAAACCTAGTGAAACATTTTTATTTACAAATAAAAGTGAATAAGTGTAGGACTAAATCTGGTAGAATGGTACACATTGCTCTTTGTATTGTTGTAAAATACATTCAATGCATTTATATATAAATATATACTATAAAATTAAAAGACATTTCTTTTAAATCTATAGCACGGTAATGAAGGCAGCAACATATGATAGATAGGACAGAACAAGTGTGTCCACAATCTGAAGACTATTAATAATCTTTCATTGCGCAAAAGTATTATAAAACGAAAGACTCCAATACATAGCGACATAAAGCGCTTATGCGTATCCTGTGCGCAGAATGATGCGCTTGAAGCGACATGGACTCACAGCGCGCAGGCTGTGCAGCCCTCCGAGCAGAGATGGGCACTCGAGTTAGTGACTCGGACTCAAGTCGCACTTGAGTTGCATTTTTATAGACTTCAGACTTGACTCAGACTCGACCTGAAATGACTCCAGACATGACTCGACTCGAGGAAAAGGACTCGTGAATATTTAAAAAAAAATAAATTAGAAAAAAACAAAACAAAAAAAAACTAGAGTCTTTTATCCTTAAATACAATTTCTATAACTGATTTTCAAAATGCGGACCGCATCCGCACACCGGCATTCATCCGGACCGTGAGCCGTAACAGCAGCACCATTTTATGTGAGCAGCGCGTCAAAACAGCGGAGCGGATCACATAACAAGCGTCGTTTATGGAAAATATCTTTCAGCGCTATATACTCTGGTATTTTTATCAAAAGCCAAACGCGCTTAATTCAAACCCTTTCAGCTCCGTGCGCTTTCTCTCTCTCTCTCCAGACTCGCGCCGGCGCTAAGTTTAAGAGCTGCGGATGACACGGTTATTTTAACAACAACAGAAACAATGCTGCAAATCTAGTTATTTTTCTTACTATCTATTTATCTCTCAATAACCTATTACTCTGATTGTTCAAACCAGATGTGGCAAGACGTTTCTGATCTACTAGCACTATTAATCTGTAGGCTAAGAACCAGAGGTGGCTAGAGTACCCAAAAACTGTACTCAAGTAAAAGTAAAAGTACTTGAAGAAATATTTACTCAAGTAAAAGTAAAAGTAATAGTCTGAATAATTACTTGAGTAAGAGTAAAAAACTATCGGATAAAAAAACTACTCAAGTAGTTAGTTACTAGTTACTTTGGATCATATACTGAAAATAGTCTATTTTTATTTAGATAATAAATTTTATCTAAATCTCTCTCTCTCTATATATATATATATATATACACACACATACACTGCCATTCAAAATACTTTTAATGTTTTTTTTTATGTAATTTATTTCAGTGATGCAAATCAGAATTTTTATCAGCCTGATTTATTATCAGTGCTGTTCTTTTATAGCTTTCTATTCATAAAATAATCCTGAACAAAATGTCACAGGTTCCAAAAAATATTAAGCAGCAAAACTGTTCCCTGTTGAAAAAAACAGCTTTTGCAGGTAAGGTATGTTTTGAAGCATGGGATGCTGGTTTGAGCTGATTTAAGCTGGTCTTTTGCTGGTTTATGCTGATCCTTAGCTGGTTTAAGCTGGACATGTGCATGACCAGCACATGACCAGCTTAAACCAGCTAAGGATCAGCATAAACCATCATCCCAGCTTCAAAACATACCTAATCAGCAGATGCTGTTTTTTTTTTTTCAACAACACTGATAATAAATCAATATATCTGAATGATTTCTGAGGGATCATATGACTCTGGAGTAACAGCTGTTAAAAATTCTGATTTGCATCACTGAATTGAATTAAATTATATTTTAAAGTATATTAATTATGTATTATAAATGTATATGTTTATAACCTCTGACACGGAGAAGAGTGAAAACTCCTCACATGACCGCTACTGAACATCTGAACATAAAACAAATCTTCTTCCGTCTGTTCTGCAAAATGTAAACAAATGTAGCCTTTATTTCTGCAAGCGTAAATATTGTGAAAATATCAATATTAATTGTGTCTAGGCAAAGGCATTCCTCCTGGAACTAACGCGGGTTTGGCGGGTGTTCATTTCATACTCTGTGACAGCTTATTTAATGAATAAATTATACATTGTATTTAATGTGTAAGGTACATGTACAACAAACTGGTAATGTCATAATAGTATCGTGTACTGTAATCGAATCTCTACCTGTGGAACCGACAGCACACGCGGTGTTCATCTAATAAAGATCTTCATAGCTAGCAAACCATAGCCTTTGCAGATTTGCTTTCAACTGACTGTAGATCCAAAGCCACTTCTTCAGCGCTCTTTCTGTTACAACTCTTCAGTGAGAACCGCTTCAGACGACTCAGCGCGTGCGGCAGAACTGAACGAATCATTCAAACTGATTCGCGAACCGATTCACTGGTTTGCCAATTGGTTTGATCAAGCCTTCGAACCGAATTGACTCAAAAGAATGATTCATTTGCGAACGGGCATCGCTCATTGCCCAGAAAAAAGTAGACGGCGCGTTTGGAATAAATTGAAGAATTTTTAACTTGTATTACATTAAGGTAACGAGAGGAGCGTCGCCCACAGTAACAAAGTAAAAGTACCGTTTTTTCACTAAAAATGTACTTGAGTAAGAGTAAAAGTACCCATTTTTAAATATACTCTAAAAGTATTAGTTACCCAAAAAATTTACTCAAGTAAATGTAACGAAGTAAATGTAACTCGTTACTACCCACCTCTGCTAAGAACATTTCAAAAGAGTCATGTAATTATAATTGGGAAAATTGTTGTTAGATGGCTAGGATAGAACTTAAACTTTGAAACTGCTGGTTATCTTTCTTTTCTGCTCAAGATGAGAATGTTTTGATTATTGTAGACATTTTTAGTAGATAATGCTTATAATATATTTAAATAGTATAGATTTCAGGAGGAAAACCCTGAACAGAAACAGTGTTTTTTTGTCACATGGCCTCGCATGTATCTAAATGTAAAAGTACAATACATGTAAAAATATATATTTAGTATATATATTAGTTTTTTGTCCGGACCTCTACTTGGAAGAAAATATAGAGTCCGTGCCTCTTTGAACTTTAATTGAATACCCCTGACTTTTATCAAAAAGAAATACTTGATTTGTATGGTTTTGTAATATCTGTGTCACATACAGTATTTCCTTATGTGTCATGGTAGATAGGACTTATTATCTTATTATAGAATTTGATTATACAGAAAAACTGTTTTGAACATGGGAATGGATTAAACAGTAACAGGCTGGATGTACATTAACCTTACATCTTACCTCTTTATTTTTTATTTTTTTATTTTTTTTTTATAAAGGCAGATCATAGATCATATATTTTGTCTCTAGCTCGGCCCGAGCTCTGAAACCTTCATGTCTGGCCCCTGAGGGGGACCAACTAAGAAATGCTTGGCTTCCAGCCGACGTAGTAGAGACTATTCTAAGTGCTAGGGCTCCCTCCACTAGAAGAAGTTATGCCTTCAAATGGCACATTTTCAAAAATTGGTGTATGGCACACCATGTAGACCCAGTTCACTGCCAAGTTGTTTCAGTGCTGGAGTTCCTGCAAGAGAAATTGTCCTCAGGCACATGTCCTGGTACTCTCAGAGTCTTTGTGGCCATCTTTTTGGCTTGCCATGTTCTGATTGATGGGGTTTCTGTGGGTAAACACCCTCTAGTTGCCCATTTCATTCGGGGAGCTAAGTGGTTAAGGCTGCCCACGAGAGCTACAGTTCCTTCGTGGGACTTAGCCATTGTGCTCGAGGGTCTGGTCGGGACCCCTTTCAAACCACTGGAGTCAGCGCCTTCAGGTTTCTGACTCTAAAGATGTTTTTTTTTAATGGCCATTACTTCTCTTAAGAGAATTGGGGATTTGCAGGCTCTATCAATCTCACCATCCTGTCTAGACTTTGCCCCTGGGCTAGTCAAAGTTATTTTCCATCCTCACCCGAATTAACTTCCGAAAGTTACATTCTCGACCATGAATCCTGTCGTTCTTGAAGACTTCTGCCCTCCGCCGTTCACGACACTGGAGCAAGAAAGGCTTCACTTACTGTGTCCAGTATGTGCTCTTCAGATCTACGTCCACCGCACTGGCCAGTGGCGTAAGTCGGAGCAGCTTTTCATATGCTATGGGGGCCGCAACCGGGGGGCAGCTACCACGAAGCATACTGTGTATCACATTGGGTGAGGGATGCTATTGCCCTAGCCTATGAGGTGGGTGGTCAAGCTTCGCCTCTAGGAGTTAGGGCCCATTCAACCAGGGGGGTTGCATCTTCTACGGCTTTGGCAAGAGGTGTCCCCTTGTACCAAGTGTGTGATGCGGTGGGCTGGTCCTCTCCGCACACATTTGTTAGATTCTATAGTTTGGATGTCCATGTTACTCCGGACTCATGTGTCCTTGAGTCAACATCCCAGATGTTGACTCATCTGTCATGTCATGTCTGAGACCTCTTCAATGCTTGTGCGCACACACTACACAACCTTGGGGAGTCCAGACACTTCCAATGCGGGGGCGTTGGTATTCTCGTTCCCATTAGCGTTTGATACGCAGCATCAAAAGTAGCTTTTGATAGGGAACGTCTCGGGTTACTTGACTGTAACCCTGTTCCCTGAAAAAGCGGGAACGAGATGCTGCGCCTCAATGCCTTTCAGACAGAGGTGTAACCTGAGGATGTGTCCATGTCACGTCTATTTATAACCTCGCAGGTGCATGTAATCATGACGTCACCTACCGAGGTTATTCAAGCCAATTCTTGGCGTGTTTGACACACGTGCTTCACAACCGGTCGAACAAAGAATGTTCTCATTAGCGTTTGATACGCAGCATCTCGTTCCTGCTTTTTCAGGGAACAGGGTTACAGTTCTTTGAGTGAATCTTGAAAAGAAAATGTTTGGTCCAAAATTATATTTATTGATGGGTTAAAGTGCCGGTATCATCAGTCATCATTCTCAGACTGCCAGATAAATGATAAAATGATGAAGCATATTATGTTGCAAGAAGTATATATTATGTCAATTGTTTTCTATTACCTTAATTTGAATTCATTCTCTTTATTGAAAATTGCTTGTGTGTTTATGTATAGTGCTGTGTTAATATATGCGTCGATGCATGCATGTGCGAGCAAGTGTGTGAAATGGGGTCTTTTCCTCATGACGCTGGTTGGGTAAACAGTAATACGATCGCATTCCTTCCATTCCGTGCTGCTGTCCACTTGGTCACATGACCACACAGGAGGGCTCATAGCGGGGTGGGGAGGCATGCCTTAGGAAGGGGAGCCATTTATCACCGATTCAGATTGTGGACACAGGCTCCCACATTTACAAGGGTGTATTTTTTTTCTTCAAAGCAGACATATTAAACATGTCAGATACTGACTGTAATAAAATTCTCTACTCACAAAGAGGCTGTGAAGATAATTAACAAGAGCAGATTCATAAAAGGTTTATAACCTTGCCGGTTTGCCAGGTGTTTGGCTTTCAGTACATGATTTTATATTTTTTTTAGTTTGGCAAATGGCTGTCTGTCTTTAGTGCTTTCTTTTGTCCTGAATTCCCTCTTAAAATTTTGTTTTCAAAAGACTGCAGTAATTTCCTTGACAAAATAAAATAGCAAACAAATGTAAAGGAGAAAAGGTAGCTGTAAATACGTCAAAGACTCCAACCAGGCTATTTCAATTCCTGTTTTTAGTATTGATTGTTTTTAAGGGACAAATGTGGTCTTCAGCCAGACCTGTGCCAGGACTGGGCCATCTGGGGACCTCGCTATTATAGTGTTGTGGACCGTAAGACCCTCTTAAAAGGCTGTAAAAAAGACAGTAGCCTACTGTTATTTTGATTTGCAAGGATATGCAGGAGTTAGCATACAACAGGACAGAAGACTTTTCAAGTCAATTCAAAAGTGCTGTATTGATTTAAAAATACATTGCTAAAGCATTTGCAAGAACAAAGGATAAAAAATGTACACAGTAATTCTGTACGCTGTCCACCTTATTTTGCAATGCGTAAGAAAGCTATTTTCTGTGAATGTGTGAGATTTCCGATTCATTAGCCACTTTAGGTAAGTTACTAGAAGAATAACAAGCGCAGTAAGCACTACAAACCAGTATGTTTATAGTTAGGATAATAAATTTAAATGAAATGATAACAAATACCAGTTTCAAGCAGCATAACGGTCTGTTTTTGTAAAGGTAAAATAACTGGAAGCAGATGACTGCGGAAGCCTCGCACATTGAAGTTACAAGTGGCTGCACCTGCTCTTTTGTTAAAAATAAGTTGGATACAGTGGCCCCGAAAGTATTTGGACACATAAGTTATTTTCATTATGTAACTTCAGATCTAAGTATCAAACCAAGTGGCATTTTCAGAAAGAAAGATAATACAAGCACATTTTAAGAAAACCTCAAGCAAACATGAAAGCTGTTCACTCATAAATTATAAAATAATAGATTTGAAAAAAGTTAAGAAATTCTTTAGAATGTATCTGTTTGAATGTATGTTTTATATGTATTTTTGCATGTGAATGTGTTTGAATTTCAATGTATTTGGACATTTTCTGGTTTTCAAATGTCAGTTTAACATGTTTCTAGTTTATATGATGGACTACTGTACATCTGTGATACTTCACTTGCATGAACTGTGAGGGGAACCGACTCCAAAAAATGACCTTGGCAGCACTTAGTTAAAATTAAAAACAGAAATGCCTAAGAAAAGTGAAGTAAATTTTGAGAAAAGGTCTAGGTCTGTTATTTGTTTGTAGATGCCACTTGGTTTAATTAATTTTTAATTTATCTTTAAAAAAGTTAAACTAAAAAGATAAATTAGCATGCTATTTGTAATGTGAGGGTCAAGGGTTTGACTCCCAAGAAATGTATGCCATGAACAGATAAACTGTGTAAACTTAAATTATCTGCCAAATGTATAAATGTCGAAATGGTGGTGCTTTTTCTCATAAGTTTTTAGTGGATATTTTGTAACATCTCTTGAGGATACTTTTCAATAAGACTCAGTTGTCAGATTTATTTTTCTTTTCATTACAGCGTATCTCATAATATTGCCTAGTTGTATCTGTCTTATGCTCTGCTCCTCTTCTTTTGATCTAGCTACACTGTTTCCCTAAGCAGAATTCCCAGAATTTTATATGCAGAGACAGATAACATCAATGCATATCATGCTAGAACTTTGTGTATGTGTCTGTGGTTTACAGATAAAGAGGTGGAGCTGAAGCTTCCGTAACTGCCGTGACTGTTACCTCTTATCACACTGATAGCACCTGTGACAATGGAAATGCTTCTGCCACCGAGTATAAATGTGGAACTCGTTTTACACTTTTCCATTTAGTTCTTAAGACACACTAAGGGCATTTACTTACACTTTAAAAGTTCTATTTCGGTCACTCTAAAGCGTATAATTGTGTTTTAAAACATTAGTCTCAACAACTAACATTAATGTGTTGTGCGTACACTACCAACCTGGGGTCGGTAAGAGTTTGTAATGTTATTAAAAGAAGTCTCTTCTGCTCACCAAGGTTGAATTTATTTGGTCAGTAAAAACAATGCAGCCATTACTCCAGTGTTCAGTGTCACACGAACTTTCAGAAATCATTCAAATATGCTGATTGTCATGGATTGGTGCTGTAAAACACACTAGCGCACAAAGATGAAGGTAGAAGGTAGTCTTTAATAAATCCAACGGTCAATAATCCACACGGAGAGAACACATCCATACATTGTATATCGATGTATAAGACCGGACTATAAAGAACAGAAAGACAGCAACTTAAATACTCAAGCAAACGAGGATACTAACAACAAACACCTGAAGAGAATGATGAAATCAAATCAATAACCCTGACAACGAACAGACCAGGGAAAAGGTGCAAACTGAACATCCAAACTAACAGAAACCGTGACAGAATTCCCCCTTCCGGAAGGCACGACCGTAAAGAGAGGAGGATAAGATGGTGAAGGGATGATGAAAGGGGCTGGCAAAGGGATGGCATCCCAGTGGAGAGGTGCAACAGGAGGTTGTGGAGGTGGACGGATGACCGAGAGGGAGACAACAAACAAAATCCAGGGAGATGACCAGGAAGGAGCAGACGGAGGAAGGAGCCAGGGAGGAGCAGATGGAGAGAGGAGCCAAGAGCAGAAGGAACCAGGCAGGACCCAGACCGCAACCAGGAAGGTGGCCCACAGTGGAGCTGATGGAGGGAGGAGCCATGATGGAGGAAGGGCTGACAACTCCAGAGGGCCGAATAACGTATTTGGAGCTGGTGGTAATGGAGCTCAGGGTGGAGACAGAGAGCCAAAGAGCCAAGACGACGCTGAACGTGGAAGAATAGGCATATCTGCATACATATCCATATTTTCCTCTGAGCTCAGCCTTAGCTCACCCTCAGTGGTGGAACAGTGGGCAGGGCTTTAATCTGTGCCCTCGATCTCCACTTTATCATCCACCGTCGCTTGCTCACGCATCTGGTCAGACGATCAGTGAGGCTCTGGCTCCGGGGCAATCCTCAGCTCCATCACGCTTTCTGGCGATGGCTCTTAGGTTGCAGTGAGCTTTGGCTCTTCGTCTGCAGTGGGCTCTGTCTGACACTCTGCGCAGCGGGGTGATGGTTGGCTGGGCTCTGGGTCTGGAGTGGAGCTGGTAACATCCTCAACTGTGAAGGCTGATCCACAGGAAACTAGCACCTACTCCACATAGTCAGCGAAGCTCCCTCGAGGACCCTCCCTGGACAACTATGCACATGTAGCGGTGTTCAGGCAGTCGTCTGGGAAATTGGTCAGATGGACTAGACCGAGGAATTCCTCCACATGCTCCTCAAGAGAGAGGCTCCCCTGCTCAAGGCAAAGCAGCTTTACTGCGGCGAAGCGATCCATAGAAAAACTAAATACAAACACTGATTAAAAAATTAAAATAAAACTAAATCAAAGACACACCACTTTCACTTTTCCAGCCCGGTCTTCTGTCATGAATTGCTGCTGGAAAACACACTAGCACACGAAGATGAAGGTAGAAGGTAATCTTTAATAAATCCAAAGGCCAATAATCCACACAGAACAGCAACACATCCATACATTGATGTATAAGACTAGACCATAAAGAACAGAAAGAGAGCAACTTAAATACACCAGCAAATGAGGATACTAGCAACACACACCTGAACAGAATGATGAAATCAAATCAATAACCATGACAACGAACAGGCCAGGGAAAAGTGCAAACTGAAAGACCAAACTAAGGGCTCATCCACACGAACCCAGAGCTTTCCTTATCTGATCTGTTTTTCCTCGTTCTATAAAAAAATTCCGTAAACATGGCGTTGTCTCAAGAAATATCTGTATACATGCAAAACCAAAGAAACTGACTCAAAACACTGTAATATACATGCCAGACCAGTATGTGGAGCTGTAATTTTGCCACAGAGATACCCTAAAAACGGAGAAGAAGACATAAACCTTAAGAGACGGTTGTGGCTAGAAGCAAAGAACTTATACTGACAAGAAGTGAAAGCCAATAGAACGTTCCATTGCAACAGCAGCGCCCAGCAGCAGCCCAGCGCCTCTGCCATTTTGGGGTGAAAGCGACTCGTAGTCCACTAGATTCTAGCTGTCGCTATGGCAAATATCATGAGAATGAGCTTTATTGCCAGGTATGTTTACACATACGAGGAATTTGTTATAGTGACAGAAGCTCCACAGTGCAACAGAATGACAGAGACAGGACAGGACACAGATAATAAAAAGAATAATATACAAATATACAAAATAGACAATGTACAAACTAGCAAAAACACAATATATAATATAGACAATTACAGGTGCATCTCAATGAATTAGAATGTCGTGGAAAAGTTCATTTATTTCACTAACTCAAATTGTGAAACTTGTGTATTAAATTCAATGCACACAGACTGAAGTAGTTTAAGTCTTTGGTTCTTTTAATTGTGATGATTTTGGCTCACATTTAACAAAACCCACCAATTCACTATCAACAAATTAGAATATGGTGACATGCCAATCAGCTAATTAACTCAAAACACCTGCAAAGGTTTCCTGAACCTTCAAAATGGTTACACAATAGCCTATACAATCATGGGGAAGACTGCTGATCTGACGGTTGTCCAGAAGACAATCATTGACACCCTCCACAAAGAGAGTAAGTCACAGAAGGTCATTACTGAATGTTTGGCTGTTCACAGAGAGCTGTATCAAAGCATATTAAGTGAAAAGTTGACTGGAAGGAAGAAATGGGGTAGGAAAAGGTGCACGAGCAACAGGGATGACCACAAGCTTGAGAATACTGTCAAACAAAGCTGATTCAAACACTTGGGAGAGCTTCACAAGGAGTGGACTGAAGCTGGAGTCAGTGATCAAGAGTCACCACGCTCAGACGTCTTCAGGAAAAGGGCTACCAAGCCACTTCTGAAACAGAAACAATGTCAGAAGCATCTTACCTGGGCTAAGGAGAAAAAAACTGGACTGTTGCTCAGTGGTCCAAAGTCCTCTTTTCAGATAAAAGTAAATTTTGCATTTAATTTGGAAATCAAGGTCCCAGAGTCTGGAGGAAGACTGGACAGGCACAGAATCCAAGCTGCTTGAAGCCCAGTGTGAAGTTTCCATGGTCAGTGATAAATTGGGCTGCCATTTCATCTGCTGGTGTTGGTCCATTGTGTTTTCTGAAGTCCACAGTCAACGCAGCCATCTACCAGGACATTTTAGAGCACTTCATGCTTCCTTCTGCTGACAAGCTTTATGGAGATGCTGATTTCATTTTCCAGCAGGACTTGGCACCTGCCCACACTGCCAAAAACACCAAAAGTTGGTTAAATGACCATGGTGTTGGTGTGCTTGACTGGCCAGCAAACTCACCAGACCTGAACCTCATAGAGAATCTACGGGGTATTGTCAAGAGGAAGATGAGAGACACCAGACCCAACAATGCAGATGAGCTGAAGGCCACTGTCAAAGAAACCTGGGCTTCCATACCACCTCAGCAGTGCCACAGACTGACAAAAGGAGCCCCTATGAAGTATTGAGTACATATACAGTAAATGAACATACTTTCCAGAAGGCCAACAATTCACTATAAATGTTTTTTTATTGGTCTTATGAAGTATTCTAATTTGTTGAGAGAGTGAATTGGTGGGTTTTTGTTAAATGTGAGCCAAAATCATCACAATTAAAAGAACCAAAGACTTAAACTACTTCAGTCTGTGTGCATTGAATTTATTTAATACACAAGTTTCAAAATTTGAGTTGAGTTGGTGAAATAAATGAACTTTTCCGCGACATTCTAATTCATTGACATGCACCTGTATGTATGTACAGGTATAATATGTGCAAATTTGAAATGCAAATAAGTATGTGTGTTAAATAAATAATGTATAATAGTGTTGTGTTCCACATTTATTGTCAAGTGTTAATGAGATGGATTGCCTGAGGGAAACTATTTCTGTGCCTGGCCGTTCTGGTGCTCAGAGCTCTGTAGCGTCAACCAGACGGCAACAGTTCAAAGAGGGAGTGTGCCGGATGTGAGGGGTCTAGAGTGATTTTGCCAGCCCTTTTGCTCACTCTGATGAGTACAGTTCTTGGAGAGTGGGGAGGGTTGTACCAATGATTCGCTCAGCAGTCCGGACTACCCTCTGTAGTCTTCTGAGGTCAGATTTGGTAGTTGAGCTGAACCAGACTGTTATTGACGTGCAGAGGACAGATTCAATGATGGCGGAGTAGAACGGTTTCAGCAGCTGGTGTATCTGTGCTGTTGTCCAGTTGGAATTTTCACCCCAAAATGGTGGCCGCGCTACCGAAGTGCCATCTAGTGGCTATTACCCAAAAAGCATCAGAGTTTCACCTGTTGGTCTTTGATACTCTTTGCTAGAAGGGATACAGCTCCGACCGGAAACAAACAATTAAATTAATTTTCTACCTATTAGATTGTGTTTTATTAACGTCTACACCTACCCCAACTCTAAACCTACCCCTTACAATAATGAAAAATTGTAAATATTATTGTACAATCAGTGTGACAAAAATTATGCTATATTGATGTGCACATGCCCAGTAGCGCCATACGTATCCCTGACGTCATTTTCTCAAGATGGCAATGGCCATACTGAGATCCTTTGGCTTCACTTTTCTATAGTGGAAGGAAGTAGAGACGCGTCGTCCATCTTTCTTTACAGTTTATGCTTCTAGCCTTTTTTTTTAATTGTAAAACTTGTATAAACATACAAAAACAGGGAGCGAGACATGAATATACAGGTGCATCTCAATAAATTAGAATGTCGTGGAAAAGTTCATTTATTTCAGTAATTCAACTCCAATTGTGAAACTCGTGTATTAAATAAATTCAATGTACACAGACTGAAGTAGTTTAAGTCTTTGGTTCTTTTAATTGTGATGATTTTGGCTCACATTTAACACAAACCCACCAATTCACTATCTCAACAAATTAGAATATGGTGACATGCCACTCAGCTAATCAACTCAAAACACCTGCAAAGGTTTCCTGAGCCTTCAAAATGGTCTCTCAGTTTGGTTCACTAGGCTACACAATCATGGGGAAGACTACTGATCTGACAGTTGTCCAGAAGACAATCGTTGACACCCTTCACAAGGAGGGTAAGCCACAAACATTCATTGCCAAAGAAGCTGGCTATTCACAGAGTGCTGTATCCAAGCATGTTAACAGAAGGTTGAGTGGAAGGAAAAAGTGTGGGAAAAAAGATGCACAACCAACCAAGAGAACCGCAGCCTTATGAGGATTGTTAAGCAAAATCGATTCAAGAATTTGGGTGAACTTCACAAGGAATGGACTGAGGCTGGGGTCAAGGCATCAAGAGCCACCACACACAGACGTGTCAAGGAATTTGGCTACAGTTGTCATATTCCTCTTGTTAAGCCACTCCTGAACCACAGACAATGTCAGAGGCGTCTTACCTGGGCTAAGGAGAAGAAGAACTGGACTGTTGCCCAGTGGTCCAAAGTCCTCTTTTCAGATGAGAGCAAGTTTTGTATTTAATTTGGAAACCAAGGTCCTAGAGTCTGGATGAAGGGTGGAGAAGCTCATAGCCCAAGTTGCTTGAAGTCCAGTGTTAAGTTTCCACAGTCTGTGATGATTTGGGGTGCAATGTCATCTGCTGGTGTTGGTCCATTGTGTTTTTTGAAAACCAAAGTCACTGCACCCATTTACCAAGAAATTTTGGAGCACTTCATGCTTCCTTCTGCTGACCAGCTATTTAAAGATGCTGATTTCATTTTCCAGCAGGATTTGGCACCTGCCCAGACTGCCAAAAGCACCAAAAATTGGTTAAATGACCATGGTGTTGGTGTGCTTGACTGGCCAGCAAACTCACCAGACCTGAATTCCATAGAGAATCTGTAGGGTATTGTCAAGAGGAAAATGAGAAACAAGAGACCAAAAAATGCAGATGAGATGAAGGCCACTGTCAAAGAAACCTGGGCTTCCATACCACCTCAGCAGTGCCACAAACTGATCACCTCCATGCCACGCCGAATTGAGGCAGTAATTAAAGCAAAAGGAGCCCCTATCAAGTATTGAGTACATATACAGTAAATGAACATACTTTCCAGAAGGCCAACAATTCACTAAAACGGTTTTTATTGGTCTTATGAATTATTCTAATTTGTTGAGATAGTGAATTGGTGGGTTTTTGTTAAATGTGAGCCAAAAACATCACAATTAAAAGAACCAAAGACTTAAACTACTTCAGTCTGTGTACATTGAATTTAGTTAATACACGAGTTTCACAATTTGAGTTGAATTACTGAAAGAAATGAACTTTTCCGCGACATTCTAATTTATTGAGATACACCTGTATTCCAACAAAGAGCAATCATAAAAATAAGAACAGAAAACAAATAATCTGGATTTGCGTGCATCAAATTATGGTATTATCTATACATACAAGTACAAAAATAAAATTACATCCTTTTAGAAAAGTTGTCATAATGCATCAAAAATTTGGCACTCTTTTTGTTATTTGTAAGTCTAAGAGACAAAATAAGAGAGTCAAATTCAACAAGAAAAAGGGGGAAAGGTAAAGGTGATTTAAGCTATTTTTGTTTATGAATGAAGAATTTTGCATTCAACATAAGAAAATTAACAACACATTCAGCAGATAATAGGTTTGGATTTTCATAATAAAAAATAACATCTTTTAGGACGAAGGTATGGGTCACATTTGTAAGGTTAGAAACATAGGTGCTTAAGTCAACCCATAATTTGTTGGTAACACCACAATCAGAAAACAAATGGGCAGCTGTTTCCTCAACAAAACCACAAAAAGAGCAAAACTCATCAACATCAGAATATTTAGAAATAAACAAATTAACGGGATAAATTTTATGAAGGCTTTTATAATGAATCTCCTTAACCTTGTTAGATATGCAAAATTTACTTGGCAAAAGCCAGGCCTTTCTCCAATTTATATTTGTAATAAAGGAACCCCAGTACAATTTCCCTCTTGGAGTAATCTTTCTCTTCGTCTGAAATATTTTGCGAATATGACTGTTATTACATTTCCGATCTAAAATATCGATACCACCCAAACATAAAGCCGGATAAACGCTGTTGCCTTTACTGAACTTTTAATTAACTGGGTTAAGCCTACTGGGATGGCTCTCATCAAAGTATTATATTCTTTTGGTGGGACTGGAAAATTATGGAGATTCATAAATTGTTCATATGTTAAAATATTACCAAACTCATCAAACACAGACAGAATACAGTTCAAGTTGTTATTAAACCATCTAGGGAAAAAAAGAGACTTATTTCTAACAGTATTATCAGCATTATTCGAAAGGAGAGCTTTGTGGGGGGAGAAACCATGGACAAAACACAGTTTCCACGAAAGAAGACATTGCTGATGGAAGTTAGATAAGGAAATGGGTAACTTGCCAGGCAAGAAATTACACTTTAGTAAGAAAGACAGGCCACCAAGCTGGTCAAATATCTTATTTGGAATAAAAAAACACATTGACATTGGATTCTTAAGGCATCTTCTCAGCCAGTTTACTTTAAAGGTTTTTACAGTATCTGCGAAGTCCAAAAATCAAGGCCACCTTCGCTTCTGGAATTAGCTAGCACTTCTATTTTTAATTTGTAAGGTCTATTTTTCCAAATAAAACCCTAAAATATTTTATAAATTTCCTTTATAACTTTATCATTGACAAACAAAGAAAGAGCAGAATATACAAAGTGAGAGAGCCCTTCAACTTTAGATGAAAGAACTCTACCATATAAAGAAAGATCTCTCTGAAGCCAGATGTTAAAGATCTGTTTCATTTTTATCATTTTATCAGAAAAGTTCAAATGATATGAATTCCTAAATATTTTACACTTTTTATTTAACTAAGATACCTCCTAAGAATATATCATCCATATCATGAATTGACATAATTTCACATTTCAAAGTATTAAGTTTTAGACCTGAAGCACATGCAAATTGTTCAACCAATTCCAGAGCTTTTGGTAACTGATTTTTGTCCTCCAAAAACAGCGTAGTGTCATCTGCTATCTGCACTATTTTGATCTCCTTGTCAAAAGTTTACGATCACTGAGCTGTTAATACCTCTATAAAACATGGTTACAGTCTCTATAAATGCTTCACTAAATCCAAATAATTCTAGAGTATGAAAAAGAAATTTGTGTTCTATGGAGTCAAAAGCTTTATGAAAGTCAAGAAAGAGTATGAGACCATCTGAATAAAATAGATCTGAATAATCCAGCAAGTACAGTACTAATCTTATGTTGTTAGAAATGTGACGGCCTTTCATGAAACCAGATTGAGATTCTGAAATAATATTGTCTAAACCATAACTTAATCTATTAGCATATACAGAGGCTAATATTTTATAGTCTAATGTTAACAAAGTAATAGGTCGCCAATTATTGATTATTAAAGGATTCTTGTCTGGCTTAGGTATCAGAGAGATGACTCCCTGTTTCATAGTAGCGGTCATATCTCCCTGACTGATGCATTCATTATACATATTAAATAAAGGTATTTTAATAAACTCCCAAAAATGGAGATAAAATTCTACCGAAAGCCCATCGATCCCAGGGGATTTACCTTTTTTCATTTTATGTAGAGCTTGCTTGATTTCATCAATTGATAAAGGAGAATCACAAATTTGACTATACTCTAGATCAGTGGATTTCAAACCTGTCCTACAAGCACCCCTGCCCTGCACATTTTGTATGTCTCCCTTATCAGACACACCTGATTCAACTCATCAGCTCGTTAGTAGAGACTGCAAGACCTGAATTGGGTGTGTCTGACAAGGGAGACATACAAAATGTGCAGGGCAGGGGTGCTTGCAGGACAGGTTTGAAAACCACTGCTCTAGATCAATAACTTTAATACGGTGTTTAATTAAATCAATAAATGTTTCAGAAATATTATAGTTGAAATTAGAGGTATAAAGAGTCTGAAATTACTTTTTGGTCTTTGGAAATTACTACGTCAATATTAAGTGCGAAAAGAGCTTTCCTCTGACCATTTCTTTTTTCAGGGCAAAAAAATAGTTAGAATTTCTTTCTCCCTTCCTCCAGCCATTTTGCACGAGACCTTGTATATGCGCCTTTAGCCAAATCTAAGTAGACTTCATCAAGCTCCAAATTTAACCTTTTTATTTCTAAATTTTCCACTTCTGTAATTTTACTTTTAGTTAGTAATGCATTAAGTTTATTAACCAACTCGGAATCAGTTTGATGTTAACTCTTTAATTTCTTTACTTCTTTTAACTGCTGTATGTCTAGCTTTATATTTGAAGAACTCCCATGTTTTTTTATAATCTCCATTTAAGTCAGTGAATAATTCTTTGATAAGCTTGATGATCTTTTAACAAGGTATTATTAAGTTTCTAGTAGCCCCTTAGTCTCGGATTATCATGGATGTCGCTCATCTTTATACAAACTAATTTATGATCAGATAAGGGGGCAATGGTGTGAGAAATATCTTTTACGTGGTTGAGGATAGAAGAAGAAATTAAAAATAAATCAATCCTAGATCTAAGAGACAAAGTTTTATTTGACCAGGTAAAATCTTTCGTATAAGGGTTAAAGAACCGCCATGCATCAGTCAGGGAGAGATCCATGCAAAAAGACAAAATTATATCATTATTCATTACACCGTCAAGTCTAGGGGGGTATCTATCCAGACAATCATCCATACATTCGTTGAAATCTCCTCCCAGAATAAAATAAGCATCAATATATTTTCTATTTACCTTCCTAAGTTTATCCACTAAATGAGAGAACATTACTCTGTTGGATGCACGAGAGTTGTGACTATATACACAGCAAGCTATGAAGGTGGCATTATCTTGTTTGATACAATAACCCATCTGCCTTCATCAGAGCTCAGAGTTTCTAAAACGGTCCCTTTAAAACGGTGTAACATAATAGCAGTCCCAGCCGAGTGATTGCTGCCATGACTAAAGAAAATTGAGTTTCCCCATTGATTCCTCCAAAGCCTAACATCCGTTTCCCCTGAGTGAATTTCTTGAAGAAAGATAAGATCAGCTGCACTTCTTTTACAAAATAAAAAAAAAATAGCTTTTCTTTTCAAACTGTTCCACAAACCTCGAACATTCAACGTTACAACAGACAAAGATTTGAACTTGTACTCCATAAGAAGAACCACCAATCAATTTAAACAAAAACAACAAAAGAATAGCTTTCTTTAGCTTTACCCTAAATGTAAAGGGAGAGGTGGTTAATAACATAGTAGAGTACATTGGCTTTAAGGTGAAAAACAATTAAAAAAAAAAAAAGGTCAAGATTAATATTAAGGATAACAACAATTAAGGAGGATCAAACATAATAACTTCCATGTTACACACAACTTAAAAGAGTTTTTATGCCGATAGTGTTGTTACCCGTTTTACGCGTTTTAGAATATTTCATGAGAAAGGTAGCCAGTGCAGTCAGTAACTCAGCTTAGGTAACATCCGAATAGAAGACTTGCTTCCCATCAATCAAAGTAAAAGAGCTGCGGAAGCTTGCTCTCTTGCCCTCCTTGCGTGCCTTCTTCACGAGAGGCCATAGCTTGTCCTGCACTGCTCTATCATCAGGAAACAGAGGCTCCGAAAGACGCAGTCTGTTGTCAGTTAGAAATTTGCAGCCTTTGGCAACGCCCCAAATCTTGTCATGGATGCGATGCAGTGAGAAGAGGATTATGATCGATCTGGTCTTACCATCCGCTCGTTTCGGTCCCAGACGGTGAGCGACATCGACACTGTCTTGTAGCCCTTCTCCAATTCCAGGAGCGATCTTCTCTAGTATGTTAAGAACCATGCTTTGGACATCCTCTCCATCTTTTTCCGCAATGCCGTGCAACTTTAGACACCATCTCCAACTGTAATGGCTACATTCCTGTACACTTGCTTTCAATGATTTGTTTTCCTTCCTTAAAGCATGGACCTCTGATTCCAGATGATTAAGAGCCTCTTTATGAACGCCGACATCTACAATGAGCTGTTGCACCGTCAATGTCAGACTTTTGATTTGTTTCGAGGTTGCTTCAGTGGTAGTTTCAATCACTGAAATCTTTTGAAAAGTCTTGTCGTACTTTAAAGCCAGTTCGCGTATTGCAGCCAAGACATCCTCATTAGTATTTCCACTAACGTTAGATTCCGCGCGTTTCGTTTTTTTCGCTGCCGGCTTCTGAGGAGTATCCGAAAGAGCAGTGACAATAATCTCGTTATCAAAGTCTGGACATGTGTCAAACCATTGTGATTCGGTATCTCACTGAAACTTCAGTCCAGTGCTACTAGAGGCCGATGTTGAATCCTCAAATTGGTCAACCGTATCAGACAAGTTGGAAGCCATGTTGTCAAGCCAAGCTCGTTTAACTTTCTTCTTTCCTCTTTTTCCCATGCATAAAGACGTCAGAAGGGAATTATATGACTTTTTCACTTATGTCTGTATTATCACCAGTCAAAGCAGTTGGTTATATCACCACTTCACCTTTATTTCCCTGAAGAGCAAACACACAACCACCTACATCGCCGCCATCTTGGTCGCCTCCGTCTATGCTTCTAGCCTTAACCTTGCGAGACGCGGGGTGATGACATCATCATTTCACAAAATAAACAGATTGGCTGTACACACAAAAATGAAAGGGTGTCATTTTTAGATTTATCCACTCTGTGACCCGGTTTCAAAAAATAGCAGTTTCAGGCTCCCAAAACGCCCCATCTGTCTAGATGAAACGCCAAAACGATACTAAATTTTTACGTATACAGCTAAACACATCTCCATGTGTATGGCTCAAACAGAAACCGTGACACTGATTTAGTGCTCAAGAAACTTTTCTTATAGTCACGTTTAAAAATGGTTGTGCTGATTGATATTTTTGTGGAAACTGTGATACATTATTCCTTTAGAATTCTGTGATGAATAGAAAGTTCAAAAGAACAGCATTTATTTGAAATAGAAATCTTTTTAACATTTTAAATGTATTTACTGTCACTTTTCATCAACTTAATGCATCCTTGCTTAATTATAAATTATTAAAACAAAGTAATAATAAATCTTACTGACCCCAAACATTTGAATTGTTGTGTAAATTTGTACGAGTGGATGATATGGACATCATTCACGGTGCACTGCATTTTGAGTCCAGTTGCAATGGTTCACATGGCAGTGGCACAGCTGCAGGATGTGCAAAGTCTAGCGGGTGAGTCATTCTCCCTTCATGGTCTGAGGATATAACGTGTCCAAAAGAACTTTGTTTTGACCATGGATGCCAGAACAGCCACAGCCAGAAAGAGAAAAGTTGGGGTTTCTCTTTCTTCCATTCAATATTTGCATATAGAATTCGAGCTGTTTCAGCACAGACCACTGAATGAGACGCTTCTTTTGCACAACTGCTCTTGAAGCCCTATTTAACACTGTTAGGCTGTGAGAATTGGCTGTCAACTTGGGAAGCTGTGATCTCTTGAATACCATCAGCTTGTTCTGCTCATCAGAACTCGCTCAACAAGCCTTAATATAAAAGTCCTTATCATCATCCAGATCCTGAACACAGTGAGATTTGCTAGGAGTTCTGTAATTGTTTGCACATCTCCCCAGAGCATTGTGGTTATTTTTTTTGAGTATTGTAATCTCTTTTATAATATTCCTGAGAGGCTTTCCTGCATTTGGCGTAGAACCTGTACACCAACATGATTTGGTAAGGACATCAGAATACTAAATCCTTCAGCTTCTGTTAAGACATGAATTAAATTTCAATGTGTGATGGGTTCTTTTGATAGACTCCTCCTGATAGCATAGAGACGTCAATGAATAAATCCAGGCCTTACAGGACACATCAATGACGGTGAGCTCCTAAAATGATCACCTTGCACAGAATCTGCTTTTCAGACTGCGGTCTTGCAGTCACGTTCCTGTCACTGCTAATGGTCTGCCATTATTTTGTTAGTATATATATTTTTTAGCTCATCTTTACTATTTACTTGTGTATTTATTGTCACATCATAATGACATGACACATCTGTCACTTTACTGTCACTGTTCGCTTTGAATTCTGCCTCTTTATTCCCTTAGACATCCATTTTAAATGAAATACATTGACTGAGGAAAAAAAACACCTTTTGGATGCCTCCTATTTGTGCCAGATAATTTTTATTTTTTCAAACTGAAAAATAGAGATGCATGGTTACAACTAAAATAATTTTCAGTTCATCAGTTGAATTTAGGCATTACAGTATTAAAATGTACAGTATTAAAAAATGCATGTTCATTTCTAGATTTGTTAAACAATTACCAGTTCAAAATCTGAAATTAGAGATGCACGGTAATCATTATTTTTATGATATGATCAATATTACATTTCTACATGATTTTATGTAAATAAACTTCAAATGAAACTAAAATGAATTATTTTAAATTCATTAAGTGAAAACAGGCAATATATTATTATAATGTACAGTATGAAAGAAATATTATAATGTCCTATCATTGTAGTATTTCCTTCTAATTAACTGTTTTGTTTTTCCAAATGTTTTGTTTTCACATCAGCTTTTTCTTTTTTCTTCCTGATGGCAGAAGTGATACATTATCCCCTGGTATTCAGCACCCAAAACTTTTGCTGATCTCTGATGAGTTGGCCCAATGTTAAATTATGGTTACATTGCAAGCAGTTTGATTTTGTTTTTGATTTTGTAATTTCTAGTAGCTTGTCGTCTTGTAATTGTCAGGATACGTTGCTCTTTTACTTGAAATGATGAGTTCGATTCTTGTTACCTTGGTTGTGTTTCATGTACTAAGTATTAAGATCTGTGTGTGGCATGTAAAGGTCCAAAATATGCTCTCTTAAAAAAATGTTTCGGTCTGTGATGCTTGTGGTCAACTCAGTGAGGCAGTACTCAAAGCATTCCTGGAACTGAACTTGACACTTTTGTTTTAGATCTGCTTGTCACCTCTTTGTAGTTGAATTTTTTCCTTTATATACCTTATGCTGCTGCATGACCAATAAAACTTTGCTTTTTCCCTTCCTGAGAGAACTACAGTGAAGTTGGATGAGCCGAACTTGCGATCCCATGGTAACTTCCATGCTACTGTAAACTGTTTCCTCATCATTGCACCCTCTCTTGTCATATCCTCAAAGATGGAGAGTTTTTATTCTTCCTCACTGTATAGTTCAGGAATTTTACCAGCATGACACATGGTTGTTGATTTTGATTGGGCTTAGGCCTGGACTCACATATCTTTACTCACCTTCATGTCATTCTTGTATGACTTATGCTGTAGAACACAAAATATGGTTTTAATTAATGTTACACCTCTGATTGTCCATGCAATGGAAGTCAGTGGGGTCCAAAAATCTTTTCTTTGTATTCAAAGAAACCATTCAAAGAAAAGATTTTTGGACCCCACTGACTTACATTGTATGGACAATCACAGGTGAAACATTAATTAAAACCATCTTTATATATATATATACAGGTGCATCTCAATAAATTAGAATGTCGTGGAAAAGTTCATTTATTTCAGTAATTCAACTCAAATTGTGAAACTCGTGTATTAAATAAATTTAATGCACACAGACTGAAGTAGTTTAAGTCTTTGGTTCTTTTAATTGTGATGATTTTGGCTCACATTTAACAAAAACCCACCAATTCACTATCTCAACAAATTAGAATACTTCATAAGACCAATAAAAAAAAAAACATTTTTAGTGAATTGTTGGCCTTCTGGAAAGTATGTTCATTTACTGTATATGTACTCAATACTTGGTAGGGGCTCATTTTGTTTTAATTACTGCCTCAATTCGGCGTGGCATGGAGGTGATCAGTTTGTGGCACTGCTGAGGTAGTATGGAAGCCCAGGTTTCTTTGACAGTGGCCTTCAGCTCATCGGCATTTTTTGGTCTCTTGTTTCTCATTTTCCTCTTGACAATACCCCATAGATTCTCTATGGGGTTCAGGTCTGGTGAGTTTGCTGGCCAGTCAAGCACACCAACACCATGGTCATTTAACCAACTTTTGCTGCTTTTGGCAGTGTGGGCAGGTGCCAAATCCTGCTGGAAAATGAAATCAGCATTTTTAAAAAGCTGGTCAGCAGAAGGAAGCATGAAGTGCTCCAAAATTTCTTGGTAAACGGGTGCAGTGACTTTGGTTTTCAAAAAACACAATGGACCAACACCAGCAGATGACATTGCACCCCAAATCATCACAGACTGTGGAAACTTAACACTGAACTTCAAGCAACTTGGGCTATGAGCTTCTCCACCCTTCCTCCAGACTCTAGGACCTTGGTTTCCAAATGAAATACAAAACTTGCTCTCATCTGAAAAGAGGACTTTGGACCACTGGGCAACAGTCCAGTTCTTCTTCTCCTTAGTCCAGGTAAGACGCCTCTGACTTTGTCTGTGGTTCAGGAGTGGCTTAACAAGAGGAATACGACAACTGTAGCCAAATTCCTTGACACGTCTGTGTGTGGTGGCTCTTGATGCCTTGACCCCAGCCTCAGTCCATTCCTTGTGAAGTTCACCCAAATTCTTTAATCGATTTTGCTTGACAATCCTCATAAGGCTGCGGTTCTCTCGGTTGGTTGTGCATCTTTTTCTTCCACACTTTTTCCTTCCACTCAACTTTCTGTTAACATGCTTGGATACAGCACTCTGTGAACAGCCAGCTTCTTTGGCAATGAATGTTTGTGGCTTACCCTCCTTGTGAAGGGTGTCAATGATTGTCTTCTTGACAACTGTCAGATCAGCAGTCTTCCCCATGATTGTGTAGCCTAGTGAACCAAACTGAGAGACCATTTTGAAGGCTCAGGAAACCTTTGTAGGTGTTTTGAGTTGATTAGCTGATTGGCATGTCACCATATTCTAATTTGTTGAGATCATCACAATTAAAAGAACCAAAGTCTGTGTGCATTGAATTTATTTAATACACGAGTTTCACAATTTGAGTTGAATTACTGAAATAAATGAACTTTTCCACGATATTCTAATTTATTGAGATGCACCTATATATATATATATATATATGTATATATATATATATGTATATATATATATATGTATATATATATATATATGTATATATATATATATATATATATATATATATATATATATATATATATATACATATTATACGTAGTTTGCATAAGTTTAATTCAGTTTGCAAATGAATATGCTATTAACATTGCTTCTTTTGAGAAATATCTCCTCTTTAGGTCTGTTTTCCCTTATTTCACTTAGAAAGTAGTAAAATTAACTTACCCACCTGCATTTTGGGTTTGTGGAAGTAAATATCCTAATATTTCTGTTCATTTTATAACAAATGAAAAGATGTTTCACTCATTCTGGACAGATATAATGTACATACATTTTTAAAGGAGGGGTTTCTGCATCTAATGATTCATTAACAAAAAGGACAAATCTGACAAAATATATGACTAGGTGTTGCAAATAAGCAACTCTTTCAAATATGGACTTACAATCCATGCCAAAGGTTGAAATGTTGGAAGCAGCATGTAGTGGTAAATGTGGAAAAAAATTGCCTGTGTAGAGATTGAGATATTTGAGTTGAGTGAACAACTGCCTTTTTGATGCCAAAAACAACAAAACATCAAGCAGCATTTTCTTCTGCATTTCTGTTTTGTTGTTTGGTTGTTTTGTTTAGATTTTGTGTGTGTGTGTGTGTGTGTGTGTGTGTGTGTGTGTGTGCGCGTGCGCGCGCGCGCGTGTGTGTGTATGTGTGTAAAACAATACATTGTAAAAAAAAAAAAAAAAGAAAAAAGAAAAAAAAAAGACTAACAAAATAAATCATGATTGATGTTTTTATTTCAATGAAAAGAAAAATATTTACATTTGCACACTTATTCTTTTAAGCTATTTTTTTTTTTTTAAATGTAGACCTTTTTATGTTTATTGTGATCTTAACACAAACAAATGCATTTTGTGAGAGGAAAAAACATTCATTTGATTTTAACAAATTTGTCTCCACAGTAGAAATAAACCCAAACAACCTGATAATATTACATGATCATAACTTCCCCAAGTCAGTCTACAAATAATTAAAGCCTAATTACTGAAAATATTGTGACAATTGTAAAGTCTTACGGCTCTCTCTTCTTATTCAATGGTTTTGGTTTTTATTCTAAGTGAGAATGAATGCATAATGAACATCATAATACAAAAATAAATCCAAGGTGAAATCTAGTCAATTTTTAATTGTGAAATCAATATATACTGAACCCTGGAATATTTAAAGGATTAGAGCAGTAACACATCAAGCGAGAAACTAACTAAACTGTGCACGGCTTGTGTGTCATTGATTCATGTTTGTCATAACTCTAAAATCTGATGTTACGCGTTACATGTATTTATGCTGATTCTGCGGTCATGTTTTCATGTATTCTCTCTCTCAGTGATTGTGCCATGCTGCTGAGTAATAGCTGGCACTGTACCCAGGATACACACACAAATGCACCCACACAGACATGTTGCCATCTGAATTTAAATGGTTCGTTGCGATGGGCTATCAATCAGACCATCTGTCCCTGTCCTCCCAGCCTTCATTAGTGGTTGTGCAGTGCATATGTCAAACATCCAGCTGGCACCAGTGCATGTTCATACACAGCTCCACCTTTGTCCACCTCGTGCAGTGCTTCGTTCTCAGCCAATAGCTGGCAGGAGTGCCAAGCAGAATTGCTCCATATGAGTGTGAACTGAAGCCTGATTTAGTGTTTACAAAGTGTGTGTGTGAGCTGCTGTAATCTGTTCTCAGATAGGATGTTGTATATCTGTTCTTACTGTTGTTATCAGCAGCATATCTGTTCAGATATGGAGTGTTTTGTTTTCTTTTTTGATTATGACTGAAGATACTTTAACCACTTACACAGTACATATCAGAATCAGAATCAGAAAGAGCTTTATTGCCAAGTATGTTTGCACATACAAGGAATTTGTTTTAGTGTCACAGCTTCCAGTACTCAGAAACAACAACAACAACAACAGCAACAACAACACACAGATATTAAAAATAAGATGTGAATAATATACACATATAAAAAATAAATAAATAAATTAAAAATTTAATAATAATAATAATAATAAATTGTATGTATGGGTCTGCTATAGATATACTAGAATGTAGGGTGATAAATAAATATGAGGTTATTGCACATATTTTTATTGCACAGTGGGAGAACATTTAACTGTTCATGAGGTAGTTTGCCTGGGGAAAGAAACTGTTCTTGTACCTGACTGTCCTGGTATTCAGTGCTCTGTAGCGCCGACCAGATGGCAAAAGTTCAAAAAGGAGATGTGAGGGATCCAGAGTGATTTTCTGAGCCCTTTTTCTCACTCTGGATGTATACAGTTCTTGGAGGGTGGGCAGGGGAGTACCAATAATCTTTTGATTTCTGATTTTGTAGCTGAGCCAAACCAGACAGTTATTGAAGTACACAGGACAGACTCAATGACGGAAGAATAGAACTGTGTGAACAACTCCTGTGGCAGGTTGAATTTCCTCAGCTGACGAAAGAAGTACAACCTTTGTTGGGCCTTTTTAGCAATGGAGTCTATGTGAGTGTCCCACTTCAGGTCCTGAGAGATGATGGTGCCCAGGAGCCTGAATGTCTCCACTGCAGCCACAGTGCTGTTCATGATAGTGAGTGGGGGGAGTGCAGGGGAGTTTCTCCTGAAGTCCACGATCATCTCCACCGTTTTGAGAGTGTTGAGCTCCAGGTTGTTATAACTGCACCAGATAGCCAGCTCTTTAACCTCCTGTCTGTAAGCAGACTCGTTGCCCTCCTGGATGAGACCGTTGACTGTAGTATCGTCCGCAAACTTCAGGAGCTTGACAGAGGGGTCTTTTGAGGTGCAGTCTTTGGTGTACAGGAAAAAGAGCAGTGGGGAGAGAACACAGCCCTGAGGGGTGCCAGTGCTGATGGTGCAGGAGTTGGATGTGAATTTACCAATTCTCACTAGCTGTTGCCTATCTGTCAGAAAGCTGGTGATCCACCTACACATAGAGCTAGGGACAGAGAGCTGGGTTAGTTTGGTCTGGGATGATGGTATTGAAAGCGTTGCTAAAGTCCACGAACAGGATCCTCACATAAGTCCCTTGTCTGTCCAGATGTTGAAGGATGAAGTGCGGTCCCATGTTGACTGCATCATCCACAGACCTGTTTACTCGGTAAGCAAACTGCAGGGGGTCCAGTAAGGGTCCAGTTATGTCCTTCATATAAGCCAACACCAACCTCTCAAAAATGACCACAGATGTTAAAGCAACAGGTCTTTAGTCATTAAGTCCTGTCATCTTGGGTTTCTTTGAGACGGGGATGATGGTGGAGCGTTTGAAGCAGCTAGAGACTTCACACAGCTCCAGTGATTTGTTGAAGATCTGTGAGAAGATGGGGGCCAGCTGGTCAGCACAGGTTTTCAGACAGGCTGGTGTGACACCGTCTGGGCCTGGTGCCTTTCTTCTCTTGTTCTTTCTGAAGACCTGGCGCACATCATCTTCACTGAACTGAAGTGCAGGAGTGGGGGAGAAGGGGGTTGCTGGAGGTGTTAATGGTTGTGTGGAGAGATGTTCGGAGCGGGTGTAGGGTGTTAGACTGGGAGTTTCAAATCTACAGTAAAACTCATTCAGGTCTTCAGCAAGTTGTTGATTGGCCTTAGTGCTGGGGGATGGTGTCTTGTAGTTGGTGATGGCTTTCGGACCTTTCCACACTGAAGCTGGATCATTGGAAGTGAACTGATTTTCCAACTTTTTAGCGTAGCTCCTCTTAGCTGCTCTAATCTCCTTATTCAGTGTGTTCCTGGCCTTATTGTACAAAACTCTGTCCCCCTTCCTGTAGGCGTCCTCTTTGGCCTGACGAAGATGTCTGAGTTTTTCTGTGAACTATGGCTTGTCATTGTTGAATGTTAAGTGAGTCCTGGTAGGGATGCATATATCCTCACAGAAACTGATATTTGAAGTTACAGTCTCTGTGAGCTCGTCCAGATCGTTGGTGGTAGCTTCAAAAACACTTCAATCAGTAAGGTCGAAGCTCTGTTTCATTGGTCCATCTCTTTACAGTCTTTACTGCAGGTTTAGCAGATTTAAGTTTTTGCCTGTATGTTGGTATAAGATGAACCAGGCAGTGATCAGAGAGCCCCAAAGCTGCCCGTGGGATGGAGCGATATGCATTCTTTATTACTGTATAACAGTGATCCAATATATTACCGTCTCTGGTGGGACATGTAACATGCTGCCTGTATTTTGGCAGTTCACGGGAGATTTGATTTATTAAAGTCCCCGAGAATGATAATAACTGAGTCCGGGTGTTCTTGTTCTGTCTCTGTGCTTTGATCAGCGAGTTTCTTTGAAGCTGAGCTCACGTGCGCTTGCGGATGAATGTAAACACTTACGAGAATGAACGAGTAAAACTCCCGCGGTGAATAGAAAGGCTTACAGTTGATGAAAAGCGCTTCTAGGTCTGGACAGCACGTCTTCTTTAACATTGTAATGTCTGTACACCACCTTTCGTTGATATAGAAACATGTGCCGCCGCCATGCAATTTCCCCATTGATTCTGCGTCGCGATCCGCTCTGAACAGTTGAAAGCCTGGCAGACTTAACGCGCTGTCCGGAATGGCGTCATTCAGCCAGGTTTCCGTGAAACACAGAGCAGCCGAGTGTGAAAAATCCTTATTTATCTGGGAAAGCAGAAGAAATTTGTCCATTTTGATGGATAGAGAGTGGAGATTCGCGAGATGGATGCTAGGCAGCGCCGTTCTGAATCCACACTGAGCTTCACGAGTGCGCCAGCTCGCTTCCCCCGTCTGCGCATCCTGAAGCGTTTGATCAGCGCCGCTACTCCACCAACTACAACGTTCAGCAAATGTCCGAATAAACGAAATCCGGTAGAAGACCACGTGATGTGTTCTGCCGAATGTTTAGCAGTTCACCCCTGGTAACACTGATCATGTTAGACAAACAAAAAACAGGAAAAACTAACAAAAACAGTACAAAAACTGGAGAGCAAGACACTGAGGCTGCCGTCTGCGGCGCCATCTTGTTGAGCCATTTTGTTCTTTTAAGCATAAACCTTTAGTTTTGTGGCTTATAAAGTCAGTATGATGTCTCTGACAGACCTATAAAATGACATTATTACACTCATATGTCTATATGTGATTAATAGAAAATGGAAAGCTCTATTGAAATATATGTTTGTATTTTAATCAGTCCATTAGAGCACTAAAATTTCAATTTAGCGCTCAACATTTCTGCAATATTGATGAATGATGATAAAGACTGATTTTACAACTATCCAAAAAAACATGTGTTTATAGAAACACTACATTGTTAAATCCATACATAATTCAGGGATTTTTTTTTTTTTTTTTTTTTTTTTTTTTGTGGTCCTGTGCATTTAGTTAGAAGAATTTCTAACATTTAGGTTTTTGTAAGTATTGAAGAGCCATTTATTTGTTTTGGTGGTGAAGTGGTCTTGACTCATCTAAAAAGTCCAAATAATTATTTGCAAGGACATCAAAAGGTCAACAGACAAGTTTCATAGTGTCACTTTTCTCATACTGGCAGTTTGTTGACATTTTGAATTAACTAGAATGTAAAATTTTATTTCTGCATATATTTATTGAAACATATAACCCTCTATTTACATATTACACACTAACCGTCATATGCATGGTGTTGTGGTGTAAAGATTTTTAAAAGCAGTTTTTGCAATTCAACTGTCATTAATTTATTGTAGTTTTTATTCTAGTTCACTGGCCTACATTTTTATTGTTTTATTGTTTATTATTTATAAGTACTTAAGTAAGTTTTATTATTGTTTATATTGTTTTATTATTAGTGCTTATTATTGTGTAATGCAAGTACATTACAAATATGTAATAGACATGCATGTGCAACTTTAACGATGTTGATAGAAAGGTCACTATGCTCATTATGCCTTTCCTCAGTCAAACACTGGGCTACTGTACTGTTATAATCTGTAAACTAGTTTTCTACTAGAATATTTACTATTTTTATAGTGGCATATTTTATAGTGGCATAAAAAGATGTATTCTTATTTTTGTCTATACAAATTGCATTTCAACCATGAATGTATGTTGTTCACAACAACAGATGTGTAACTCTGAAGAATTTTGGAAGATGTTTTAAAGTAAAAAGAAGAAAAAATAATAATTCAAAGAGTTCAAAACCTTTTGAATACCATTTAAATAATTAATAATAAATTCTTTCAGTTCATAGTCAAAGGTTTAATTTGGCTATAAACTAGAAATATATTAAATAAATGTATGAAAGCCTAAAAGTTGCTTTGTTGAATGTGCATGATGAACAAGAGAATCTAACTTTCACTGTCATTGTTATAAAAATATATTTTTTCTGTAGTTATAGTTCTGTAGTTAAGTTGACACCTGACATGCTTCAGTAAATGCCGGATGTTGAGAGTGTTCTGCTGCATGTCACACTGATCATGCATTATGTTGTGTAAATACAAAGTGCTGTATTTGTTGAGTCACATCACAAGTGTTTCATGCCTTTGGCAATGCACTCAGACCGCTGCTAGTTTTCCTGGATGGACCACAGTTCAGACAAAATGTTCTGTACTACCCCTGAGCTGTCTCCATTTCACAGCAACACACACAGAGGCGATAATTTACTTGTGTGTATTGTGAAAGATGAGGCTGGTGCTGTGTAACTGAGAAGTTTGCACTGTGTATAATATATGCTGTTTGCGGGTAGATCTTCTCGTAGATGAATGCACAGTAATTAATGGAGCCAAAATGACTAGAACATTCTTTTATCAGTAGTAGTCTCTTAGCATGGCTAGACAAAGCAAGCTGGTAGACAAAGCTGCTGAAAAGACCAGTTTTTGTGATGGATGGGCAGGAAGGCATAATCAGATGGTATTTTGCCATTATGTGAATATTATCATTGGTTTTAGGCAAGGGCGTTGCTAGCCCTAAAGCTCTACTGGGGCACAGGCCCCCATTACTTTTTCTATCACTTTTTTCTTGAAAGCCTGCTGTGTGCAAGAAGTGTGCAACACAATGCACTTCCCTTGCTTAAACCACTATTCCTACAGTGCAACAATACTAAGGAAGGTAAACGTATGTATTTAAAAATATTTAAGTATCTTTAACAAACTTAACATGAACATTAACAATGTTTAAGGCATAAATGGCATACACTGTATGGAAATAATAAAAGCAAAGATAATTTTTTTCTTGCACATCTGCATTCTGCTACATTACACGATAACAATGAATAATTACATCTTTTCAAGAATTTACAATTACAGTATTTCGTGAAACCAGTCATTTTATGGCTGCAACTAAAATAAGGAGCATATTTAATCTAGAAAAAAAACAAAACAAAAAGGTATTCCCTGGTTTCCCAGCAAACAAGTCCAAACAAGGTTGGTTAATTTTTTGAGCATTAAACTGTACTGCCTATAATAACACATACTTTAGTTATCTCAGCCATAGTTACTGCCAACTTTTTATGTTATGTCCTAAACTAGAGCTAGTGAATTAAAAATTAATTTCATATCTGAAAGTACAGAACACATAAATGTTTTTTTCTCAGCAACAGTGCAATTCTACAGACTTGACAGGTTTTCCTGAGAATTTTTCCTCTAATGTCTGAGACCTGTCTGGCTGGGGATGCACAGTAGTTTGTTTATCAAGTCTTACCTCACTAAAACTCATCGTCTCTCCTTTCTGCTTTCCTTTCCCTGCTTCGCACAAAAAAATTCTGATGTCCATCTACAGAAGCCAATAATGATCGAAATACAATGGTCAAAATAAGATGATCGATATTATTTAGAGACTTACTTTAGTATATTATATTTGTAGAGGTAAAATATAAATGCAAGATATTTAGTTCCCTTTCAGTCAGTCAGGTTCGACGTTACGTCATAGTGACTGACGTAAATGGGATCTCGCCCGTGAGCCCAATCACCTTCGAGTGTTAACAAAACAAGCCAATGACAGTTGGCGTGCGTGCTTTGCCACGCGCACCCCGCCCCGCGGCGCGGGTATAAAAGGAGAGCGTGTGCAGACGCACATCAGCTTTTCGCTTCAGAGCCGAGCCTTTTCAGCGAATATCCGAGAGTGTTTCCAGACGGTAAGTTTTGGCATTGGTGTTACGGCGCGTCAGCGGGGGTTGCTGTCCAGTGCTGCTGATTCTCTCACGGTGTGCTGCAGCCTATCAAACTGTGGTCGCGCCGCGACTTCCCCTGGGCGCTTCAACGCTTTCTCTAAAAGAGTGTTTTTTCTAAAAGAGCAATATCTAAAAGAGATCCGCGAGCGACGGGCGTCTTTTTAAAGATGGCTTCCCGCTCGTGCGTTTCTGGATGTGGTCGCTTCCTGGCTGCGTCTGATGGTGGGTGAGTCATGTTCTCATTGCGGGAACATGACCATCACGATGTTGCGGTCCAGATACCTCCTTGTTAAACGAGGGGGTATCCCCCTTGCCATTCCCCGCTCTAGTTTGTCCGTCTCTCAGCAGCGGAGGGCTACTTTGGCTCATGGTCAGGGTGATCTGAGGATCACGGTGAGATCTTTCCCGTCAAGTGCGTCTCCGTGGACCTCTCATTCCTCCTGCACTTCGCACCCTCTGGTGTTTCCGGACGAGTTTGCTGGATCCTCGGACAGGGCAGGGCCCAGCATCTCGTGCATTGGAGGGCGAGCTAGGCTCTGGAGATGACGATTCAGCTGCGCAGCCTCCATCAGGAAGAGTGGCGTTGCCCGAGTCAGATCCAGAGCTGACTGCTATGCTTTCCCGGGCTGCCGAGAGCGTCGGGCTGCACTGGAGGCCTCCTTCTCCCGAACGCTTGAGGCTGGAAGATTGGTTCCTGGGGGCACAGGCCAATCGCCGACAGCCGCCTCCAGTTCCATTCTTCCCAGAGGTGCTTGAGGAGGTGTATAGGTCTTGGAGGGCACCTTTTTCTGCCCGAAACAGGCCTAGTGCCTCCTCCATCCTCACCACCCTCGACGGGGGGGCGGCCCAAGGGTATGTGGAGATTCCCCCAGTCGAGCGCGCTATTGCCATGCAGCTCTGCCCGCAAAGCCCCGCTGCCTGGAGGGGTAATCCATGCCTTCCGTCCAGGGCCTGTAAGTTCTCGTCCACTCTAATGGCCAAGGCTTACAGTGCTGCTGGACAGGCTGATTCCGCCCTACACGCCATGGCCCTCCTGCAAGTCCACCAGGCCAAGGCGTTAAAGCAGCTGCACGAGGGTGGTGCTGACCCAGGTGTGTTACTGGAACTGCGCACAGCGACGGACCTCACCCTAAGGGCGACGAAAGTCACAGTGCAGGCCCTGGGTCAGACGATGTCCACATTAGTGGTCCAGGAGCGCCACCTATGGCTGACCTTGGCGGATATGAGGGAGGCTGACAAGCATCGCTTCTTGGATTCCCTGATCTCCCAGGCCGGCCTATTCGGCAAAGCGGTGGAGGGCTTTGCCCAACAGTTCTCCGCCGCACAGAAGCAGACGGAGCCTTTTCGTCACATCCTGCCCCGGTGGTCCGCTGCTGTCTCCACCCCACCGCCGGCTGCAGTCCCTCCGTCTGCTCGTCGCCGAGAGCACCCTCCTGCTGCCTCCACCTCTGCTCCAGCTCGACCTCAGCAGCAGCCTTCACAATGGCCACAGCGTGGAGCTGGCCGCAGGAAAGCGGCGCAGCCCGTCTCCGCCCCTGCCAAGCCCATGAAGCACCAGGGCAGGCGGCATCCCTGAGACGGGCGACCTGGAGTCCTTGGATCCTGCTCTTCAGGAGATGATAACCGCACCACTCCTTCCCCAGGAGGAGGGCCGGATGGAGAAACTTTTGATTCCTTTTTGTTCTGTTCCGCCACTGGCTCCTCAGCCAGTGGTACCCAAAACCTCAAAAAAAGAGCAGTTTCCTTTCTCTCCGGGTCCCAAGAGGGCGAGGATGGCAGTGCACGAGACACAGTCTCCACACTCCCGTCCCCCTCTCCTTTCACCAGTGGGCAGCAGGGTCCAGTTCGAGGACGCGATGTCTCCTCACGTGCCCCCTGCCCAGCCGTGGAGCCAGGTAAGTGTTGCACCGCGACCCCACTCTGGGACACACTGCCATCCGGGTCAGGTCCCTGTGTTCCACTTCGCTGCCCCACTGCGGGTACGTCGGTGGTTCCACTAGTCCCGCTTGTTCGGTCTCTGGCAGCCTGGTTAGCCTTGGCTATGTGGCTATGACTTGGCTATGTGATTCAGTTCGCCCGGCGCCCTCCTATGTGCTGAACAAAGATGCTCCTGTCTTGCGTGCAGAGATCGCGGTCTTGCTGGCGAAGGACGCGATACAGCTGGTCCCTCCAGTCGAGATGAGGTCAGGGTATTATCTTCATCATACCCAAGAAAGGCGGTGGGTTACGACCAATCTTGGACCTGCGCGTCCTGAACCGGGGCCCTTCACAAGCTCCCGTTCAGGATGTTGACGCAGAAATGCATCTTTCAGTGCATCCGTCCTTTCAATTGGTTCGCAGCGATCGACCTGAAGGATGCATACTTTCATGTCTTGATCCTCCCTTGGCACAGACCGTTTCTCCACTTTGCGTTCGAAGGGCGAGCATATCAGTATAAGGTCCTCCCCTTCGGGCTGTCCCTGTCGCCTCGCGTCTTCACCAAGGTCGTAGAGGCAGCCCTTGTTCTGTTAAGGGAGAGCTATTCACATTAATTCGCATTCTCAACTACCTCGACGACTGGGTCATTCTGTGCACGCAGTTGTGCGAACACAGGGACATGGTGCTCAGCCACCTCAGCCGGGCGGGGCTTCAGGTCAACTGGGAGAGAGCAGACTCTCCTGTGTGCAGAAGATCTCTTTTCTCGGTATGGAATTGGACTCTGTCAACCTCACAGCACATCTCTCAATAGAACGTGCTCAGTTGATGCTGAACTGCCTGGAGTCTTTGGACAGGGCCCCGACAGCAGTGGCATATCAACTGCCTTGAGTTGCTAGCAGTATGGCTTGCTCTGCGCCGCTTCAAATCGCTGCTACACGACAAGCACGTGCTGGTCCGTACGGACAACACTGCGACCGTTGCGTACATCAACCACCAAGGGGATCTACGCTCCCATCGCATGTCGCAACTCGCCCGCCATCTCCTCCTTTGGAGTCGGAAGCATCTGAGGTCGCTTCGCACCATTCATGTCTCAAGCGAGCTCAATCATGCAGCCGACGAGCTCTCGCATCAGCCCGCCCTTCCGGGAGAATGGTGACTCCACCCCGAGACAGTCCAGCTGATTTGGAGATGCTTCGGGGATGCTCAGGTAGACCTGTTTGCCTTCCCGGACATGTCCCACTGCCGACTGTTCTATTTCCTGTCCGAGGGGACCCTTGGCATGGATGCATTGGCACACAGCTGGCCTCTGGGCCTACGCAAATATGCGTTTCCTCCAGTGAGCCTTCTCACACAAACACTGTGCAAGCACAGGGAGGATGAGGAGCAGGTCCTCCTAGTGGCGCCATACTGGCCCAATCGGACTTGGTTCCCAGAACTGATGCTCCTCGCGACAGCCCCTCCTTGGCGAATTCCTCTGAGGAGGGATCTCATTTCTCAGAGAAGGGGCAGCCTCTGGCACCCGCGTCCAGACCTGTGGAATCTCCACTATGGTCCCTGATGGGACGCGGAGGTTCTAGGTGGGCTACCTACAGCGGTAGTGAACGCCATCACTTCAGCTAGAGCCCTGTCTACAAGACACGCTTACAGGCTGAAGTGAAACCTGTTCGTTGACTGGTGTTCTTCCCGCCGGGAAGACCCCTGTAGATGCCCGATCAGGGTCATGCTCTTTTTCCTCCAAGATGGGTTGGAGCGAAGGCTCTCTTCCTCCACCCTCAAAGTGTATGTTGCCGCTATTGCCGCACATAACGATGCAATAGACAGCAAGTCTGTGGGGAAGCATGACTTGGTCATCAGGTTCCTCAGAGGGGCGAGGAGATTAAATCCTCAGCGCCCTCATCTGGTACCCTCTTGGGATCACCCCTCGGTTCTGTCGGCCTTGAAGGAGGAGCCCTTCGAACCTCTGCAGTCAGCAGAGCTTAAGTTTCTGTCGTTAAAGACAGTGCTCCTCACTACATTGGCTGCGGTCAAGAGGGTTGGGGACCTGCAGGCATTTTCAGTTGATGATTTGTGCCTAGAATTCGGACCGGCTAACTCTCACGTTGTCCTGAGACCCCGGCCTGGGTATGTGCCCAAAGTTCCCACCACGCATTTTAGGGATCAGGAGGTGAAGTTGCAAGCGCTGCCCCGAGAGGAGGCAGACACAGCCACTGCTCTGTCCCCTCTGCGCCTTGCGCGTTTACGTGGACCGCACGCAGAGCTTCAGGACCTCAGACCAGCTCTTTGTCTGCTTCTGAGGACGGCAGAAGAGAAAGGCTGTCTCCAAACAGAGACTTGCCCACTGGATAGTGGAGGTTATAGTCTTGGCATACCAGGCCCAGCACTTACCGTGCCCCCTTGGTGTAAGAGCACACTCTACTAGAGGTGTGGCATCTTCTTGGGCATTGGCGCGGGGCGCCTCGATAGCAGACATTTATAGAGCTGCCGGCTGGGAGACACCTAACACATTTGCGAGACTCTATAATCTCCGTGTACAGCCCGTGTCCTTCCGTGTACTTACCTCAGATGGCCAGTAACACCGGACCCGCTCGGTGTCAATCACGCTTGCTGCGCCATTCCCCTCTACGGACCAGATACATGCGCCTTATTGCTTCTCAGTTCAGTTCCCCTTGGCGAATCCTGTTGAAGTTCCTCCCGCACCCTCAGCAGTCATGCATGGCGGCACGCCAGACGCCAGGTCCAGCACTCGTGTGTTGCCCAAGGTCAGCCCTTGTGCTGGGCCAGGTGCCCGTGTGTAGTGATTCCCCTTCGGGCGATCCCACATGTGTATTATTCCACGGTACGGCTCCCCTCACGGTGAGCCCGTGTCTTTCCCTGGCAGAGACCTTTTGCCGTCTCTGTTGTGTATTGATCTCACCCCAGGCTGGCTGAGTCTACCTCAGAGACTTCCATATGTAGTACTGCCCTTGGCCAGTCCATATGTGTAATCTCCACATGGTATCTCCTTTATGCACGATGTGGCTTCCGTAGCGTTCCCCTACTTGGATACGCTTTCCCAGTGTTATCCATACCCACTGTACGGAACAGCAGTGGCTCTAGCTCTGGCAGTGGCTCTCATCTCTGCCTAAGCCCTGTCCTATCTTCCGTCCCAACTGGTGTGGGGGGACTTGCTGGCTTCCGCAGGGCACTGGAGGGGGTCAGCAATAGTGGCGTTTTCATAGGGATCCCATTTACATCAGTCACTATGACATAACATCGAACGTGACTGACTGAAAGGGAACGTTATGGTTACTTATGTAGCCCTCGTTCCCTGAAGGAGGGAACGGAGACGTTACGTCTCATCGCCACAGTTGCTGTACCACCACTGTACGGCCGGGGCACACAGTCTCGGCTCCTCAGCGAAAAACTGATTTGCGTCTGAACGCGCTCTCCTTTTGTACCTGCGCTGCGGGGCGCATGTGGCAAAGCACGCACGCCAACTGTCATTGGCTTGTTTTGTTAACACTCGAAGGTGATTGGGCTCTCGGGCGAGATCCCATTTACGTCAGTCACTATGACGTAACTTCTCCGTTCCCTCCTTCAGGGAACAAGGGTTACATACATAACTGAGACATTATTTCATGTTTATTTTATATATTTACTATATTAAAAAAGTTTTTCTTCTAATCTTTGCTCATAAGAGTGCTTATGAGCAAAGATTAGTGGTCATTATGTTTTCAAATATTTTAGAGAATTCTGAGTCAAATATTTATGTTAAATTCCACAATTTTCCTCATGTGTCATTAACAAAATATGAAGTATTATAAAATAGTATATAATAATAATAAATAAATAAAATATAATAAAATATTATAAAATGTGTATACATAAAAAATATGTATGGATTCAAATTTCAAATTTCAAATTACATTCTGGTCCTGACTTGTATTAGTTAGTGCTGTTTTGGTGCTGTTCACCAGTGTAACTTACCAAGTGTTGCAGATTGACCAGTGTGATCTTTATGGTGAAACTGGTTGAAATAACTGTAAGGAAGCCAGCACACAAGACGTATCATATGACCTCTTTTCAGAGGAGTGTTTTATGGTTTTGCTACTTTGCTTTGGCAGATGCTTTGGGCTACTACATAACTAGAGTCTCAATGGAAAATACTGTCTCTTCTAACTTCCATCTCTGTTTAGCACTCTCTTCATTTACAAAGGCAGAGTAACAGTGATGATTTGGTTGGATCTCTGCCATGCCATGAGATTCCCCACCGGATTGATCTCAGAGGGAGTCCGCAGCAGCAGAGGTCCATCGGGGTGAGAAATCACCCCCACAAACATTGCCATTTCACAAACTCAGCGTGGTCTCAGTAAGCTGGTGTGCATTTATGTGCATGAAAGAGAAAGAGCAGCATTACAAACAGTCAGCATTTCATTTTAATGTTTGTTTTTACACACTTCATCTGTATGCTTACAAGAATTAGTTCTTTTTGTATGTGGGCCATGCCAAACTCTGCGTGTGAGACAGAAGTGGTTGGGAGGTGAATAATGTAAAGTCATCAAGGTTCTCAGAAAACTTGGGAGACTGAGCCAAAAAAAAATTGTCTGAGAAATTACCATAAATGGCCTTGATGAGATTTAATTGGAGATTGACTAGAAGAAAGGCAGTGAGAGGACAGAGAAGCGCAGTGAAGGCGAGCTGGAGTGAGTGTCTATTGAAGCGATCCTGCGTTCTCTGTCTAACTGTTAATGGCTGGTGAAAGTAGGCCAGTGTTTCTGTTATTATGGCCCACAGATCTCTAATGCCTTTGATGCAGGGCAGCTCATTGTGGGCAGCGTTTCATTTTTTTTCCCCTCTGTCTCTCAGATCTATAAGCAGACACACGCATTTGTTCTCTCACTTACTAATAAGGTCTCATTTGGAATGGCGCTGGCCTTTTTGGAGCCAGGGGCTTAGTGGCCTTATTTTCACCTATAAACAGAGGTAGGCGATTGCACTCAGGGACCCTGGAGCTGTGGTTGTGCTGAACTTACTACAAGTCTCTCTCTGTCAGTCTGTGTTCTTTCTGCCTCAGAAGTCACTCTCTCACATATTTGTCTGCACACTTTGGCTTTCAGCCATCCAACAAGTATTATTGTGTTTTCCCTTCCTTCTTTTGTGTGCTAGCTGTGTGAGCTGCTTTTGCTTGCTAGCTTGTCTCTGTCTCACACACACACACACACACACACACACACACACACACACACACACACACACACACATATCCAGGGATGCCGGAGGGTCAGCTTCCACTTTAATCTAGGAAATAATTCCATTTCCCATTAGCGTAATTAATTGGGAGCTTACTGCAGCATGAAAATGTAGAGGACTAATGTGTGCTCAACGTGCGGTCTTGCTCTGTGTGTGTGTGTGTGTGTGTGTGTGTACAGAGTGCTGAAATAGTGTTATGGCTGGCTGATTAGCATAGTCGTTATTAAATTATTGCCTCACGCTTGACATGACTGACAACGTGAATAACTCTGTTCTGCAGGTTACTTTGAGTAAATGGTGTTTTCCAGATTACTGTACGCTGCTACAAGATCTGTTTTCATTGTTTGGTAAAAAGTAAATGTCATTTGTCAATAAAATATTGAGTCAGATATGCTGTGTTGAAGAACGATGGTCTTTCTTTGGTCATTCTTACGTTTTGCCCATTCATGTATAAAAAAAACAGTAATTCTGTTATAATATATTGCTTATTTTAAAATTCAATAATTAGCTTCTTTTGTCATTGTACTGTGTTGTACTAAAACCAAAGGAAATTAGGAAAATATTAAGTGGAAAATATTTAAAATATTTACCTAAGTTCATGAAATACCTTCTTCTTTTTATTCATTTATTTATTTTTTTAACATATTGTTAGAGTAATATTAGGTATTTACTGTATATACCCAAAGAAAACATTTTAAATTCAGTTCATCATTTCACCCACCTGTATCTCACCACTGAATATAAATGCGTTATACTCTGATTCAGCTCCAGCACAGAATAGCTGTGGGTGTTGGTGAGCTCAAATGTAAATTATTTTATGCTTTAGAGGCCGTTCAGCCAATTCAAAATTTTCTATTCTATTCTATTCTATTCTATTCTATTCTAAGATCTAAATTAAACTACACTTATCTAAATTGACATACACATAGCACTTTCAATTAATTTGAAATGTATTTCTACAGTTGTAGTTTTTATAGCACTTTTCACAAAATTCACAAAGAATATTGCCTTGGGCAACAGGGGCAAGGAAAAATTCCCTTTATATAACAGTCAAACAAACTATTTTGTACAAACTAAGTTGTTGTAAGTAAGGAGGGATGAACGCTAAATTAAATTAAATTTAATTAAACAATAATTTAAATAAAATTAAATTTGCTTTTATTTATTTTTTAAAATTAATTTATTCATTTTTTTTTTCAAAAGTGCCTATCGATAGATAAAATAATCATAATTATCATGATTTCTGACCAGATTTCTGAAGCAGAATGACAGTAAAGTACAATATTTTTTCCCCCATTTACTTTACTAATTATTCCCCCTTTTTTCAACATATGTTTTCCACAAACGGCCCATCTCTTTTCAGCCCCTTGGAACTGGAGTTTAAAGACCCCTAATCTAATTGATTTTGCTTTCCTCTTATACTGATTTGTGGCATTGTGGCAAAATAAAAGCAATTAAAGCAGCCACAGGGTTCCCACGGGTCATGGAATTTCTGGAATATCATGGAATTTTAAAAGATCTATTCCAGACATTGAAAGTCAGGGAATTTTAGATCTTTTTTTTGTCCAAGTCATGGAATTTTTGTTTGTCAGCTCCATTCAGTACTCGCATGCTGTGTTCGTGTGAACAGCCGTGACATGCACGAGCCCTGAATTGAGTTTCTTTCCGCGTCTTTCTTGCGCCTGAATGGGCTAATACACACAAAAGTATAAAAATAACCGTCTGGCAAGTAACTTTGTAGCTTTAACAATGATTAATCTATATTTATTTTTTACAGTGGAGTACATGCAGCCATTTGACTGGCCATTTTTTATTTTAGAGCATCTTCTGTTCAGTGCCTGCACACAAACTGCACTGTAATAATTTTCCCAAATGCCATTTGTTTGGAACTATTACACTATTATTATAATTAGTCTGTAAACGACCATTAACAGAGGCCAGAGACGCTGAAGACAGACGCAAAGAGGAGAAAATACCATAACAGGCAGAACAAGATCACTGTTCGTGATGCGCGAAATATAGGAATCCTAAATATCGAATTTTATATGAATGTGTTTCTGAGGGGAACTGGCTGTTTTCAGAAAAGTTTGCATGGCGTTTTCTTTTCATCTTGCCTCTGTATAATGCATTTAAATTATTTTAAAGTGCCCCTATTATGGATTTTTGAAAATTACCTTTCATGCAGTGTGTAACACAGCTGCAAAGTCCTGCAAAGTTTTACATCTGAAAGTCCACCGTGTATAAAGTTATTGTCTCTCAAAAGAGAGAGTCGACTCTAAATCATTGAAACGAGTCGTTTTTAAACAAATCCCAAGCCGTTTCATGTTGGCGCCAACATGAAACATTAGCATATTGCCCACCCACTTGTTGGTCTTTTCGCTTTGGTCTGAATGAAAATGCAATTCATTCTTTGCCACTAGGTGCCACTTTTGGAGCGTTAAAAGCTCACAAACACTGCTTTAAATTAAATCAACAAATCAAAGAAGGGGTTTGGAAAAATGAATCCTTGAACGAATTGTTTGCGAGTCGTTGAGCAAATAAGGTAAAAATAAATGCATATTATAAGAAAATGAAAGTGTTTTTTGACCTAGCTCGCATGTCAACCTGTTGTTGGGGACTCCAAAAACCAAAATATGAACCTTTCATTACCCATAATAGGGGCACTTTAAAGGGATAGTTCACCCAAAAATGAAAATTCTGTCGTCATTTACTCACCCTCAAGTAATTCCAAACCTGTATGAATGTCTTTGTTCTGCTGAGCACAAAGGAAGATATTCTGAAGAATGTGGGAAACAGAGCAGTCCTGAGGCACCATTGGCTTCCATAGTATTTTTTTTTCCCTACTATGGAAGTCAATGGTGCCCCAAAACAGCCTGGTTGCAAACTTTCTTCAAAATATCTTCCTTTGTGTTCAGCAGAACAAAGAAATTCATACAGGTCTGGAACTACTTGAGGGTGAGTAAATGATGACAGAATTTTCATTTTTGGGTGAACTACCCCTTTAATATGGCAGCTGCTGTGTTTACAGCGGTAACCAAGGAAACGCTGTATGGCTGTTCCATAAGCGCCACCTGCTGTCAGAGAGTGAAACTGCGTCTCATTCAGTCCATCTGCTGTTTCTGTTTCACGTAGCATAATTTCACACCATTCTGTTTTTACTTCAGATTTTGAAAAATTATGCAATCTAATATAAATTAAACACTGGAAGGTTTTTTTTTTTTTTTTTGGATTGATTCATGATTAAAATGCAGTGGTTGCCTTGCCACTAATTTCAAAGGCAATGAAAAATCAAGGTGCAACACAGAGTGAAGTTATTTTATAAGTAATTATTCAGTTTCTGTACCTGAACACTTACAAACACAAAAACTTAAGCAAAATTTAATTTCTATCTTTGTGCTATATATTTAATTTTGCTATTACTTGCAATTTGTTCATTTGTTCTTATTTACTGGCTGTCACTTATCTTTAATAATGATTGAACTTTATATTAGTTAGGCTAGTGGTTTTTGCTGTGGTATTAAAATTGAAATTGAGAATTGTAAAATTTTATTGGTATCTAAAATATTGGTGTCATAAGTTTATTTATTAGAATACAAGGTAACATAGATAAAACAAAATCGATAACAGCAACTATTTATATATTTAATTATTTTTATTTTATTTTTATTTTTATATTTTTTTTGTGGCAAGGCTAGTGAAAATATTAACAGGGCAAGTAATAATTTGAACCACTGAAAAAATCCTTAGCGTTGAGCCCTAGGTTATTTTTTCAGCAACATTGTATTCCCTTCCCACTCGTCAACTGGCAATCACTTAAGTCAAATGCAGTCACCAGGCTGTACCGGTTAGGCAAATATGCCAGAAAATGTACATTTTTAGGAGCTTTGGCTACAAAATGACCACTTCAAAGACAGAGTTTAAAAAAAAAAAAGTATAAAAAGTGCATTTAACGGGTAAAAGCAAAAAAAGTGCTCAGCACAACAGTGGACTGTTTTTCCGTTCGTTATAGGTCATGGAAATTCAGCTTTTTAATCAGTAAAAGTCAGGGAATTTGACATTTGGCTTAGAGTGGGAACCCTGAGCCATATTATTTTACCTTCATATTATGACATATGGATTAATTAAGTGATTACATTTTAGTAAGTAATATACAGGAATATATTTTCAAAATATCCCTCCCATATCAGGTCACTTATGTTTGTACCGAGCATTGTGTTGTATTTCAAATAGCCTCTATGTTCTTGCAGGTAATGTATTTCCTTTCAGTTTACTTTCTGAAGTAGTAGTTTGTTTTTCTTTCTCTTTTTTTCTTTCTTTTATTACCCAAGATACATTAAGGGAAGAGTTTATAGAATTCTACATTTTTAAAATTAAATCTTTGTTAATCAAATAGAATTTTGTATTGAATCAAATAATTTTGAATTAGCAAATTGCTCTTTGAATCAAATAAAAATGTGAATTGTGAATTGAATCAATTCACTGTTATGAACCCTTTTTGCTGATCGTTGTCTTTTGGGTTTCTTTCTTTCACGCTTTCTTTTGTTCGTCAGAGGTTGTAACATCAGCTTTTTCTTTCTTTCTTTCTCTCCCCCTCTCACACACTAATTAGAGAAGCCTGTATCCGTGGAGCTGAGCTGTGGTGCTGGTCCTGCCCATGTGGTTCTGGAGCCTGATCACCCTCTGCTGCTGGAATGCCACCTGGGGGCCAGTGAGCCCCCCCTCAACGTGACCTGGCTGCGAGATGGGGGGGTTCTCTCAGAAAGCCAGACCATCCGGCCTTTGCCCAACGGATCTCTGCTCATCTCGCACTCTTCCGCGGATGGCCAGGCTCCAGCAGGTGTGGAGGGCGGATACAGCTGCCTAAGTACCAGCTCGATAGGAGCCCTGACCAGCCGGGCTCTCACCCTGCATCTCGCCAGTGAGTATAAACACTTTCTACTCTGATTTATGTCCAACACACAGCAGCTGTGGGTCTAAGAGAGATCAAAGAACCAGTTTCTTTCAAACTTTAGAGGCCAGCCAATGTTCACGTTTTTGGTTGTGTGTTTTGTTTAATTTTGCATCATCTGGCAATCATCACATTCTAATTATTGTGTACACATACCTGATAAACATCTACATCTGATAAAAGTTTAGAAATATATATTATATTATATTATATTATACACTTACAAAATTCTATAGGAATTACTTTGTAGCAATTTTCACTAAGAAATTACTAGTATATTTCACAAATAATTACAAAAAAATGACAATTATATTATTTTATATTACAATATTATTATATTATATTATATTATATTACTGTAATATTATATTATATTATATTAAAATCTAAATTAAATGCATACCATCTTCTCTCTCTGTCCCTTTCTCTGCCACATTCCACTTGGTGATTGTCTTTGCTTGGCTCGATCTGAGTGCCTTTTTCACCTGGTTAACGCAAGGACTCAATTGTGCTTTTTGAAGAGCCTGAGGAGGGAGAAAGAGATCAGACTTCAGCCCCTTTACCTGCCTCTTTATTTTTTTCTTTCTCTTTGTGTTTAAGGCAGTCCACTAGATGATGAAGACCATTTCCTTTAGTCATTAAGTATTTCATTGGCCATGACTCTGTCTTCCTTCATTATTTCTGTTCATTCAATTTTACTTTATTACTTTTATGTAGATAGTAATGATACCTGCCGTCTCTGCTGTAGAAACTGATGGACATTGCAGTTTTAGTGTAAGAGAGAGCGTGTCATGTCAGTATAAGCTGAAAATTAGAAACGTTGTCATTGTCATTTATCATCAACAAAAGTAGATTTTTTATTTTATTTTAAACTAAATTTATTTTATTTTATTTTATTTTATTTTATTTTATTTTATTATTTAAGGTGTTTTTTTTCTTTGTGGTGGGAAACAGTTACTTCCTATGGTGGTGGGAAACTGTCATGTTGAAATGAAGATTGAATTTGAAATTATACAAATAACGATATTGCATAAATAACACCAATATTCATCATAAATGTTATATTATTTAACATAAAATTGGGCTTTTAACACACTAATGTGAGTAAGTAAAATAAGTAAGAGATTCTATAGATACATATACATACAGACAGACAGACGTTTTTGAATATTTACTGTAAATCTTTGTCACAGTATTTTGAGAATGAACCAGAAGGGAGACAGTATTGGGACTGGAGACAGTCCAAACAGAGAGACCATTTCCTCCATTGAGAAATCAGTGCAGTGAAGGTCTCTACCAGGGGAGGGATGCAAGTACATGGTTTTGGAATTTACCCCAGTTATCTGTCATCTGCATGACTGGGATCCTCAGTGCTGCAGCATGTGGAGGTTGAGCTGCTCTGAGCAACAGTGACTCTCTGTAGCACTCACACACTTAGTTATCATGATAATTATCTTATTCATTATTACTCACTCGGTGGTGACAGTGGCCGGGGGGAAGGGACCCTCATTTAAACACTTTTCTCTCTATGTACTACTTTTTTGTTGTTGTTATAAAGTGGCTTTTTCTCTCAGTGTCTGAATATTTCTCATTATTCCTGAATAGCTTTATAATTTCAGATGCTCACACCTACACATAACAATGCTGCTGGTGTGTGCTCCAGTAAATCCCCCATGTTTTTTGTAGAGTGTGTTTGCTTAAGACCGCATGCTGTGTACAAGTCAAAAATATCTAGTGTTAATGTTTAACAGGTCTCAGCCGAGCAGGCTGCACTGCCTGCGGAGCTGTTATGTACGCCGATGTGCTTCATGTGTGAGCTTGTTTAGATTTGAACTGTCTGTATATTGATGCCTGCTCCTCTGGAAGACCATAAATTCTGAGAAGCTTCAATAGTCAGTAGTTCCTTGAAAATATATTGGTCCATTATAATTGTTTGTATTCTTAAGTGTCAGTTTAATGCTACAAGATTTTGTTAGCGTAAGTGTTGACAGTTTGTCTGTGAAATTGAGTTTATAGTAGCACTTTCCAATAAGTTTGAATTTGTTAACATTAGTTAATGCATTTTGTAGCATGAATTAACAATGAACAACAGGTTAACAGCATTTAATAATGTGGGTTAATGTTAATTTATGAATGTATTATTGTTTATTTTTAATGCACATTTGTTTATAAAACACACAACTAATCTTAATTTAAATATACAAAAAATACAAATTGATATGTTAAAAACCTATTGATGTATGTCTAGAAAAAGGCAAACTGAACCTTGCTGTTAGCAAAATTGTATGTCTGGTTATATATTTGGTAGTTGTGTGAATAATGAAGTACTCTCTCGCTTGTTCTTGTGTGTGTGAGTTGTTCAGTGTACTGTGGGGTTATGAGTGCTGTGAGTCTAGCAGATGTAGCAGATCAAAGTGAGAGTATTTTTAAAGCTCAGAGGCACCGGAGCAGAGGTCAGGGACCCCGCTCGCCTTCCTCTACTCCCACCATGTGGATACATTGCTTGTGCTTATTCCACGAAAAGTTATTGTGATGCATTCACTGATTCCCTTTTTTGATTTCTTGTTGCTTTCTTCTTCTTTTCTTTCTGCCACACTCTCTCGCTCTCTCTGTCTTTCTTAGGCTTGTCCCGCTTTCTTCAGGATCCTGAACCTCAGGTTGTGCCAGTAGGTGGCACTGCCCGGTTTGAGTGCTATGTAGATGGCTTACCAACCCCAAGTATTACCTGGGAGAAGGACCAGGCACCCCTACGTTCACCCACAGAACCTCTAGAACCATCCAGGTAAGTTATCTTGGCATGAGCTTTGGAATGTATGATTCCCTTTTTGACATGATTTATTCACATACAGCATTGTTTGCACAGAGCGAGTGCAAAGCTAGTCCAACATGGGAACTAACTTTGGTGTTTTAAAAAAGTCTGTACAATTATTTGAAAAATATAGATATTATTAATCATACACACACTACTGTTCAAAGGTTTGGGGTTGGTTAGATTTTTTAGTGTTTTTGAAAGTTTCTTATGTTGTATTTATTTGATCAAATATACAGTAACACTGAGAAATATTGTGAATATCATTCATTACATTTTGATTTATCATTACATTACAATTTAAAATAACTATTAATACTAATACTAATAACTTTCTATTTTAAAATATTTTAAAGTGTGAGTTTTTCCTATAATGGCAAAGCTGAATTTTCAGCAGCCATTACTCCAGTCTTCAGAGTCACACGATCCTTCAGAAATCTTTCAAATATGCTGATTTGGTGCTCAAGAAACTTTTCTTATTATCAATGTTAAAAACAGTAGTTCTGATTAATCTTTTTGTGGAAACCAAGATACATTTTTCAGGGTACTTTGATATATAGAAAGTTCAAAACAACAGCATTTATTTGAAATATTTATTTATTTATTTTTGTAACCAAGTAAAAATCTTGATTGTGATTTTATCAGTTTAATGCAAAAAAGTATTAATTTCTTAAAAAAAAAATAGAATTTTAATTTTCTCAAAATCTTTTATTTGCAACGTTTTTGCAGAAGTTGAACATTGTAACAATCACAGATGTGTCCGTCGCGCATTTGGATTCATTGGCAATTCAAATGAGCGCCAGTAATGACAGCTAGTCTTAATAAGTGAGTTTAAAGCAGTCTGATTTTCACAAACACTCAAAAAGTGCTAATCTTGAATTCTTTTTTGTGTTGTATTGCTCACTTGCAATGTACACTGTGTAAGATGGACAGGAAGGGGGAAACTTACAGTAACAGCTTCTTTGGGATGAGATTCCACAACAAAATAGGTATTTCAATGTAAATTCCATTTTTTTAAATTATATTGTTAATCTAAATTAATAATCATTAGTACATTATAAAAAAATGTTATGTATGCAGCCCTATCTTAAAAGTAATTATGACTGAACAACACTTACAAAATTACCAGGTTGTTTTGTAGTGCTGTAACTGAAAGGTATTCCTGATATTAGAATTTCCCAGTACTTGTCTGATTCATTCAAACTCTGTCATAACAGATAATGGCCTGCGGTCAAGTTAGAAGCTGCCCAGCTCCTCCAATTATGTGTCTTGTCTAGAGAATACTTGTGGTGTGCCTAATGGTGAAAACTCATTATGATAAGACTATCTATATGTCTGCGAGTGTAGTTGTGCATGGACTGACTGTGTGTCTCCTGATGGGAACATCAAGTAGCATCGGTTGACCACATCTCCTGATGACGTAGTAAATTATAACTAATGGTACATTTTACACACATTACATTTTTGTTAGAAAATCACATTAGTACTGTTTTCACAGCAAATGTGTTTTTATTTATTATAGCATCTTTTAGACTAATATCAAAATATCACTATGAATAAATTTATATAATTCAATAACAGAGTATTTCATTTAAGTTCACTTATATGCTTTAGTCATTAATTTTAATACATTTGACTATCATTTTATCCAACTCTGCTTAATGGTTAATAAAGTAATCTACACTGAAAAAAAATGACTCATTGAATTTACTAAATTATTTTAAGGTAAGTGGTTGCAATCAATTTATTTTAGCTACATTTAAATAAACAAATTTAGTTGAAAGTTAGTCAACTAAATTTGTTTATTTAAATGTAGCTAAAATAAATTGATTGCAACCACTTACCTTAAGATTTTTTTAGTAAATTCAATGAGTCATTTTTTTCAGTGTATTGAATAAATATTTGGTATGCCTATAGATTTTTAACTCATTTGATTATTTTGTGTGTTTGAAACAAGGTAGCCAAATACAGTGAATTCATGTTACAGTATTGCCAGTTCATCTCATGGGGTAATCACAGTTGTTTACCATTTTTTAAGAGTGTGTATGTTACAGTAGCTTTTGCAATATGTCAATATAGAGCAGGAGAGACTGCACATGACTGCCAATCAATGACTCTTGTGTAAAAGAGGCCCATCAGAGGTCAAAGTGTTGGGCATGGGCCCCATCAAATAGGGGGCATCACAGGGAAGGAGGCAGAGGGCAGAGAACTGTTGCATCAAATGAAGTCCGGGTCATCAGTTTAAAGTGTGTCATGTCATGTGGTAAACAGAGGGCTTACCATAGCAGAGGCTTCCAAATTTCTGTAAGTCACTCACCCTATCTGAAAAGGTCAGCTACAGAATCTGTAAGAAATCTGAAAGTGTTTTTTTTTTTTTGGTTTGCTAGCTATGCAGTACAGTAATCTTGTGAAGTATTGACAGTATACTGTCCCAAATGGCAAAAAAAAAAAATCAATAAATAAATAAAAATCTTGTTATGGTGTTATATCTTTGATTACAAAATACATTCAAAAGATATTTACATGCATTAGGGATTTGCTAGAAATTTGTTAGCTTTGTTAGAAAGATTTTTCCTCATTTGTTTTTCCTTCAATAATTAAACCAAATGTTCTTATTCCATGTCAGAGGAATCTTATGTTTTTAAATGGTAAAAAGACAGATATGGAACCTTAATGAAAGCAAAATATTGTTTAAGCTTAAATATCATATGTAGAAAAATATGTGCATCCTAACCATTTCATTACCATTTCAGTCTTGTTCATTCACTCATGGCAATAATGTTTGATTTCATTTTGCTGAATGTAGCTAGGTTTGCTGAATATACTGTCTAGATTGCATTACGTTGCATGTTGCAACTTTGACTTTCCCAGTACACCATATAATCGTTTGCTCATGTAATTTGTCTCACTGTATTGTCTGGTCTCCAGCCTGTAGAGATGTTGGTGGAAGGTTAAGACAAAGAGCTTCTATTTAATTCCTTTTTTGTATGTTTAATTATATTTAATATATATGGTCTTAGTATGGCCTTGCTTTATAGTACATTTATTTTGAGTTCTGATTTTGTTTTTGCAGATCGCTGCATGCAAGATCTTTGATATTTTCCATTTTCTGAACTCCTAACTTGATTGGATTAAAGGACATAAAGGGCATTTGGCTACTGATTATCTGTTTGTAAAATTCAGGAGGAAAACATGTTATGCTTTAGAAAGCTGACGAGATATTTCTATGTACAGTATTTTTTATTTTTTTTGTTTTCATTCTCAGTCTCTTTGTTGATTCTCCTTTTTTCTCTCTCTTGCACAGCCATATGCTTGAACTTGAGAGCAAGAGTGTCTTTTTATTTTATAATAAGAAAATGCATCTCTCTTTCTCTCACTCTCACATACACATTAGCACACACATAAAACACTTGCACATAGAGAGATGTAGGTGTGTAGCATAAAGCACATAGATAATCATAGTTTTTTCTTTCGGTGCTGAGAATGGACATTATGTTCTCCAAAGCACCTGATCGGTGTTATATTCCATTCTGGTATCCTTGGGAAGCATTGCAGTTTTTAAAATCAATCTTTTATGGCCTTTCCACCAAGGCTTGTGCCGGAGAACCATTTGGGAACCGGGCTGTGCTTTTCCACTCAAAAAAATCCTAGGCCACTGCCCAAATTCCGAAACTGGGCCTGAAACCTTATCTTGAACAAGGGAACCTACACTATGACAGTATTATGCTGAGCTTCCACTACAGACCGCAGTTTGAAAGGGGCCATTTTTAAAAGCCATCAGAGTTCAGGTAAACTAAAAACATTACCACAACAATTGAATATGTCAGTTTAGCAGTGGTCGGCAGAACAGATCAATGCTCTTCATCCGCAAGAGATAACAAGCGATTCTGGTCACATGTTGGTGACGTAGAGGGTTCTGCTCCCTGCCAGTGGAAATGTGAGTGGTTCTGAATGAGCTCTGGCACCAGCCCCAGTGAAAAAGAGGTCTTTGATGTCTTTTGCCACATGCCACATATCCAGCCACATAATATTTTAATAGTGCTCATTAACACACAGTTAATTGTGTCTGTTTTTTGTACAAAAAAAATTGTTCTTTACAGCTTTTGTGCATCAGATTTTTTTTTTTATACCTAGTGGATTGTTTGGATAAGGGGAGGCTTGATATTTTCAAGAGTTAATGCTTAGGAAAATGTGCAAAGTGAAAAGGAAAGACATTTTGAAATGTCAAATAAGGACAGAGAATTTTATGAAAATGTCTTCTGATTGCATCATTTAGAGATTTCATCATCCACTGTCAATTTCTATTGAGAAATCCACTTCAAATGTCATCAAATTGAGTTTTGAGTTACACTTCAAATGTCATCAAATTGAGTTTTGAGTTACATTTTTTTTTTTTTTTATTGGCTTTTTGTTTTTATTGGATGAGACAATGGATAATGGACAGGAAAGCAGAGATAGAGGGGGAACTATAGATTGAGACATGACCCAAGCCAAACTTGAACCCAGGTCCAGATTTTATCCAGTCAAGTAAAGTAGTTTATAAAAACCCATTGATTGGGAAACACTCTTTTTATTCAGTAATGATATGTTAACTTGATCAAAAGTGAGAAAAATTACTATTGTTACAGATTTTTATTTCAAATAAATGCTGTTTTTTAACCTTCTATTCAATGAATCCTAAAAACTATGATGCTGGCTTCTACCAAAATATTAATCAGAACTACTGATTTCAACATTGGTAAATGTTTCTTGAGCACTAAATCAGCATACTAGAGTGATTTCTAAAGGATCATGCGACACTGAAGAGTAACTGGAGTAATGACTGCTGAAAATTAGGCTTTGCCATCACAGGAATAAATTACATTTTAAAATATATTCAAATAGAAAAATTACTTTAAATTGTAATAAAATTGTACAATATTACTGTTTAATCTAATCAAATACCTGCAGCCATGGTGGGCATTAGAGACTTCTTTCAACAACTTTCAAAATCTTAGTAACCTCTAATCTTAGTAGTGTATATAAACTTGTAATTAAAAAAAAAAAACATTTACATTCTATTGGAGATTTTGACACTATTTTACAGACAGCTAGCCAGATGTGTTTACCCTTACCAATCTGGTAGTAGAGGTTCTAGTAGTCTTGAGAAATTTGTCACTGCATCTTCACACGAAGTCTCTGACCTCTTACAGTGCTTTTGTCTCAAGCAGTTTGGAATTACAAATGAGATTCAACTTAAAAAGCGAGAGAGATTGTTGGAAAACATGCCTCTGAGATTATTCCCTGTCTGCTTCGGATGCTTCCTTTTGTGTCCATAAAAAGTGTCTTTTGTATTCACAACCCCTCTCCATATTAATGAGAACACACTTGCACATTAGCCATGCATTAATACACGCTGTCGTGTTCTGGCGGCTGCTGCAGTCACTCTCTCATTTACATCCCGAGTGCAGCTGAGGCGTTGCTGTGCCACTGGAGGTGTAGCTCTGGTGTAGACGTGTCCTCAGCTGAACTCTCTCAGCACCAATGAATTCTACAATAGCGAGTCACACGCACCCGATTTCAACCCGCTCGCACTCACAGGTGGATGAATTCACCCAACCTTGGTCTTTGTGGCCTTTCTGTCAGAGTGTCTTGCTCTTGGGGATGAGTCTACCAGATTAATGGTGTATAATATGGGTCCTGAATAAAAAGGGGATTTGAAAGCAGTCTCTGGGGGAGAGAGATGACTATGGAATGAATATTAGTGCTGCAACCTGACCTCGCCACCACAAACAAAGCGAGTGAAAGAGAGGAATTGACTTTTGAAGATACAAGTTGCCATATTGGTTTGTTCTCCTACATCTGTAGACTAGACTCTCATCTCTGCTTCTTTTCTCTGCCATTTTTCACTCCCCCCGCTATGTTATTTCTGCAGTATGGCTTGTGTTTGTGTATAGTGCCTCTCTATATGTTGCTGTGAGCTGTAGCGCTTAGCGCCAGAATGTAGCAGATTGCTAGCCTCCTAAGGCTTAAGAGTAGCTTCCGTTTAGAAGAACAGCAAATAAACACAAAATGTTTTCGGGTGATTTAGAAATGCTAATGCTAATCTCTTTCTCTCTCACGCAGGTACATATCTCTTCCTAATGGGGTGCTGCAGATTTTAGGGGTCACTAAAGAAGACGAAGGCTTGTACCGCTGCGTGGCCTTCAACTCTGCCCGCAAGCGCTTCAGCCAAGATGCTTCGCTCACAGTTAGCGCAGGTATTACACAAAGACCTGTTCCCAACTATCTTCGATTTTTCACGATCCATACCTCACATATGCTCACATATAAGCTCCGTTCACCTTATCTTTCTGACTCGCACTGTCCTGTACATTCAAGAAGTCAGTAAGTGCATTCTGGGAACATTCATTATACACCAGAATTAATTTTCTGAGTTGTACTTAAAAGTGCTAGTTGTCATGTAACACAGTGGTTCAAACCACGTTCCTGGAAGCATCCCAACACTGCATGTTTTCCATGTCTCCCTAATCAAACACACCAGTAGTATGTATGCTACACCAACCTTCAAAATAGATGATTTATGACTTTGACCTTTGACCTCATTCCATAGGGATTAACCTTTTGACCTTTTAGGATGATTTAGGACTTTGACCTTTGACCTCATTCCATCGGGATTAACTTTTTGACCTTTTTATGACATTGCTAAAGGAGTCAATATATGAGAAAAAAATAACACACACACACACACACACACACACACACACGCACACACACACACACACACACAGACAGGGTTGTATTCAAATCATTCTATTGAAAAGAAAATAAAGAATCAAAATCTTAGCTTAATGAATAAAAATAAATAAATAAAATAAAAGAAGAAACTTTGAGCTTAATGAAAAATGCCTTACATTTTTCAACGAGTCGTGATATTACATCTTTAAACATTAGCCACAGATTCTCAGATAGTTTTGCTGAATGAGAAAACCTCAGTCTCCTTCTCACAGGAGAAAGAAAGAAAGAAAGGAGGGTGAACGCAGACACACACACACACGGTTGTATTCAAATGAAATAAAAATAAAGAATTAAAATCGTAGCCTAATGAATAAAATAAACTTTGAGCTTGATAAAAAAAAAATAAATTGTCTTACGTTTTTCAGAGATCCACAAATGAGGTAATAGTTTTCAGTCTGCTTCTCCTCCAAGGATAAGGGAGTATAGTATATAGGGAAACGCAGCGCCGCGCGACCCCTCCATACAAATCACTGACAAAGACTACCTATATATCTCACTGAATATCTGAGCCGCGTCTGGTACACATCAGTACTGTCACGCTGTTCTAATATAAATTATTTCTACACGATGGTCGAGACGCTTTGTTTCATGAGACACCTCTTTCGGTCATCATAGGTAATAACGGAATACATAAGTTTTTTTTATAACCCAGAAGATTCATAAAAAGCCAATGTAATACTTATTATTCTGAGAAATCAATACAAAGATTTTTCTTAATATGATATATTACTAATATACATATATATTATTAAATATTATAATGTCTTATTGTAGTTACGTTTTAGCAAAGAAAATATCATCTGTCATTTGATATTAAGCTCCACCCCATGGACCGTCCCATCTTGGCTCAGATCCTAAGAACATATAAGCTTGGCACATCCTCAAAGACGTTTTTAACCAGCTTTTTTGCTCAGCATGGAAGAACAAAGTGAGTGGGATTTAAAAAATAATTTACACCTTTGATAATTTAACTGCTTTATTAAAATCTGTAATAGTCTTATATTATTTCACATCGTAGATGGACAAAGACCATCTGCTGACGAATATATTTAATTCGACGGTAATTATACATTTCTAATATTTTTTAAAAATCAGGTTAAATGCTATCTAATGACTTTTCTCTTATATTGTGACTTTTATTCTGTTTAACCATAACTACACTAGCCGAAACGGACAGAGATTTCTAGCTATTGACAGAGCTAATAATCTATTATCCGTAACGGTATATTTGCTTTATTTCATAGAATTTTTACAGCTTGCAACTCAGTTGCCAGGATTAAATATTTCACAACATCAGCCCGAGGAAACCGGACGTGACGCCACCTTATTTTAAGTTATGAAGAATTCTTATGTAAATTTGATTTTCCAGTAACTCCCAAAGAATTCTGCATTGTCATGGACGCTATTCCTAAAGGAGTTGTCATGCTTTTAAGGGACTCTGTTAGATCACCCAGTACTTTACCTATTTCTTTGGACCCATTTGAAATCCCAGTAGGAAAACTGTGCTTTTTGTCACATCCTTCATCACGGAACTATAAGATTAGATCACTCTTTCAAAAGGAGCTTGTAATAACTCCATGTGTGGTGTCTTATTGGAAGAATGTTGTTGATCATATTGATTGGAAAAAAGTATGGACTCTGTCTTCAAAATATATAATAACTAACAAGGTCAGAGAAATATCATTCAAATTGTTACACAGATTTTACCCAGCTAAAGTGTTTCTGAAAAGGTTTAAATCAGACATAGATACAAGCTGTTCTTTTTGTGGTGACCCTAATGAAACGGATATGCATATTTTCTGGGATTGTCCTCACACACAGCTATTTTGGATTGAATTCTCTAATGTTGTCAATCTCAATGTGCTCCAGGGTTTCTCTTTGCTTTTTAAGGATGTACTGTTTGGCTTCTTTAATATACAAAAAGATAAAATTAATGAATATTTTATTATTAACCTATTATTATTTCTTGCGAAATTTCAAATTCACCGCAGTAAATTCTCTCATCAAAATCCTTTATTTATTGTTTTTAAAAAAGAGGTTCAACAGTATATCCAAACTATTTCATCTTCCAAGAATCTTAAAGCTCTTAAAACAGTTAATTTATTTCATCTTTTTAATTTATTCTGTTAAAGCTTTCGTTTTATATTACTAACTTATTGTTACTTACGTATATAAATGGTGCTTTGCATGTAATGTCACCTCTTTGTATGTAAAGTTGATATTTTTTTGTACTTGTATCTTTGGTACCTTGGCATTAATAATAAAAAAATAAAAAAAAATAAAAAAACGTCACTCAAGCGAGTCGGAAAAGGCGGTGCGTCAATGATGCGACGCCTGGGACATCGAAAGAAGTCTTTCCTAGGCCAAAGCAGCGCAAAATAACTGTTGTTCATCCAACAATAAGAGTTGATGATGATGCATCATTGACTGGTAAGTTTCTCCTTTATAAAGCTCAAAAATGTTATTGTTCGTTGTTTTAGTACATTTGGTTTATATTCACAGTTTCAAATGATTTAATTTCTGTCTGTGACGGTTTCATCAAAGCTCTAAAACATAGATATTTTATTTAAATATTTATATATATATATATATATATATATATATATATATATATACGAAATAAAAATCATTATAGTTGTACTGTAATGCAATAAATAAATAATTTAAAGTAAAAAAATCATGTGTTTTAAACGGAATGACTTGAAAATGCTGTCTTCCGATGAGGTTAACCCTTTAATTGCCGCATTTAACCCGTTAAATACTGCAGACCCGCCGGTGGTTCAGTCATCAGTACGTTTTAAACTGTAATCTTGACGTACTAGATATCATAAATAAACAAAATAAGGAAAATAATAAATCATTTATGTAGTTATGCTTCATAATAGTTTGATTTAAAGTTATAACTTATTATATAATTATAATTATCATGCTTTTTGGTTACAAGTTGTTTTATTTACCCCAATTATCACATTGATGTTACAGACGGGGTGTGCGAGGAACCAGAGGAGCCTCCAAACTTGAACGACGTGGATCAATGGACAAACACACAAGTTGAAACCTGGCACGGCATGACGTTTAGCAGTGAACAAGAAGAGGATACCCGGTCGGTAAGGAGCGTAACAAGGAGCCTGACCCCGTATGCTTTTCATGAAGAAGAGTGAGCGTCGGTGATTAATGGCGATGAAGACCACGCTTCACTGAACGATGAAGACCAGGCTTCACTGATCGATGACGAACCCGCTTCACTGAACGGTGCCGATGATGAACGACCGCCGTTCGAGGATGATGGTGAAGAAACGGTTGGAGATGCACTGAGGGCTGCTAGTGACAGACACGAGGTACTGCTTCATTAAATAATTAATAGACTGGACGATATCGAGTTAGCTACGAATGGAAACCCGAATCCGTGATGTGACGAACGGGTTGAATCAGTTGCGCACGACGGTTCACGAAAACTTTGCAATGGTTCAGGACTCTCTCCAGGAAATCCTCCGCGAACGAAGGCTTTTAGTCCAATTAGTCACGCATCTCAACCATATTGTAATTTCAAAATAACGGTTCTTTGACGTTTTAATGATCTAAATACCAGTGATTTTTATTATCAATATTATACTATGGTTTCTTTTTCTTTAATTGTTATCAATTTTACTATCATGCTTTGATTTATAAGTCATATATTTTATCTCTATCATCTTTGATCTTATCAATATTAGACTATGGTTTGTTTTGTTTTACTATCATGGTTTGATTTATAAGTCATATTTTCCTGTATCATCTTTGATCTTATCAATATTAGATTATGGTTTGTTTTATTTGTCTGTAAACACTTTGATTTATAAGCCATATATATGTCTGTAACCTCTTTGATCTTACCACTTATGTTACAATTTTTCTTTATTCGTTTTGTTGCCATCATTGTTTAGTTATATTTTATCTGTAATAGTTCAAAATGAATGGCGGTGACATACATGACGGACAATCAGACCAAGCTCTGACTGACAGGCTGCAGAGTATAATTGATTTGCAAAATGGTGCTGATAATATGAAGCTATGCGATAGATTACAACACATGATAAGTTCGCATCCCAACGTGATATCCCCATTTCCTGATTATACTACGCAAAATGCTCACGATTTGCGAGAAATCGCACAGAACATTAATTTTAATTTGTGTGATGTGTTGCAGAGCATACTAGATGATCACAGCCGACGTCTTCGTCAAAACGTAGTGCAGAACGGTGGCATACTAACCGATACATCCTCTTCATCATCTTGTGCTATGCATCCGTCAACTGACGCCGAACGCTCGTCATCGTCATCACCCCCTTCAGGTAATGTTGATGCTGAGCGACCATCGACCACCCGCTCCGACCCCACTACTGCTGACGAGAGACCCTCGACTAGCGGAGTGGCTCATCCTTCCGGTACAACCCGAGCGAACATCGATGCGACGATACGAAATGGCGGCGGCGTAAAAGGCTTTCGCGTTTTACCACAACCCCATTTTAACGGGCTTGATTTACACAGAACTATGAATATGAGGGATATAATGTCTCCAGATTTAGACACCTATCACGCTTCCCTGCACACCACCATGGACGAGATAATATCATTCGCGAGAGAGATGGGAGGCGATGCTAGCGTAATCAATTTGGTTATGTCCGCCCCTAGCCTCAATTTGTCCGTTAACGCCGTTTTGACCCCTGGTAATAATTACGACGTTAATCTATTTACAGAACAAATCGAAAAAATTTTAAAGAACACCGATAGGTTAATGGCCAACGATGCTGTTGAGATTGAAGCCTGCGTAGCCATGAACAGACAAGGAGGGGGTCGGAGGCATAAACTCGCAGATTTGGCGTTGGATCAAGTGATCCGAAGAAAGAAGATAAATCTATTTTGTCCTGTAAAAAAGGTAATCAATTATGTCTGACCATCTGCCTGGCTCGTTTCCTCGACCCCCAATTACCTGAGAGCGAATTGGAAAGTTGCGCGAGCATTATCCAAACCAACACGGGATTCACTAGCCAAGATCCGATAGGACTTCATGACATAGCTAGGTTTGAAAATCTGTTGAATGTCAAAATTGTTGTTTTTTACAGGGTGAACGACGGGTTAGAAACGTACAAAAATCAGAACGAACCTCACCCGAAAACGGTCTGCCTTTACTTGCACGACGACCATTATTATATGATATTAAATCTGACCGCGTTCATCGGTACACCTTACGTATGTCAATTCTGCTTTAAAGGCTACTCCAGAGCAAGAACAGTTGCGAATACGTCTGCAACGTCTGTTTTGACCCTGATTGCTACAAACACCCAAAAAGGATCGTTCAGTGTACCGATTGTCTACGCTATTGCAAATCGAGGTACTGCTATGACATGCATAAGAAGATACCCCCAGGCCATGAAAAAATACCGTGCAACATTATAAAATATTGTTAGCTATGTAACAGACAGTATGAAATTATAGGACGCACCAAACTGCATCAATGCGCTACTGATCATTGTGCTCGTTGCCACGAGGAATTACCGGTCCAAGGGAAACATCAATGTTTCATACAGCCCAAACCCCCCAGGACCCCCAGCGAAAAATATATCTATTACGACTTTGAAACGCGATATGAAAACGGTAAGCACGTCGCTAATTTCGTCTGCGTGATCACCTTTCAAGGCAAAAAATTTGTGGCGGAAGGTACCAACTGTATAGAGCGCCTAATCACATGGTTCAGGTGTCCTCAATACGAAGGATACTGCTTCATAGCCCATTACGCGTCCAAATTCGACTCCTACCTAATTTTGGAGTATTTTTGCAAAGCGGGGGTTATGGTCGACATCACGCAAGGATGTAAAATAATCTTCATGTACGATGATGCCTTCGACCAGCGTTACATCGATAGTTATTCCTTCATACCGATGGCTCTGTCCAAGATGCCAGTGGCGTTAAACTTGACAACGACAGAAAAAGGCTACTTTCCCCATCATTTCAACAGGTGTGAAAATGAGAATTATGTGGGTCCCTACCCCGACAAAAAGTTTTACGGGTATGAAAACATGACCGATAAAGACCAGACAAAGTTTAATGCGTGGTACAGCACGGTGTCCGGTAAAGTCTTCCGCTTCAAGGACGAACTGCATGAGTACGGCGTGAACGACGTTGTCTTATTACGCGAGGCGTGCATGAAATACAGGAAGGAGTTCATAGAGTGTACTGAACTCAATCCGTTCAACTTTACAACGCTCCCAAGCTGTTGTATGGGGGTCTTCAAAGCCCATTATCTCGCCAGAGACACTCTGGCTCAGATGTATAATAACGCGTACGTCCGTCAGAATAAGGCTTACTCAAACGGTTCTATCGAATGGCTGGAATACGTGAAAAAGACCCGAAACATTGACATTCATCACGCACTAAACCACGGTGAAATGCAAATAGGTCGCTACTTTTTAGACGTTTACTACGAACAGAACGGGGTAAGGTACGGCTTAGAATATTCGGGCTGCATCCACCATGGACATTGTTGTCGTTTTGACCCAGACGATACTCACCCCCTGTCGTGCCTACCCTACGCCGAACTCAGAATACAGTTTGACGACAAAGTGGAAATTCTACAAAATGCCTTTGGGTTGAAAATAGAAATTATATGGGAATGTGAGTGGAACAAAATGAAACAGACCGACCCCGCGGTGAAAGAATTTATGAGAACTTATTCAGCTCCCGAGAGACTGAATCCAAGAGACTCGCTTTTTGGGGGAGGACCAACGCTTATTCTCTGTACTGTAAAACGACAGACGGTGAGAAAATAAGTTACGTGGATTTCACCAGTCTTTATCCATTCTGTCAGGCTACGAAAAGCTACCCGATCAGACACCCTCAGATCATTTTCAGTGATTTTGAACCGCTTGAGACTTATTACAGACTTGTCAAGGCCACCGTGTACCCACCACGTAAATTATTATTCCCTGTGTTACCTTTTCGCTGCCACGGTAAACTCATGTTCGCATTATGCTGCACCTGCGCTCACGATGAAAACCAGACAACAAGCTGCACCCACACGGATGAAGAGAGGGCTCTCTCGGGAACTTGGGTTACCATAGAGGTTTTAAAGGCAATCAAAAAGGGTTACGTAGTGACCAAAATCTATGAAATTTGCCATTTCCCAGATCGGTCCGACACGCTCTTTCATGACTACGTGAAAACATTTTTACGTTTGAAACAGCATGCATCCGGCTACCCGTCAGACGTTGTCACGGATGAGGATAAAGAGAATTATATTAGGGAATATTATGAGAAAGAGGGGATCCAACTCGACCCCGAAAAGATCGGTCACAACCCCGCCCAGAGGTCGATAAGCAAATTAATTCTTAATCCGTTATGGGGAAGATTTTCTATGAGATCAAATTTACCACAAACCCTGCTCGTCACAGACCCCGAAGATTTCGCCCAAATCATTTTCGGTAAAACAGACATCCTGAAATATTTCTCATTCGTCTCAGATGATGTGGCGCTCGTTTAGACCTGTCGTCCCGAAGGGGACGTATGCGAGGCTCACGACATTAACGTGTTTATAGGAGCGTTTACAACAGCTCATGCGCGGCTGGAGTTATACGACCTGATGGACAGACTCGGGAGCTGAGTCTTATACACTGACACGGACTCTGTTATATTTGTGTCTAGGGACGGTGACTGGATGCCGCCTTTGGGGCATCATTTGGGGGAGCTGACGGATGAAATAGGAGATGACGATTTTATCGTAGAATACTCGTCTTCTGGCCCGAAATCCTACGCGTACCACACCGCCAAAGGAAAAGTGTGCATGAAGGCTAAAGGAATAACTCTGAACTCTAAAAATTCGCAAGCTATCCGCTTAGACTCCCTGATTGGTCTGGTTACCAGCTATGTGACGTCTCGCGACGGTACGCGATACATCCTGGCTCATTCTGAAAACATTGTGAGGTATAAAAAACATCTCACATTGCACAACAAGTCAGTCGACAAAAGGTTCAAGGTGGTGTACAATAAACGTAGACTTTTACCCGATTTCACCACTCTTCCTTATGGCTACTGATTCAACGGGGCATAGAGGGGTTCGGGACGCTTCTGAATTCGACTTTCGACTTATTCACCCGTTTGCCTGTGTTATCAGTGGTCCTTCTAACAGCGGCAAAACCTATTTCGTAAAAAGATTGATGGAAAATGGTTTAAATATGATTTCTAAAAAAATCAAAAACATTGTATATATTTACAGTTGTTGGCAACCTCTGTACGATGAATTGCTTAAATTGTACCCTATTAAACTTGTTGAAGGGATACCCGACTCTCTGAATGACGATCATTTACTGCCGCCCCACAAAGCTAATCTCCTGATTCTGGATGACATGATGAACGAAGCTAGTGGTAATGCGCAAGTCCAAAAAGTCTTTACGCAGTTTGTACACCATCGTAATCTTAGCGCTATGTATATTGTACAGAATTTATTCGCACAAGGTAAATCGAGCAGGACGATTAGCTTGAACACCAATTATTTAATTTTGTTTAAAAACCCCCGCGACGCTAATCAAGTGATGGTGCTAGAATGGCAAATGTTTCCTTTCAACGTGAAATATTTTATGGAATGTTACCAAGATGCTACCAGTCAGCCTTACGGCTATCTCATGATAGACTATAAAGCGAAAACGCCCGAGGTGTATTGGCTCAGAACGGGGTTGCTTGCCGAGCGCCAAGTGGTCTACCTCCAGAAAAAAAGGAACGCGTGATCAGTCGTTATGTCCGTCAGCATCTACCCGTTAAAGCTGATATATAAAGCCACGCCCAAACAACGTCGTCTTATTTTACAGGTGCCGTCCGACGATCTCATTTTAGCCCTTTGTGAAGTGGCTTTAAACATCCTCTATGGTACGATTCCGCTCAGCCGTCAACAGTACCAAAAACTGAAGAGGAGAAAATCGGATATTAAACTCGTCGCCAATAAGAAAATAGGTATAGCCGCTAAGAAGCGTGTTTTCAACCAGTCTGGGGGATTTCTTTTACCGCTTCTAAGCGTAGCAGTAACATTTATTTCCAGCTTAATATCGGGTAGACAGGGCTGACGATGCAGTATGCTGAAAAGATGTATCTCGTACCCCAAAATCAGCTGGAAAAGCTACAATCTGGAGCTGCGCGTGAGAACATTCAGCAGGTCGTAGAGAACGATCTTGATACGGCCATAAGAAATATTTTACTCAGAACTGATCTGGACCAGTGTGAAAAGGTGAAACTATACTCGGGCATCCTAACCAGGTTTTTAACGATTGTTAAACAAGGAGATCGCGAGCAAAGCATTTTAACCCTATCGATACCACACCCTGACCCCGATCGTAAAGACGAACGTACCATCGATACCGTCGGAGACGAAGGGGGTTCGGAAGACGTCGTCGCCGAAGTTCTGAAGAACGTGCTGTCGCAAAGCGTGAAAGACACTCGTTACATATTAGACAAAATGTCTAAAGCTAAAAGACTCAGCGTTTGGAACAAATCGGGTGAATTTGTGTTCAAGGGCAAAGCCGTGGTGGGATCGCACATGGTCGATTTGTTAAAAAATGTCACAGCCCGCACCAGGTCCTGGATGATAGAAGGCCTCTAGGATGGTCAGAGTTTTTACAAGCGTTTGCCGAATTAAACACACCATTTTCTACGGTGCCTAATCAACGCGTTAGACAATTGATTAGTAATTTAAAAAACAGTCCTGGAGCGCGTTCGAGCACACCTGAGCCTGTAGGTCCTTTTAAAATTCTGTCAAAAAGAGAATTTCACATATTAGGACTCTAAGGACGGATGAACCCGTGTTCAAATTGCCGACTCTCGATCGAAGGGAATGGTTAGAATTTTAACAGTGTATTTTTATACTCTTTAAATGTATGTCTCTGTGAAATGATATGTGTACCTAATGTTTTTTAAATGTATGCCTGATGTTTGAATATTTTTCAATAAAAGACTGTAAAACTGATGTCGGCTTTAAGCATTTTTATTTATGATCCATCATGCAACTGTTACAAGTCTGCACACACTGAATACAAGAAAATATTTTTTCATTACAAGCAATAGATCTTAGTCTTCTCACAAAGAGTGACACCATTTAATCATTTTTAATATAATCGTCGCTGTACAAATTCATCACATAGATATAGTCTCGATCCCTGGCTAAATGATACAGGAAAAACACAGTGTTGTCCGCATACATCCGATGTAAAATCCTGGACCCGTTTGGTAGAATACAACACAACCGGTGAGTTCGATTTAAAAAATTTTTTGATGGAAGTCGGGAAGCGCTCGCTGTCAGGAGCGTTGTCGAAGCTATCGAAGAAACACCCTGTACCGTCTTGAGATAGATAAACAGCGATCCAGTGTTCGCCAGGCAGATGAGTCGGATGCGTGTTCGCGACGACCATAGACGGTAAGTTCCTTAACGGGCTTTCAGGAAGCTGATCGCTCGGGAGAACACCGAGAAAATGAGTATTGCATGAAATTTTGTCCATGATAGCAGTGAGTTGCACAGTGTTCATCTTCCGATCAGTAATAATCGAGCAGGACCTGTCTGTGGTTAGACACTTCAATGATGCTGTCAAACACGGCGTAAACGACGAGGTTAATAGTATGCGGGAGCGGTTGTTTGAAGCGTGCTTCGAGTCTGATATTGCCGGACTTGATGAGAGATATGTGCTGACCGCAGTCTTCATCAGGAGTAAGGTTAAAGGCGTAAAGCGAATAACCTTTCAGAAAATGAAGAGTTTGGTTCCAAAACGCAATAACGTCATTTTAAAAAAAATTGAGTTTCCACCAAAATCAGTATTGTATTTGGTCAGTATTGAAAAGTCAATTTTTAATTTTGTTCAAAATGCAATATCCACCGAGTTATTAGGTCATGTTTTCTCTGTTTTTTTCCAAACCGCGACAAACGCCAGTCTCCTTTCTCTGCAGAATGCGATATATCCGCTCAACCAATCACAGCGCACCATTCCACGCACTTTAGACAGTAATGGCGGCGCTTTGAATACACCCGGCATCCTAGTTTTCCTCATCTACTTTGTACTTTGTGATCAACAAACAAGGGCTGCATGATAAATCGCATGTGATTGTCATGCGCATCTCGTCAGTAAAGCCGATTCTGTGATTAATAGTAGGCTACCGGTAAATCTCCATCACGTGCTTTCAGATGGAGCGGCATTTAATACACAGAGCCGTAGATCAATGACAAGCTATGCAATATCGCGTTCATAATCGTAGATGAATCGCATTCGATTATGAACGCGATATTGGGTAGCTTGTCAGTGTTTGTGTTTTTATCAAAGCCATTTATGGTTTTGTTAATACAGCATATAGCACTAGTCAACTAAATGAATGTAACATGGCAAAGATGAATGCACTTTTGGAAGTTGAATGTAAGGGAAATTTTGGAATTTCTGTGGTCTAATGTGATATTGTTGTTCATGTTCTTGTTCATGATGAAATTTTATTTTATTGTTGTAATTAATTTATAGCAAACAAGATGACCCATTGAATTCATTTTGGGAGCGATGACTGATGAATGTATTTTTAGTCCAGTGCCTGTATATAAGATTATGACCAAGTTCAGAGGCTGTCATATGTGGATCAACTTACTATGTTGTGTATTTTCAACAGTTTCAATATGAAAAATAACTTTCATTTTGATTCAATGGATTTATTGCATTTTGAAAAAAAGAAAAAGAAAAACGTATCGGATTTATTGCATTTTGGAAAAAAAAATAATACAATTTTATAATAAATCTGTGAAAATCAAAATCTGGATTTGAATTTTTAATGTTATTATAACCTAAAGATGCTATGTGAAAGTTTGAAACAGAAAATATTGGTTTTCACCTTGCCACTTTCTTGGTAAAGAAAACACGTTTTTACTCAAATTAATCAAAATGGATTTATAGCGTTTTGGAACCAAACTCTTCAAATCCTCCCTGTTGATAGAGAGCGCCTGATTTTTAAGATGTCTCCCGGTCGCCGTAGCCAACTGGTAAAACTCTCGTATAGGCGATCCTGAAGAGAAGTCTGGTTGTAGAGGTGGATTGGCGGGGATTTGTTGACCGTCTACGTAGACGGCCAGGAATTCCAAATCGTAATGTTTGAACGTTAACGGGTTTTTATCATAAGCTCCGGTGAATGCGTCGTTATCCAGCATAGCCAGGACAATAGATTTCGGTAAAGTCCCCAAAAACAAATTTTCTTGATTCGATAGGTGGGACCCTGCGGGTATGGAGAAATTTTTCAGGCATACCCTATCTATCAGATACTTGGCAGTGGTCGAGAGCAAGGTTTGGGCGTGCGCGAGCCTCACGCTCGGTGATACGGACAATTTCTTGACAAAAAGGGAGGCCGACAAGATATTTAATTTATAGGCCACGTCCTCGCCGGTCATCAGACAAAATTCATCTTTGCCTCTGATCATTCGTATTTTTATGTCGACGCCGTTCAGAATTAATTTTTCTTGGAAGAAAATATCACTGTGAATAGGAGCCAGCAGCTCCACGACTTTGCTTCCGCTAGTGTAGCGCCATCTCTTGGTCAGTCCGTTGTTACGCCCCACAGGGTCGGTTTCGTCCATGTGTCCCGCCGTGTCTTTGAAAAACAGGCCTGCTGAGAAAACCGTCTCCAGCGCATCTTTGCTGTAGTTGATAAGACTCTCGATGATACATCGGTAGGGGTAAGTGCTTGAGCTCTGTGATATCAATCGATCGCTGAGACTGGCGTCGACTTGTGAAAATATAGTAGCACCGGGGTAATTTATTAAGGCTACCTTTGCAGGGTCTGCGATGTCCCCCCCATTAGGTCTTGTGATTTTAAGTCGCAAAGAGGAGCGTGTTATTCAACTCTAAATAATCTTCCCCGGTTCCTGTGATAAAAAAAACTCCAGAGGTGACGAGTCCGATATAGCTGATAAAGGAGGTACTTCTAAATACGCATTTTTCTCAATAACCGTTTGCGTCAGCGGAACTGTAAACAAATCTAACTCGGACTTAATACACTCCCTCCCCTGACATGCGATGCAGTAGAGCCATGTCAGAATATGGTTTTTACGGATCTCGTAGTCGATACGTTTCTCTTCACAGTCTTCTTACGTTTTCCGGGTCTAACTGAGACCTTCTTGGGGGCGCGCTTCGCTTTCTTTGTTTTCGTTACCGAATGACCATGCCTCCTTATACCAGGCGGTTTAGACGTTCTCTTATGGGTCATGACCATAAGACCCAATCCGTCTTGAGCTTTAGGATCGTCGTTATACGATCTTGACATCGCGTTTGAGACAATGTCAGAGACTATATTTTTAGCCGCTGCTTTTAGGTGTGGTTTAGCGATGCTGAACCCCTTTTTTAACAATGGCACGGCCATTCTAAACAGGCCTCTGAAAAGGCCTCCTAGGCCTTTTTACAATAGACCGGCCTGATTACGATAATAGTCAACGTAATCGGCAACATTATTCCCGCGGCCGTTGTAATACGCCATTTTTTAAAAAACCGGATTGTTTCGCGGGTCTAAAGTGCAGTTTTACAATCACTTTCCCGTAAGCAAATGGAATTTCCCTGTTTTGGTCGTCCTTTAATTCTATGGTGATGTCCGTGATGTGCGACTTGTTGACCGATGCGTAATGCGGTTTGTCGTATCTAACACTGACGGTATCGTTGCTTTCCCTCGTTATATGTACGCATCTTAAAAGGGGGACATACGAATCACCCACTGATTGGTATTCGATGATGTCGGTATAAACGTACATGGTATAGAATCCCCCGTTGATATCGGCTTGGTGAGGAGCATCCGTAATAACGCTCTTTGTAAGATCGCTTTTTCATGATAGTTGGACCGTCCTAAAGCTTCGCCGGGTTTTACTCCTAAAATAGCCGTGAGTTTTCCTCGGAAAGTCAACGAAATGTTGGGTTTCGCTACCAGTTGAACTTTGTTTTTTAATTGATCGTAAGCCATTACCCCTGTCGGAGCAATAACTTCGGTTATCGCACGATTGACCGAACGAACGTTCTCATAGTACCCTGATTTTATCTCAAGGTTCTTTATTCCAGAAAACCCTGATATTCCTGTAACCGCTTCTGCGCCGGGTTCCTGTGACGGTACTGCATATATCTGAAGGTCGAAATGTCCATTGTCGTCGTTAAAGGTATACCACGTTGTAGGATATTCAATTTCAGCGAGACCTACATTCTCCTTTCAGGTTTATAGTTTTCGCTAACCTGGTCGTATAACTAGATATCCGGTTTTCAGGATAAACATTCAAAGAAGCGTTGCACGGCAGCGTAATGTAGAAACCGCTGTCACCCATGGTAGTCCTCTATGTGAATGATCTCTCGCTGTAATGGCTCACGCATTTTAAGGTTTTTGCAAGTCCACCAAAGCTTTTTTGTCTATATAGCTATTAAATTTCGAAGGCCAACCTACCCATTTCACTAAAACAAGGGTAGATCGCCCCTGTTTTTTCTCTCCTAAAATCTTTTCCACTTTAAACGCTTTGTTTTTGCTCATGATTATTTTTTGTAACTCTTCTTCGTAAAACACCCCCTCGATGACATCTCCGTCATAATCAGCCAGTCTGTATACGGGCGGATTGCGCGGGATACAGGCGGTAATGGTAAAAAATTCTTCCGTGTAGTTCTGTTCATAACCCTTAGCGAACGGACCTCTCACCTTAGAAATTCTGACCACGTCCCCTAGTTTATATTTAAATAGGGGACCACCCTTCTTTTTCATACCGCCGTACAAGTTTTGAAACACGACATTTTCTTTGTTGACGTCCACCGGTCGCATCTTGATACTCCGATGGTAGCTGGAGTTGTACCCCTCCATAATATCTTGCAAAACGTCTATGTATCTGGGCGAATTTGTAGCGGTTAAAAATCTCCACAATCTGCTTTTTAGCGTTCTATTAAATCGTTCCACGACGCTGGCCTTCAAATCGGTAGCCGTTGCAAAATGATGAACGTCGTACTTTTTAATTAAACCTTGAAAATGTTTGTTAAAAAATTCTGTTCCGCGGTCCGTCTGCAATTTCTTTGGAACGATCCCCTCTTCGAGTATAGACTTAAACGCTTTAGTAACCTTGACCTCGCTCTTATTCTTTACCGTTCCGGCCCAAGCATATTTACTAAATAAGTCGATACAGGTCAATAGATATTGATATTATTATCATTGTCCTTGGAATATGCTGACATGTCGACTAGATCCGCTTGGAACTGCGTATCCATACCGTACACCATGTCTCTATTACGTTTGTAGCTTATAGGCGCGGTTCTGTGTAATGTGTACGCATCCTCCCCAGCCAGCCATTCTGAAACCTGAGCATCGCTCAAGCGGACGCCTGTATCTTTTAAGACAGCATCTTTCAACCGTTTTTTACCGCCTAAAGAACCAGGGTTGGACGATGTGTAATAAACTCTTTTCATGAGGTCTGACATGTTGACGTTTCAATCTTCCGTGAAAGAATAACCGGTACAAGGACGTCGTTTCAGTCTTTTATTAAGGAAAAAAAAAAGATAGTAAAAAAGAATATATTTCAGATGACAAGAAGTTTTCAAAATGGTTACAAGAATAATATTCAAATGGTTACATAACAGGAAGAATATATTTAAAAATGGTTACAAGAATAGTATTCAAATGGTTACATAACAGCAAGAATATATTTAAAATGGTTGCAAGAATAGTATTCAAATGGTTACATGATAATAATAAAGTAGTATAGAATGATGTTACAGACTGTCTAGCAAGTAAAGGCAATTGATACAAGCCATATAGTGGCGATCTAGTACGTAGCTGACCATAATTTCAATCATTTCACCGACCGTGTTTTTCTCATTTTTTGAAATCAGCTTCACACATACATCAGTTACATATGTACAGATAGAGAGGACCTCGCTAACTCCTAGTCCTCGACCCGATGCGGATATCTCATCCAGAATTTTTCTGAGCATTACAGGGGGTGGGTCGGGGGCGTAAACACACATGTCAGTCAATTCATGCCATGAATCGGTCAGACTTCTCACAATGTCCATTTGTTTCTTGAGATTTTTTATACGTTTCTTTTGTCCCTCGTAATCTTTATCAGGATCCCACTCTCGGTCGATGACCGTGAGCATCATTTCCATCATTTGTTCTTTATAACGGGGGATGATCACAAAGTCCCTGAAGAAATGATTTCCGCTGCATACAGACCCCATGTTGTTACACCTCAAGCACTGGCGCACTGTTTTGCCAGAGCTCAACGGCGTCGTAGACGACTTTCTTGCGGTCTTCGTCCAGCAGCTTATCCCTGATTTCTTGTAGCTTTGCGACGATGAATGGTTCGTCTCTTAATTCTTGCAGGATAGCTCCGGTAGCTCCTTGAAGCCTCAGAATGTTGTTGGTCTTCAGACCGCAGCGACGCAGAGTGAAGTCGATGATGGTCTGAAGGTCGGGTTTGAACAGCATGCGACACAGCTCGTCGAAGCACGAGTCGAAATAATAGGCTGGAGGCTCGACCAGGCAGCTATGTTGCAACTGACTGGGATGGTCAGTCACGCACCCCTCGCATTCCTCCCTCAGTTTTTTGTCGACGATGTGTTGCAGAAGCACCACGATCGTAGATTTTATGATCATGTACCCGAGACCGTTGAAACAACCCTCAGCGGTGTCGAACCCGGAGCTTTCCGCGGAGGTAGTGCACAGGCCGGATAGGAAGGTCAGGTTGTGGTACCCCAGGTCGGCGCAGAATTTATCCAACCATTCTTTGTGCAGCTCGGGTGAGTGGGGTCCTCCTGTTGGAAAATGATCGCTAACATTATCATCGGTCCCTGTGAAATTGAAAGGCGCAAGATCGCATTGTAAAGAGTCTTCTCGAGACATGATGAAAGCGTGTTGTGGAAAGGGTTTGACTTACTGGTTTTATAGTGTCTGTAGTAAATGGGCGGGGACGGCAACGCCCCATCGCAGGAGTAACTCTCGGGATGAAACAGCTGTACTTTAATTCTGTTGTATCCGTCACGCATTTCGGACCACCTGAACATTTTGTTTATGACTGAAAAAAGAGCGCTCAGCAGATGCAGATCACGCCACTCGAACAAAAACTGCATGGTGAACATTTCATGATATTCCTTATGCAGGTCACCCCCCGAACATCCGCTAAGCCTTGTCCTGTCTTTGCAAACAAATATGTATACACAGTCGTCCGGGTTCTTTTGAGTGTGGTCACCGATCACTCGGTACTGGATGTTTGGTGCTACCCCATCCCACTCCCCAACATACAAAGGTTCTTCTCCACAGTCCTACAGATCTTTCCAGATACGATTGAAAAAAACTTGCCAGTCTTTATCAGGAAATACCAGACAGGGATCTTGATCCTTTACAAATTCGTTGGTCTCGTCAGATGTGTAGAGCCTAACTGTTCGGTCTGATTTGCAAAATATACACCCGAATATGCGTCCGCTGATCAGGAAAAATTCATCTCTCACACAATCCGTATTTTCATGGAGAAACCTTGTCAAGCACAAATTACCGTTGTACGGCTTTCTCGGAGCCATAGTCAGCTTTTTCATCATCTCCTCATTCCATTCCTTGTCAGGAGTTTTAGGTGGGTATGAAGCAGCCATGTCTGTATTATCTAGCGGGTCTTTTCTGATTTTACACAGAAATGGTCGGCTGTATTTATACGAGTATGATATGGTACGTCACCGGCTAAAAGCACACGCGTACCACGATTTAAACAGATCACGGGATGCGTACCGGAGGACCGACATCTATATTACAAACAGGTGGACGTTCTCTCGTTTTAACCCCGGAGGTCAGGTAGATATATCGCACAACAGATAAACATGATATATTATGTTATGTTATTAAGTTAATGTCACATACGGGACATCCTGAGCGTATATTACAAACCGATGTCATAAGATTAATCCTAATGACATGATATATTGCAAACACATTTCACATCACAGAGGTCGTTCGTTCACGGATGTTGTAAATATCGGGGTCATTTCATGGTTAACAAGCTATAAACATGATATATTACAAACAGGTGACATATTACATGACGTCACCCCAGGTGCGCTCGTAAAAAGGTCAAAAGGTTAATCCCTATGGAATGAGGTCAAAGGTCAAAGTCATAAATCATCCTAAAAGGTCAAAAGGTTAATCCCTATGGAATGAGGTCAAAGGTCAAAGTCATAAATCATCTATTTTGAAGGTTGGTGTCGCATACATACTACTCACACCTGATTCAGATCATCAGCTCTTTAGTAGAGACTCCAAGACCTGAAATGGGTGTGTCAGACAAAGGAGAGATGCAAAATGTGCAGTGTTGGGGGGCCTCCAGGAACGTGGTTGAGAACCACTGATGTAACATAACTTTATTTTTTCACTTTTTCTCTGCCTCTTGGAATTAAGCGGTCTGTTTTTCTATCCAAGTGCCCTGTATGAAAAAAATCTATAGAAAAATGGGTAATGTCCTGTAATGTCCTGAAAATTGCCAGTATGGTTTTTCAGTTAAGTTTTTCAGACATTTCCTTCAGCCCTTAAACACAACACAGTGCACAATTCAAATCACCTGTTAAAAATCAATACAGAAAAATTTTAACATATTAACACAATACAATGGACCATATTTTTCTTAGAGTGTAGCCTTTTTGAATGTGAAATGAACTTTGCTGGTTTGCCAGTGTGATTTTTAACTGCCTCGTCTTTGACTGTTAATATCAGACTGAAATCAGATCAGAAACCTTGTTTAAAGAAGATGCTTACAGAAAGGGGGATAAAGTCTTGTATAAACAGGCCAAATACACACTGGAAAAGGAGATCAGAGTGGCAAAGAGGAATTATTCCGGCAAGCTAAGGAAAAAATTCTCTTCCAGTGATTCTGCTTCAGTGTGGAAAGGTATGAAAGAAATCACCAGTTACAAGTCACCATCCCCCAGCACTCTGGAGAATCAACACCTGGCAGACGGTCTGAACGAGTTCTATTGCAGGTTTGAAAAAACACCCCACACCCGCCCTGAACACCTCTCCACACAACCATTCACACAACCATTCACACCTCCAGCAACCCCCGTCTCCCCCACACCTGCAATTCAGATCAGCGAAGATGAGGTGCGCCAGGTCTTCAGGAAGAACAAAAGAAGGAAAGCACCAGGCCCAGACGGTGTGTCACCAGCCTGCCTAAAAATCTGTGCTGACCAGCTGGCCCCCATCTTCACACAGATCTTCAACAGATCTCTGGAGCTGTGCGAAGTCCCCTCATGCTTCAAACGCTCCACCATCATCCCCGTCCCAAAGAAACCCAAAATTACTGGACTTAATGACTACAGACCTGTGGCTCTAACATCTGTGGTCATGAAGTCATTTGAAAGACTGGTTTTGGCTTATCTGAAGTCCTCCACTGGACCCTTACTGGACCCCCTGCAGTTTGCCTACAGAGCAAACAGGTCTGTGGATGATGCAGTCAACATGGGACTGCACTTCATCCTGCAGCATCTGGACAGACCAGGGACTTATGTGAGGATCCTGTTCGTTGACTTCAGCTCCGCTTTTAACACCATCATCCCGGACACCCTTCAGAACAAACTAACTCAGCTCTCCGTCCCCACCTCCGTCTGTCAGTGGATCACCAGCTTCCTGACAGACAGGCAGCAGCTAGTGAGGCTGGGAAAATACACATCCAGCACTCGTACGATCAGCACTGGAGCTCCTCAGGGCTGTGTTCTCTCCCCACTGCTCTTCTCCCTGTACACTAACGACTGCACATCTAAAGACCCCTCTGTCAAGCTCCTGAAGTTTGCAGACGACACCACACTGATCGGCCTCATCCAGGACGGTGACGAGTCTGCCTACAGACAGGAGGTTAAGGAGCTGGCTGTCTGGTGCAGTCTTAACAACCTGGAGCTCAACACGCTCAAAACTGTGGAGATGATCGTGGACTTCAGGAGGAACCCCTCTGCACTCTCCCCACTCACCATCATGAACAGCACTGTGACTGCAGTGGAGTCATTCAGATTCCTGGGCACCACCATCTCCCAGGACCTGAAGTGGGACAATCACATAGACTCCATTGTGAAAAAGGCCCAGCAGAGGTTGTACTTCCTTCGCCAGCTGAGGAAGTTCAACCTGCCACAGGACTTGCTGAATCAGTTCTACTCCGCCATCATTGAATCCGTCCTCTGCACTTCAATAACTGTCTGGTTCAGCTCAGCTACCAAATCTGACCTCAGAAGACTACAGAGGGTAGTCCGGACTGCTGAGCGAATCATTGGTACAACCCTCCCCACTCTCCAAGAACTGTACTCATCCAGAGTGAGCAAAAGGGCTGGCAAAATCACTCTGGACCCCTCACATCCAGCACACTCCCTCTTTGAACTGTTACCGTCTGGTCGACGCTACAGAGCTCTGAGCACCAGAACGACCAGACACAGGAACAGTTTCTTCCCTCAGGCAATCCATCTCATGAACACTTGACATTAAAAGTGGAACACACAACACTATTATAAATTATTTATTCAACACACATACTTATTTTTTTCATTTCAGATTTGCACATATTAGACCTGTACACCATAATTGTCTATATATTGTGTTTTTGCTATTTGTACATTGCCTATTTGTAAATTATTCTTTTATTATCTGTGCCCTGTCCTGTTGCTGTCTTTCTGTTGCACTGTAGAGCTTCTGTCACAAAAACAAATTCCTCGTATGTGTAAGCATACCTGGCCAATAAAAGCTCATTCTGATTCTGATTCTGATTCTAAAGTAATGCCGACTTGCAATGCGGCAGTGGCATTTTACTTGTATCATTGGTTCTTTTGGTGTTTACCAATGCCCCCCCCCCAATCCTCTTGGCTGACGTCACTCATCACAATCACAATATTAGGTGGTAAGATACACTCACAATGTGCTGTAATACTACAAAAATGTCATGATTCAAACCTTTATCTCCATACCGAAATCTCCACTGGCCAGACAGTAATTCATCTTTTCTGAATCACTAAAATATTGGTGTCTGGGATGCCTTAAGCCTGGAGACCGTTGTGCACATCATGAGTTTTTAAAAGCTTACATTAAATGTGAGCAATAAATGAAGTTCAGAAAAATGGTTGTTGAGATAGTATTCCCATTTGAAACAGAGTAAAGGCCAGAAACAATATTCATTACATGCCAGGTTAACAAGCAGATTACTGTACTGTGATGAATGACCAGATTTCTAAACACTGAATGGTCCTGATGTGTTAAAATAAGTGGTCGTTGATGTAAATTTTTGATTTTTAAATGAAAGTTACAGTATATTTTCATAACACTCTGAGCAATTTTATATCAGAAGAATAATAGAAATGTGATTCCTTATAAAATGACCCCTTAAATTGTGAAAAATACCAGTTTTGTGGTTCTCTTCCAGTCTTTTTGTTTGAAGTAAAGTTTGGATATCTGCAGTGGCACATTCAATGTTGTGTGTGTGTATGTGTGTGTGTATAAGTGCCCTCTGCAGAGGTGGTCTGTGTTGCAGGCAGAATTGATTTCCTGCTGTCCTTAAGGCTGCTTGGCTGATGAAATGGAGGGGGCAAAAGAAGCGATGGAAGAGAGGAATGAGATGAGGAACAAAGACAGAGAAGGCTAGAGAGATAAAGAACTAAATGAAATAAAAGGGAGTGTGGGAAGATGAGGGAGACGGATCGGTAATGCCATGAAGTCAGTCTGAGCCTTTAACCCTCCTCACACACACACACACACACACACACACCTCTGAAAGAGTTAAATCTCCATGCTGACCTTTGCTCATTTCCATTATGTTTCCGCGTTATCAGCCAGACCTGAATGATATTCTGTGTGTTTTCCATCTCACACATTCATCTTTTAAGCCATCTCTCTAATTGTTCCACATTCATCTTTTTCCTTCTTCTTCTCTTTTACTCCCATCTGCTCTTTCAGTCCTTTTTTATTTGTATCAGTTGCTTCATAAAGCTTCTTCTCTCTCTTTTTATGGACGAAAACGAAAATGTTTAAGTGGTGAAAGATGCTGAAAGTGACTTCTATGTGAGCTGTGCTTCATGTATTGCTAAAGTTTTAACAATGTCACCTTTTTGTCTGTGGAGTTTCCTCAAAATTTTGTTAATAGGGCTGTACCTTTAGAGATAGAGATGGAATGAGAGAAAAATCTAGGATGAGCGAAAGAAAGAAAACTAGTATGAGAAAAAAGAAGTTGAGAGATTCATTGAACACAATATTTTTTTAATTTATCTGTCTTCTTATTGTTTTTCTTTTATTATTAAATTTGCAAAGAATTGAAGATTTTCATTCATGATAGGAGAAGGACATAGAGCAACACTGGCTGCTAGATATGTTTTCACATCACAGTCTGAAAGTCTGTGACTAAATATGTATTATCTCAGTGTTTTTTCTGTATGCTTTTCTTCACCATGGTGACCCTGTGTGTCTGCGTGTATATGTAGACATCTTATGTAATGAAAATGGCCTTTATTGTTACATAAACACTTCAGTTGCTCACGTAAGATCTTATGTTATGTTGTCTAACTTAAGTTACCTTTTAATGTGCTGTTCTATTTTTACATACATCTTCAGCTTTGTCAATATTTAATATTTACAGTCATGCCAATAAAATCATGCTGAATTGAGAGAAAGACAAACTGAAAGAGAGCAATCTTCACCTTGAGGAAATCATAGTTTTGCTCTGTGAACGCAATGCATCTTTTGCCCCAGAGACCAGACAGCTCAAGTACACAGTACCAGTCTTTATGAGTGTGTGAAGCAGGTATCTCATCTCACTGCGATGTGAGGCTGTAGTTTGGTTCATCAGCATTCTGCTTGATACTGAATATTTTGTTACTCACTCACTTTATCTAGAAAAAGCCTTATAAGCAAACTTTTGCTGTTGTTCAAGTGGGTATTCGTGGTCTGTAGTGGTCTGCTGTTCTCAGTATCGTTGTTGTTTTAACCACAGGCGCACATCCACTGGTGTACCTGCTTAAATACAGACACAGGCACTCACATTGCTTTTACATGGTGCACCCTGTAGCCTCAGAAATCTGACCCATTTTAAATCCCTGTGCTCTCATGCATATGTGATTTCTGCTGTATGTAATCAGAGTGATTAATTTATGACCGTCATACTGTATCCATAGCTGCACGCATATGTTTTACTTCATTATGATCTGTGGGTGTGTCTACTGAATTCATATAAATACACTACCGTTTGGGGTTGGTACAACCCAAATTCCGGAAATGTTGGGACATTTTTTAAATTTGAATAAAATGAAAACTAAAAGACTTTCAAATCACATGAGCCAATATTTTATTCACAATAGAACATAGAGACCATAACAAATGTTTCAACGGAGAAATTTTACACTTTTATCCACTAAATGAGCTCATTTCAAATTTGATGCCTGCTACAGGTCTCAAAAAAGTTGACACGGGGGCAACAAAGAGCTGAAAATGCAAGAAATTTTTGAAAAGATTCAGCTGGGAGAACACCTAGCAACTAATTAAGTTAACTGACATCAGGTCTGTAACATGATTAGCTATAAAAGGGATGTCTTAGAGAGGCAGAGTCTCTCAGAAGTAAAGATGGGCAGAGGCTCTCCAATCTGTGAAAGAGTGCGTAAAAAGATTGTGGAATACTTTAAAAACAATGTTCCTCAACGTTAAATTGCAAAGGCTTTGCAAATCTCATCATCTACAGTGCATAACATCATCAAAAGATTCAGAGAAACTGGAGAAATCTCTGTGCGTAAGGGACAAGGCCGAAGACCTTTGTTGGATGCCCGTGGTCTTCGGGCCCTCAGGCGACACTGCATCACTCATCGGCATAATTCTGTCATTGACATTACCAAATGGGCCCAGGAATACTTCCAGAAACCACTGTCGGTAAACACAATCTGCCGTGCCATCTGCAGATGCCAACTAAAACTCTATCATGCAAAAAGGAAGCCATATGTGAACATGGTCCAGAAGCGCCATCGTATCCTGTGTGCCAAGGCTCATTTAAAATGGACTGTTTCAAAGTGGAAAAGTGTTCTATGGTCAGACGAGTCCAAATTTGACATTCTTGTTGGAAATCACGGATGCCATGTCCTCCGGGCTAAAGAGGAGAGAGACCTTCCAGCGTGTTATCAGCGTTCAGTTCAAAAGCCAGCATCTCTGATGGTATGGGAGTGCATACGGTAGGAAGAGGAGATGCTACACCATGGTAAACATGCCCCCGTCCCAAATATTTTGAGACCTGTAGCACGCATCAAATTTGAAATGAGCTCATTCTGTGCATAAAATTGTAAAATTTCTCAGTTTAAACATTTGTTATGTTATCTATGTTCTATTATGAATAAAATATTGACTCATGTGAAATTATTTTAGCTTTCATTTTATTCACATTTAAAAAAAGGTCCCAACATTTCTGGAATTCGGGTTGTAAGATTTTTTATAACAAGCTTGTTTTGTTTTTTTAAACAAGGCTGCATTTATTTGACTAAAATTACAGTAAAACAGTAATATTGATAAAAATTATATTGATATTATAATTTTCAATTACTGTTTCCTTTTATATTTTAATGTATTTTAAAATGTATTCTTGTGATGGCAACGCTCAATTTTTAGCAGCTAACTGATGCTGATTTTGTGCTCAAGCTAAATTTCTAATTAATATAAATGTTAAAAACAGTTGTGCTGTTTTACATTTTTGTGCAAAATTGTGATAAATATTTTTCAGGATTCTTTGATAGAAAGAATCAAATTGAATAGAAAGTTCACAGAAACAACATTTAATTGAATTAGAAAACTTTTGTAACAAATATCTTTGCTGTCACTTTTGATCAATTTAATGCACCCATGCTGAATAAAATGATTAATTTTAATTATATATAGCGTTTATATATATATATATATATATATATATATATATGTATGTATATATATATATATATATATATATATTTATTTATAAATGACACCTATCCTCTTTGGCCTCAAAGTTGGCCTCTCTTTCAGTGTCTCAATCTCTTCACACTCTGTTTCATTACTCTTTCCTCCTCACCTCAATCCTATCTCGCTCTATCTCTGTCTCTCTCACTTCCTGTGAGCAAAAGAGGAAACGGTGTCCTCTGTCAGGTCAGTTGCTTCACCTAATGCTGCTTTCACTCAAGCAAACCACTGTACCTGATGGTGAACATTCTCTTGTTCTGTACACAAACACACACTTATTATCTGTCTCTGCAGGTCTGTCTCAGGAGAGTGAGGTGGTGATTGTGGCTCCACCGCGGAACTCTACAGTGGTCATGGGTCGTCCGGCTGTGATGGAGTGCATGGCTCAGGGTGAACCCAAACCTTTCGTATCATGGAGCAGACAGGGTAAGACGCAAACACAAATATATTACACACACACAAATCCGTAGGCCAGTCTACTGTACGAACTGAAAGTGCTGCTGTTGACAGATCTAGGCTAACTGACAAGTTGAAGGTTTTTAGGAGTCTGCACGTGTACCTAGCCTGTACATTGTGCCTGAACTTGGCCCATAAACAAGAACGTCACCCCACCTGATCGGTATTGTCCAGTCAGGATTGAATTAAGTTTTAAGTACCCTAAACCAAAAATAGTTGGTCCCATGTGGGCCAAGGCACACAATATAGATTTAAATAGGAGTAGGAGAGCCTAGTAGGTTCAAACTCCGGGAGATCAAAATTTTTTAAACAATCATTGCTGTGCCTTTGAGTAAAGCACGTAAACCCCTGGTTGAAGAGGAGACAATGTGCTTGAAATACGTGCATTGTCGTATTGAATAAAAGTGTCTGCTGAATGACCGAAATGTAATTAGTGCTGTGTTCACTGTGAACTTTGAGTGTTTACATAGGACAATGTAAATGAACCACACAAATTGTGATTTTTTAGGTGAGCTTATACGTTTGCTTTATAGACAAGTGGCTTTGCTGCAGCAGACACCCCAACTACACTCCCACCGTTCACCCCCACTGTTACCGCCTCCATTCAGGTTCATTACGGACCTCATTTTGTCCTCTTTCCCCCACAATAATGCCAAGACTGTATAACTGAGAGCGTTATTCTCATTAGGTTTCATGAAAAATTTACAAGATGTTATAAAAATTCATGAGGTGTCTTTTTTTCTTTGTTTGATATGGCAGCCGCAGACAGTCAGTGTCTAGGAATCATTAATGCATGCTGTACCTCCTCCAGTGCTGTACTGACCTCTGCTGGTTTTTGATGTGCATTGCACACCATTATACTGTAGCTCCAACATTGGAAATCTGTGATCATTTTTTGACCCTCATGTTGCTTCAGACACAAAAGACTTTCTTTCTGGCATGGGTTACAGAATGAGAAATGTATGGACACTTGTGCTGCTGTTTTCTTCCTTTACTGGAATATTAAACCTTTGGCCCTATTCATTGTAATTGCATTGCATTTGCATTTGGAACAACATGAGGGTGAGTAATTGATGGCAAAATTAAATGTTGTCATTCTTTAACTATTCCTTTAACAACTTTTTTTTGTTTTTTATTTAATATTTATTTTGATAGTACATGAGACCACCTAGTGACATGGTTTAATCCTAATATAAAGATTTTTCAAGGGTGCTGTTTTTCATATTGACATCTGTATACTTAAGTTTAAAGGTTCCTGGTTACTCAGTCTTGATTAATAGATTTTCCATTTTTCTTTTTAATTTTGCCTTCTTTTTACACAACCACTCCTTTGGGATGCGTAGATGGGAAGCCTATAGCTACAGATGTGGTTGTCTTGGCAACCAACCTAGTGATTCCTGACACCCGCCGTCACCATGCTGGAGTGTATGTGTGTCGTGCCAACAAACCCAAGACCAGAGATTTTGTCTCATCTCCCGCTGAACTCCGAGTACTGGGTAATTGTGTGTTTTCCTTTTAATGGATCCTGTATATTCTGAATTAATACTGGATACATTACTGAGGGATTGTAAATACAACAAAATATACAATGAGTCTTTATTGATTGAATCAGAATCAGTGAATCAAACATATGGGAAGCTGTACACCTTATTTATCAAGCACAAAACAATGGCTAGTAGTTTTAATGGCTGTTAAGTTTTAGTTTTCAAATTTTGATCATCCTTGAATATTTCTTCAGGAACTGTGTAGTTGCCAGTTTCTCTATCCCTGCGTTATAAAATGTGTTATAAAATCCCCTCGTCACCATGAGTAAAATCAATAAGCTTTCTGGTAAAAAGAAACAGATGGTTGCTGACTGAAAATTCATAGACGGTATATATATAAATGGTCTAAAACCCTTATGGCAGTACTATTGTTTATTAGTTTAGGTAGTACTTACTGTACTTGTGTTTGTCCAAAACAGATGCAAATTTTAGCAAGGAAGATACGTATTCGTATTGTCCATGCACAATGAGAAAAAAAAAAGGTCACTGGAAGAATCACAAGGATCAAGATCACTGTTTCTGAACTGCACATTTAATTGGAATCTTGAGGTTTAAAAGTAAAAGAAATCATGCAGTGATTCCTTTACTAAACACTATCTAATGAGGTTGTTTGAACAACAACTCCAACTGTGTGTTGTGGTCAGACGGTAGAGGAACTTTGTGGCCATGCGTACACTAAATGCAGTGACTGATCTTTTGATCTTGCTAGGTGCTTGGGAAATGAAGACTTTTCATAAGGAAGACTTATTTAATTAGAAGCAATCTCAACCAAAAACATAAAACAGACATCAAATGTTCTGCATGGAAGTACAACATAATTATTCCTCCAAAAAACATGCTCCAACCTTTACAGCAAGAAGCTTTTTTTATGCACTATAGGAGGCTTCATCTAATCAATGCCCATCTGTTTTGCAGGGGGAAAAAAAGTAGTAGTAGATTTTTTTTGTCTTTGAAAAATGTTAAAATAAGTTTATAACTTCCTGACATGTTTGAGCCTACAATATGACTCATTTTGTCTGTAATGGAGTGGTTTTTACCCATTGGTTGATTTACACATGATTTCTGTAACACTTAATTTGTATCACCTGTAGTTGATAGGATTACTAATATGAACTTGCAATAAGCAATAAATTAACCTTAGTGTTAATTTCTATATACACTTTTTTTCAAGTTTAACTTTTTAAGTTAATTTTAACATAAGTTAAAGGAATAGTTCACCCAAAAATTAAAATTTGCTGAAAATTTACTCGCCCTCAGGCCATACAAGATATAGGTGAATTTGTTTCTTTATCTGAACAGATTTGGATGATTTCTGCAATCAGAATAGGAGTCCAAACATCTGATAAAAACAATAACAGAAATGGAGGAGTGGACTGAGTGTGGATTCCGGAAATGTTGGGACGTTTTTTTTAAATTTGAATGAAATGAAAACTAAAAGAATTTCAAATCACATGAGCCAATATTTTATTCACAATAGAACATAAATAACATAAATGTTTAAACTGAGAAATTTTACAATTTCATGCACAAAATGAGCTCATTTCAAATTTGATGCCTGCTACAGGTCTCAAAATACTTGGGACCGGGGGCATGTTTACCATGGTGTAGCATCTCCTCTTCTTTTCAAAAGAGTTTGAAGACGTCTGGGCATCGAGGTTATGAGTTTTTGGAGTTTTGGTGTTGGAATTTGGTCCCATACTTGCCTGATATAGGTTTCCAGCTGCTGAAGAGTTTGTGGTCATCTTTGACGTATTTTTCGTTTAATGATGCGCCAAATGTTCTCTATAGGTGAAAGATCTGGACTGCAGGCACTCTTCTACTACAAAGCCATGCTGTTGTAATAGCTGCAGTATGTGGTTTTGCATTGTTAGGGTTAGGGTTAGGCCTTCCCTGAAATAGACGTCGTTTGGAGGGGAGCATATGTTGCTCTAAAACCTTTATATATCTTTCAGCATTCATAGTGCCTTCCAAAACATGCAAGTTGCCCATACCATATGCACTTATGCACCCCCATACCATCAGAGATGCTGGCTTTTGTACTGAACGCTGATGACACACTGGAAAGTCTCCCTCCTCTTTCGCCCGGAGGACATGTCGTCTGTGATTTCCAACAAGAATGTGAAATTTGGACTCGTCTGACCATAGAACACTTTTCCACTTTGAAACAGTTCATTTTAAATGAGCCTTGGCCCACAGGACACGACGGCGCTTCTGGACCATGTTCACATATGGCTTCCTTTTTGCATGATAGAGCTTTAGTTGACATCTGCAGATGGCACGGTGGATTGTGTTTACTAACAGTGGTTTCTGGAAGTATTCCTGGGCCCATTTAGTAATGTCAATGACAGAATCATGCCGATGAGTGATGCAGTGTCATCTGAGGGCCCGAAGACCACGGGCATACAACAGAGGTCTTCGGCCTTGTCCCTTACGCACAGAGATTTCTCCAGTTTCTCTGAAACTTTTGATGATGTTATGCACTGTAGATGATGAGATTTGCAAAGCCTTTGCAATTTGACATTGAGGAACATTGTTTTTAAAGTATTCCACAATCTTTTTACGCACTCTTTCATAGATTGGAGAGCCTCTGCCCATCTTTACTTCTGAGAGACTCTGCCTCTCTAAGACATCCTTTTTATAGCTAATCATGTTACAGACCTGATGTCAATTAGCTTAATTAGTTGCTAGATGTTCTCCCAGCTGAATCTTTTCAAAATTTCTTGCTTTTTCAGCCCTTTGTTGCCCCCGTGCCAACTTTTTTGAGACCTGTAGCAGACATCAAATTTGAAATGAGCTCATTTAGTGGATAAAAGTGTAAAATTTCTCCGTTTAAACATTTGTTATGTTCTCTATGTTCTATTGTGAATAAAATATTGGCTCATGTGATTTGAAAGTCTTTTAGTTTTCATTTTATTCAAATTTAAAAAATGTCCCAACATTTCTGGAATTTGGGTTGTATCAGATGTTTGAACTCTCATTCTGACGGCACCCATTCACTGCAGAGGATCTATTGGTCAGTAAGTGATGTAATGCTAAATTTTCAAAATCTGTTCTGATGAAGAAACCAACTCATGTACATTTTGGATGACCTGAGGGTGAGTAAATTTTAAAATAGTATATTTATATTAACAGTAACCTACATTATTAAGTTTTAGCTCATGGTATCTAATGCATTAAAAAGCTGTAGCAATGTTTCTATATGATATCACTGATATTCTATTCCTGAATGATCCTCTTTTTTTCCTCCGCTTTTTCCACTGTTTTTTTTTTTCCCAATTCATTTTGCCCAGCTCCACCAGTCATCCTCCAGCCCCCAGAGGCGGTGTCCCTGTCCCGGGGGAATACAGCTCGGTTTGTGTGTAATAGTTCTGGTGACCCTCCTCCTGCTCTGCGCTGGCTGAAGAATGGAGAACTGGTCCAGTCTAATGCCCGGGTTAAGACTCAAAACCCTGGAGTTCTGCTCATCAACCAGCTGCGGCTGGACGATGCGGGATACTACCAGTGTATTGCTGCCAATAGCCTGGGCACTGCCTGTGCCACTGCCAAACTGTCCGTCATCGTGAGGGAGGGTCTGCCTAGCCCTCCTCGTCATGTGTCGGCCATACCCCACTCTAGCACTTCTGCCCTGCTCACCTGGGACCCACCTGAACATAATAGTGACCAGATCATTGGCTTTTCAGTACACTACCAACGCACAGCAGGTGAGAGAAAGTGTGTTTTTATGTATTTAAAATTTCAGAATGGGAAGTAAAGAAATACCATTCTATTGCCTAATGGTGAGATAATTTATAATGTTGTAACATATCAATTAATATTTATAAAATACTAATGCAAGATGCATAATGTATATTTAAAGGGTTAGTTCACCCAAAAAAATAAATAAATAAATAAATAAATTTTGTCATTAATTACTCAACCTCATGTCGTTCCAAACCTGTAAGACCTTTGCTCATCTTCAGAACACAAATTAAGATATTGTTAATGAAATCTGAGAGCTTTCTGACCCTGCATAGACAGCAACGCAACTGAAATGTTCCCAGGCACAGAAACGTAGTGAGGACATCAGTAAAACAGTCCATGTGACATCAGTGGTTTAACCGTAATTTTACAAAGCTTTGTGCTACTCTCGATAATGGCGGAGGACGGTGACGTGGAACAGAAGAATTGTTGAAAATAAAAAAATAAAATTTATATTTTTTTCTTTGCACACAAAAAGTATTCTCGCAGCTTCATTAAATTATGGTTGAACCACTGATGCCACATGGACTATTTTAACGATGTCCTTACTACGTTTCTGGGTCTAGGAACATTTCAGTTACATTACTATCAATGCAGGGTCAGAAAGCTCTCGGATTTCATCAAAAATATCTTAATTTGTTAACAAAGGTCTTTAAGGTTTGGAAAGACACAAGGGTGAGTAATTAATGACAGAATTTTAATTTTTGGGTGAACTAACCCTTCAACTACATATTGCCATATAGTCAATAATTATGCTAAGTTGAAGAACTAAAATGACTAAAACTATACTACAAATAAATTAAAACTAAATAGAAAAATAATAAAATAAAAATTACAAAAGCACATAAAATTACTAAAAAATAAACTGAAAACTGGAAATGTGATAAGTGAAATGTGAAATAAACTGATAAATGCTATAATAGTATAGAAATAATACTGTAATATCACTGGTTTAATTTTAAAGAACATTCATTTGTTCTCAAATTTTAAAAAAAACTTTCTGTGAGCACTTTCCTGTTTTGTTAGTGGAAGTTCCTGGAGTCCCTGTTTGACCTGCAGTGTTTCTCATTACACTGAGTGTAGCCAGCTTAAGTGGATCAGTCCACAGAGAAAAATCCTGTCTCATTACTTTATCGAAGCCAATCCACTTCATAGATCGTGGCTGTACAGAACCACAAGCCATATGTAAGCTCCGGCTGTTATTGATGGGGTCACGCTTCCCTTCGTTTAGAAACACATGCACACAAGGTCTGTCAGAAAAAATACTTTGGCTTAAATCAAATGTTTAAAAAGCAAATGCACTATTTGTGTGTTGACAGGCTCAGAAAACATGGAGTATCAGTTTGCGGTGAATAACGACACAACAGAGCTGCACGTAAAGGAGCTGCTCCCTCACACAGCCTACACCTTCTATGTAGTGGCCTACTCACCCATGGGCGCCAGCCGCCCATCACAGCCCGTTACAGTGGAGACGCTAGAGGATGGTGAGCACTGACTAATGGGGAGTGGTCAGGTTTTAAAGAAATAGTTCACCCAAAAATGAAAACCTGGTCATCTTTTACTCACCCTCATGTCATTCCAAATCTGTACAAGTTTCTATCTTATGTTGAACACAGAAGAAGATATTTTGAAGAATTTTGAAGTAACAGTTGTTGGTCTCCACTGACTTCCATAGGGTAAGAAATACTATGGAAGTCAATGGGGACCATCTGCTGTTTGATTACCAGCATTCTTCAAAATACCTTCTTTTATGTTCAGCATAAGATAGAAACTCATACAGGTTTGGAACGACATGAGGGTGAGTAAATGATGACAAAATTTTCATTTTTGGGTGAATTATTCCTTTGAATGCAAAGCAATGTGGATTGACTAATTGACACAAAAGCACACTTGGTTTTCTGCCTTACTAAAGGTTACACCTCGTGTGTATACTATTTACAATCTGCATGGTTTATGCATGGAATACATGAACAGCCTACTAATAACTATTATGTAACACCTCACATACTGTAAATGCTGTATGCAATGTGCTAGACTTAACCATTGTTTTTTAGTACAATTTTGATTGCAATGCTGGTAATTTTAAAGATGGAATAAAATATTCAAGGTGGAATGACAATAGAAAAATGACAAACTCACAGCGTTTCTGAAACGAACAGATTGCTGTTTTATTTGGTGCTATACACAATTTTTTAAACATAAGAGAACATAAGAGCTGACGCTGCCAATTTTTAATTGAATGTGCAAGATTTTCAGTGCCAGCTACTTCCAATTATTTTAGCTGTACAAAAAACTGCCTGTTATGCTGCTTGATGTTGCAGACTCGTATTTGTAATTATATTATTTTAATTTATTAACATAATCGTACATGCACTGGTTTGTAGTGCAAATAATTTTACTGTTTACTGCAATTTTTTATTCTTCTGGTTATTTACCTCTAGCACCTGATGAATAGGAAGCCTAGCACATTTACAGAAAATAGCCTAATTTGTGTAGCAAAATGAAGCTGATACATAATAGCAATTTTTGTTCATATGGGTGCATATGAACCCATATGAACCATTTGGCCAGAGAAAAATAAATGACCTCTCTGTGCAATAGACACTAGGTGCAGCCTAATGTGCATACTTTTGCACTATTCTGTGCCATTTTGAAGTATTAATAGTGTGAGTAGTGTGCATTTCAAATATCCGAATGACACATTTATTTAACTGAAAAAACAAAGCGTGGAATTTTGGACACTCAAGTGTTGCAGCTTTCCTTATGTAGCGCAATGGGAGGGGCTATTTGACTTCAATGCTGGGTGATAAAATAACCTTATAAAATTAATACACTAGACGACAGAGTACGTAGCACATAGTGTAAATGCATAGTGTGTAGTACATCATTTATGGCATGTTTTGTAAATCTTTCTTTGCTTTGTGTTCTCTGCAGTTCCCAGCTCTTCTCCACAGCTGTCCCTGCTGAGCACATCTCCCACTGTCATCAGAGCCATGTGGCTGCCTCTGTCCTCACAGCTGAGCCGTGGAGCCATCACACACTACCGCATTGACTACAGAGCGCTGGAGCAGGGTAAGACAGTGCCACCTACTGACCTCGTGTTTGTTTTAGCCCCGTAGAGCCTGACATATGAATTAATAGTCAGACAAATCACTTTTTTTTTTAAATGGAAGAATTTATTGAACCTTTACAAAAAATAGTAAAAAAAAATAGTTTTCACATGTTTTTGTCGAGTATCATATTTGATACATCAGGCTCTTATGGCTAATATAGCATGATAATATAGCATGATTTTTATGGCTAATATGGAGCTCATACTTGAGGAGAAAAAAAACATACACTTTGTTCAAAGACTCAAAAAATGCAGTAACTCTTAGGATATTTAAATGCTTAGTTTTATGATCATATATTTTGTAGCGGGGACACAGTAAAAAGACATGTGTACCATGACCTTAAGGGGGCGTTTTTAGAATTAAACTAAAAGGCCTTTTACTTGCTAAAAAACACAACCTATCAATCAGACGACAAAGGTATCTAGTAGATTGTATACAACAGGTATTTCAGCAAATTTGGAGAAAATTTGGAGGCCTTCGAAATTTTCATATAAAATATGATACAGTAGAATTTATAGGGTTAAGGTGTGACCTTGACCTTGACTTTGAAACATGATAAATACATGTTGGCTGCTTAATTCGTAGCTTTGTGCATTATCTGTAGTCGCTAGTAGGGCAGCAGGCATGTCTGGGGTATTTTGAGCTGAATGACAAAGACATGGCTGATTGCTCCTGCTCTATTAGAGGTCTGGATGCTTAATGAACAGCAATAAAGGTGGAACAAAAGACCGATTCGGTCTGATGGCCTGTGACACAGAAATAGAGACAGAAGCAAACTCAATTCAGGCATTCATTGTTTGTGCTTCTTTATCAGCCAGCTGCAGAAATGATTTTCACTGGCATACTTATTTTCGGGCACGTATTTGTGTGTGTGTGCCCTCCAGTGGATCACATCTACTCTGTGGAAGTGGGTGGGAATGAGACGCAGGTGACTCTAAGGGATCTGAAACCAAATCAAACGTACCAGCTCAGGATTGCGGCGGGAACGCGAGCTGGGTTCAGTCAGTCTTCTGAGTGGGCCTCGCACCACACACCAAACCTTACTCAGGGTGAGTAAACACATAAACACGATGCACTATATGCACACTGATACCAGTTTCAACTCACACAAGGTTAAACTTATATGCAGTGGTGCCTCCAAGGGGCGGACGGAGGGCCGTTGATCCCCTTAAACAACACTGACCACCCCACTGGTCTCGCAGTCACCAAGATTGTATACATTTTTGGTTAACTTCAGACTAACTAGTGATTTTCTAGTGATGTTTACATGTACTGCATAATCAGACACGGTCCAAAACTGAAAAACTCAAGTAAGCATATGTCACCACATGCTTTATGCTAGTAATTTTTTGTGTGTTGTTTAGATCTTGTCTGCCCTGGTACAAAGTTCAAATCTATAGTCAAGTACAAAGTCCTAAATGCATTACTGTTCAATGCTGCATTTGATAAAAATCAGATTTAAAAAAAAACAAACAAAAAAAAACAAACAGTAAAAACAGTAATATTGTGAAATATTTTTACAAAATAAAAATGTAAATGTATTCTTGTGATGGTAAAGCTGAATTTTCAGTAGTCTTTACTCCAGTCTTCAGTATGCTGCTTTGTTGCTCAAGAATAATTTATTGTTTTTATCACTGTTGAAAACATTTGTGCTACTTAATATTTTTGTGGAAATTTTCATATAGAAAGTTTAAAAAAACTGCCACTTATTTAAAAATAAGAATCTTTTGTAACATCATAAATGTATTTGCTGTCCCTTTTGGTCAATATAATGTATCACTGCTAAATAAAAGTATTATTATTATTTTTTGCCAAAAAATCATATTGTACCCAAACTTTTGAATGCTAATGGATGTTATGCTAATTTTATTATAAAATCTGATAATGAATATACATTATCAGATTTTCAATATCTTCTGTTCAATCCAATTTAATTATATTGTTATATTATTTAATTCATATGATCTTAGTTTTAATTATTTCTTATTTTAATTTTGTCTTATAAAATTAAATCTATTAAATTATTTTTAAGATAAATTATTAGGATTTTCTCATTTTTAGCTGTTTCCCATGGTCTATTCTTAAAGCCTAAATGGGAGGTTAAATGTGGGAAAAGAAAATAATCTAATAATTCTGATCCACATGAATTATTGTAGTTGGATAAGCTTGCAGGCTTCTTTTTGAATGATTAAAATACTAGTTTAATCTGTATGTAATTTTCAGCATCCTTCATTAAAACTGTCCTGGAGGCGCCACTGTTTATGTACTGCCCTGCCAGAATGCTCACACAAAATACACACCGCCGTTCTCACTAGCTCCTTCTGTTGTCTTTCCCAGTGCTCTTTGCTCCCACTGAACTCAAAGTGAGAGCCAAAATGCATTCCCTCCATGTCACATGGCAGCCACCACCCAATCATACTCAGATCACCGGTTATAAGCTTTCCTGGGGGGAACTGGATGGAGAGGAGCTGCCCAGTGAGGAGAAGCCTATGATCAATGAGAGGATTCAACAGATCAAACTGAGGAAGAGAGTTAAACACCATGAGGTCACAGGCCTTGGTGAGATTTGAACAGTAAATTTATTCACATAAACTATACTCTCACACGCAGATATACTTGAAACTGCATTTCTAATATAATAGCCACTTTTACACAAATGCTAAATGCTAAATGCAAGGACTGTATTTTTGGATGTGCTTAGTGGATAGTGACTCTCTGTCACTGTCAGCAGTTATAAAAGGATCTGAGAAAGGAAAAATTGAAGATCAGCTTTGGCTGTATTGGCTGTGTTGCCCATGACTTCAGACAGTATTTTTCATGCAATTCTTGCTCAACAGACCAGTCTACACCGGTTAATATAGTTAACTGACACTAAAGCCATAAAGAATAATTTTCATTGTTTGAAATAAAATAAATGTTAATTAAAATAAAATATAAAAAAATAAACTTCAGCTAGTTGCCAAAGCAGTATTTTTCATTTTCAATTAGCACTAAAATAAATACTACTTAAACTGAAATATGCTTCAAAAAACTATACAGTATATTAAAAAAAAGTTTAAAATGACAAAATTTCTAAAACTTTCACTAAAATGAAAATTATATAAACATTATTCTAATTATCATATATCAATTGTTCATCTTATTGATACTAAAATAACACTGGCCTACACCAGCATGAATGCAAAGTATGCACAATGTTTTACAGTATGAGCATGTGAAGTTTTATTTGCCTGATTGTTTCAGCTCCTGATCAGCTGTATGAGGTGAAAGTTTGGGCGTTTAATAAACAGACTGAGGGTTATCCTGCTGTCTGGAAGGGCAGAACAGAGAAGCTCACACGAGGTGCCTGTGGTTGTGATAAAATCAAATCATATCTGGCTGTCCTGTAGATTTAAATCGGACTAAATTTGTGTGTGTGTGTATCGTTTTCTTAGTGCGAACGACAGACTCTCTTCCACCATTGCCACCCATCAGCGTAAGAGCTCGTGCGAACAGTTCCACCTCTATCTGGCTCCGCTGGGAGAAACCACACTTTAGCAATGTGCGAATCATCAACTACACTATACGCTGCAGCCCCACAGGAATACGCAATGCATCGCTGGTCTCATACTATACCAGGTACCAGGCATATACACAATAATGGTAATATATAGACCAGTGGTCACCAACCTTTTTAAGCCCAAGATCCCTGACCTAGGCCTTTATGAAAGACAAGATCTACCTACTGAAGAACTGATAGAAAAAGAAAGCCCAGATTGTACTTCCAATTTGAGGCCTTTTATTTAGTATTTTAATTAGTGATTCACAGATCATGGCTAATTCAGATTTATTTATTTATTTATTTTTTTAAATCTAGCAAATTGGCTGATAATGATACTGGTTGCTGATTTGTTTTGTTTTTTAAGCAAATTTATTTATTGGTTATTTGCTCTATAACAAGCAAACTGGCCTTAAACAAAAATATCTGTTGACATTTGAAATCATGTATAATTTCTGAATTTACAGAATGGTCTGACTTTAGCTTTGTGAAGTTATGCTTCATAAAATATCTACATGAAACAAAAACAGAAGACGGACTGATTGAGGCCACTGATCTATAATAGAATCATTATGTATAGATCAGTGATTGAGAGGCAAATTCAGTCTCTGACAGCAGGTGCGCTTATGGAACAGCTGTAAACAGAGCAGAGCTGAGCTTATAAATGCTATTTTATACGGAGGTAAAAGAAGAAAATGGCATTGCCATCTAAACTTTTCTCAAAACAGTCAGTTCCCTTCAGTGATATATTAATATAACCCCACAACCCCAATTCAGTATTTATATTTTCTTCCTATGTTTCGACCATTGTGAACTGTGAGCTGCTCTGCCCACTACAGCATTTTCTCCTCTTTGCGTTCATATTCAGCATCTCTGGCCTCTGTTAACATCCTGTTTACAAACTCAGGCGCAATGTATTTTTCTTTATCACTGTCCCAGTAGATCCTGAAAACAACAGACAAATGAGTACAAAAATGGAGAAATTTTACTGTTATTTTCGGGATCTACTAGGACAGTGATGAAGCACTCGGCGGGTTGGCGACCACTTGTATAGACAGATCATAAACAATCATTGTGAAATAAACACTTATGGCACACATACATCATCACACACTCTTACTCATGCATTCAATTGTCCAGCAATTATTTACCAATATTTAGTGTTTTTGACATTGCCATTGGTTTTAAAAAATTACCAAAATTCCAAAAATTATTTCCTATCATTTTTTTTTCTTTCTCACATATGATATTTTGTTATATTTTTTATGATAAATGACTGATCAAACATTAATCGAAAGTGACAGTAAAGACATTTATAATGTTACTAAATAATCTTTTCATCAAAGAAACCTGGAAAAAAACATATATTACAGTTTACACAAAAATATTAAGCAGCACATCCGTTTTTAACATTTTTAATAATAACAAACGTTTCTTGAGCAGCAAAACAGCATATTAGAATGATTTCAGATGGGTCATGTGACACTGAAGACTGTAATGAATGCTGAAAATTAAGCTTTGCCATCACAGGAATAAATTACATTTTACAATATATTAAAGCAGATTTTTTTCTATTTATTTTAATAGTGTTTTATTAATGTTTTACTGTATTTTTGATCAAATAAATGCAGCCTTGGTAAACACAAGAGACGTCTTTCAAAAACATTACTTTTTTTTTTTTTTTTTACCAAACTTTTGAATTATTTATTTAAGCCACACTGCTCTAGATAGCACTAATTGACTCCTTTATCAGCCAGCCGGTCCTCTTACTGTATTCTTCTGTATCTCATTGTATTTCAGCTCTTCTCAGGAGATTTTACTGGAATCACTAAAGCCTTTCACCAGCTATGAAATTGCTGTGCAGTCTAATGGAGTTGATATGAGTGGCCCTTTCAGCAGCACAGTGGAAGAGTCCACACTTCCAGACAGTGAGTGCAGCCTTTTTCAGTGCTGTAAAAGAACCTTTCTACCTAATATATGTGAAAAGGAAAGTTTTATGAAGGTGTTATATGGTCTTTTATTCTCTTTTTCACATGAGTAAATCACATGGGTAAATCTGGCAGAGTTCACACTGTATCTTGTGTTTGTTCATACGGGAGCGAGAGCTTTAATTGTAGTGTGTACACACAAGCGTGAGTGTCTGTAGGGGTTTTTTTGTCTGGGAAGTGATGAATGAATACGTATTTGTGAGTGTATTGCGAATTGTGTGGGTCAGTGTGAGTCAGTGTGTTTGTGTTAGGTTAACAGTTAGAGGATTAATAGAGAGAGGTGTAAGGAGATAATTGGCTTTAATTAAAAGCCCAGATGGAATTGCCCCTCTTGTTGGCCAAGAGTCTTTCAGCTTGTCAGTCAGTCTAGCCAAGTGATGGCGGGGAGGGGCATGTTGCCACAGCGATTTAGTGTCAGACTAACTGAGAGGAGCTTTATCTACTCTTGAGGGGGGAGAAAGTGTGGGCACTTCAAAACGAGACCTTTCCCTCTAAAAAAAAACTGATATTATACTCGTGGTATCTCCTCAAATCTCCCAGACTGCACATGCTGAGACCATTATAACATCACAAACCTTTAAATGTGGCTTTCTTGCTGAACACCTTTTGCTTTTTCAATTTTATTTTTTTTTTTGTGTTAGCAGCCAGCACAATAGATCAGGCATACAATAGAGATTGCTTTCAAAATCAAATTTAACATAAAACACAAAATGAGGTCTCACTATTTGTTGATAATATGATTGTTTTTATTTTTTGTTAAAGCTGTGCACCTTCAAGTTTTGTTTTTCAAGGTATATGTATTACATTTCTGTGGTCACCATTTTGTTTTGGTACTTTGCAGCAGATATCAATAACCAGTATTGTACCAGTGTGTCAGCTAGTTTAGTTAATTTATTTCATTTATTGATCTGATAACGCCCTTTGATGAGCTACAACTTTAAAAGCAATAAAAATAAATGATATTTTAGAGTTATATTAGAGCATTCAGAGAACACTTACAACAAAATATTCCCATGGCAGTTTTGAAAGTACTGCACCCTGACGTACCATGTAAATACCACGGTAAATGCCACATTACTTTAAAGGGGACATCAGATGCAAAATTTACTTTTACATGCTGTTTGCAAATAAATGTTTTAGTAGAGTGTGGACACAACTAACTTACAATGATAAATTGTAATTTTTTAAAATCCCCCAAAAACCTAAAGTCTCAATTTTCAAGACATTTTGATTTTCTGAGCAGTATGACATCATACTGCTCAGGCCCTGCCCACGATTCCTGATGGACTGTCCCCTATTTGCATATTTCCGCCCTTAGCCAGTTGTACGCCGTCTGCCATTTTCTCCGTGCTTTCAGGTGACAGCAATGTCTCGTAAGCAATGCAGGTGTTTTGTAGTTGGATGTAAAAGTGAACATAAAAGTCTTCATTTTCTCTCATCATCAGAGCCACTGAGGATGCAGTGGATTAGTTTTGTTTTTGGTGGTAATACGCCACAAAATACACACAAAAAAAAAAAAACAGAAGAAAGGGGCGGGGTGAGCAGTAGCTCATTAGCATTTAAAAAGACATGCACAGAAACGGCTTGCTGTGAACAGCTGTTTTTAACAAGGTAAAAAGGGTGTTGTTTTACATGAGCATTGAGGAATTTTAACCAAAGTATTTTGCAGACATTTCATGAAAACCCTAAAGAATCATACTAACCTGTGGGAAATGGGCATCCGATGTCCCTTCTAAGTCAGAGTACTCTAAAATAATGGGTAAAGGAGTTTTTTTTATTAATGCACAATTCATTTTGAAGATTGTGTCTCATTCAGATGATTCAGAATAAAAACATTCTTAATATGCTTCCCCTTTCCTTTTTTGATGTTTTGTGTGTGTTTTTACCACAGGACCCTCCTCTCCTCCTCTGGATATGCAGTTGAGTGCGCTAGACTCATACTCTGTTCTGGTGAGCTGGCGCCCTCCACTGGAGCCAAATGGTGTCATTTTGACCTACTGGATCCTCTACAGTGGCAACATCAGCCATCCAGATCAACTGTGGATAAACCTCACACATGATGGTAAATCTACAAACAGCACATGGTACTGTATTTCATATGAGAATTATTGTCTCTTATAAATCTCTTTGTCTCACTCTCTTTTATTAGGTTCTGTTACCAGTGCAGAGGTCCAAGGCCTGATGAGTGGGACACGTTATTATTTTAAGATGGGGGCCTGCACTGAAATTGGGGTGGGACCATATTCACCTGTGAAAGATGTCTATACTCCTCCAAAGAAATATGGTGTGTATGTGTATGTAAAAGTTTTCACACTATTTGTATAGTGTATAGTATTTTTTAAAGGAGTCAACGGATATGACATGCACTTTTACAAGTTGTTTGAACTGAAATGTGTGCTGGCAGTGTGTGTCCACAACAACCCTATAATGGTAAAGATCCACCCAGTGTTTTTATTTTTAATCTCGTTAAATAATTTCCCCTTTCTCATATCAAGCCATTCTCAGATGCCTGTCTGTGTGACGTCACACAGACCCAGGCCCCTCCCACAATTGTTGATTGACACTAGCGTTTTACCTTAGACCCGTCATCAGTCTGCCATTGTTTCGAAGCCGGAGCAGGAGTAGACAAGAATGGCTCTTAAGCGATTGAAGTGTTATGTTTATGGATGTAGGCTAATAATGAACATAGCAGTTGTCGTTTACTCCAGACATCTGAGATGCAGATGCAGTGGATTACCTTTATTTTTGAAGGCAATGCACCCCCCATTCTACCTAAATGCGTTTATGTTTGCGCGAATCATTCATGATCCAGCTTCACCTTCAGAAGAAGTAAGGTTCTTTTATAAATCTTTGCAAATCGTCTTTCCTAATAACAAGCTAGTTAGCAAGTTCCGCGGCTAAAGTAAACAGTCTCATGAGAACGGCTCGTCACCCCACGGAAGAGAGGGGCGGGGTGAGCAGAGCTCATTAGCATTTAAAGGAACATGGACTAAAACGGGTTGATGAAAAAAGAGCTGATTTTGACAAGGTAAAAAGGGTGTTGTTTTACACTACCATTGAGAAATTTTAACCAAAGTATGTTAAAGGCTTTTCATTAAGACCATAAAGAATCATATCAACTCGTGGAAAATGGGCATCTGATGACGCCTTTAAGGGTCTGTGTACAAGTTTTATTCTTCAGGGTTTATATTACGTTTCTGTAGTCACCATTTACATGGTACATTGCAGTATTGCTTTGGTTAGTCTAATTTATTTATTTAATTTATAGATCAAACATTATAAACAAAACATTTTATGATTTGCACTTTTGAATTAAAGCAATACATCATGGAAAATCACCCTACAGTTTTTTGTTTTTAAATATCAGGTGACTTTTTACCTCTGATGTAAATAGATATATTGATGTATGGATATATTGATGTAAATAGACTATTGTTCAAAAGGTTGTGGTCAGAAAGATTTTTTAAAAAGAAATTAATAGTTTTATTCAGCATTAATTTGATCAAAAGTAGCAACAAAGAAATGTGTAATTTTAAAAGATTTCTGTTTCAAATAAATACCATTCTTTTCTATTTTCCTTTTATCAGTAGGGTACAACAGGGCTAAAGGCACCCCATGGTAAAGGCGCCTTTGATATTATTTTCCTCTAAACCACTTTAGTAGCACTTTCCAAAACATCCACTTTTCAAGATGCACGTGTATATTTGTCTGATACTTGATGCGATCGCGGGCAGCAGCGCAAAGTTGATTCTTGTGCTTACTTGATCTAATATTTTATGTTTTTTTTTAAATGTTGTAGATTTAAGTAGCAAATGAGAATGGCTAAAATTAAGGCATATATTTTGAGACAAAGGTCTTCTTAACAATTTTCAGTTTAAGATAATTAAAGCAACAGTTTTTAAATAACAAAAGAATATGTAAAAATATGGTATTTGAGGTAAAAAGTGTCCCTGCTGTTGGGGCTAAAAGGCACAGTAATTAACATGATAATTAATAGATGACTGACTTTTCCATTTGTTGACATGACATGGTTAGATTAAGATGGTAAATATCATATATTAAGTTGGGTGTCCATATTAAAGATAATCACCATGTTTAGAATGAAACCATCATAATTAAAAACATGATATTAATCATATATAATAAAATATAATTTGTTGTTACGACTGTAAATCTATATTCAATTATTATGGGATCTCCTTCAGTGCTTTCAGAGTCTTAAAATGGTTTTGTTTCTGTATTTTAAAATGTTTTTTATATTAACATTTTAATGACCGTATATTTATTGAACAAAAATTAATTCTTTTATTTTTCAAAATAAGCAGAAAATAGTACAAACTTTGCTAAAGTGATTGTTTTGAACAAGTATTAACTTAGACATTATTTAAAAAAAAAAACATTATTTTAGCTGAAGTATTTGTATCAATACCGTGTGCCTTTTGCCCCATGCTGGTGAGCCTTTTTCAAAATCATAAAAAAAAAAAAAACATTTTTACTGTTTTTACAGTGAAAATTAGTTTTTGTGTAAGTAGACCTTTAGAGAGAGAGAGAGAGAGAGAGAGAGAGAGAGAGAGAGAGAGAGAGATTTTTCAAACCACCACAAAGATTTTCAATGGAAATATAAAAGAATCAATCTCCTATAGCTATTAATTGAAACCTCAAAATCTTTACATTTATGTAATACATTTATACATTTAAGTTACATTTACACTTTGGTGCCTTTGGTAGACGCTTTTATCCAAAGATACATACACCGCATTCAAGGTATAGAATCAACTGAATCAAATCTATGGCCTTGCGATACTCTTTAAACTACAGAAAACTTGGCTGATATGTGAACATTTGCTATCAGAAAATGGAAGCTTGTAGCTCACAAACATGTACCTGCAAGTATCACTGATTTGTGCTTGTATGTATCTCTCAGGATTGTCTTGTGTATCTTGTGTTTCCCTTGCTCTGAGCTGAACAGTTCAGCCCAGAGAAGGCTCCTGATCCCCAGTTCAGCTCAGAGGAAGGGAAACACAAGACACACAAGACAATCCTGACAGATACATACAAGCACAAATCAGTGATACTTGCAGGTTCATGTGCATTTAAATGGCTGGCTAGCATTCACTTGAGATTCCTGCAGCGTGCTTCAGAGTTTATCTGAAACGCTCCACCTGTATAGATCTGCCATGGGTTATTTTATATGCTATTTGTGCAGCAGCAGTATGTCTTAAATACTCACAGCACCGTATCGCCATACAGGGGCGGATTTAGTGAATTGTGGGCCCCAGGCAAATATAGAAATGGGGCTCTATACATTTGCACACATTTACCTAGATCAACCTTGAGGTTCCTTTTTTGTCGTAATGCTTGCTGCTGCACAATGGTGCCCCATAGTTTGTTTCTACATTTTTCATGTACATGTTATAATGGGATTCTTTCATTTACATTTATTCATTTAGCAGACAGTTTTATTCTTTCATGTTGTAGACCACGATATAGCAATTGATTTACCGTTGAGATATAAGTTTTAACAAAAAACAAAATAAATTATAAAATGATAAACCTCACAACTGAACCTTTAAACCAGTTTTTTAAGAAAAGGGATGAGTCAGAAGTATAAATTATTATATTATTTAAAACAGATTTATGTGGGTGAATTTTCGCATTCTGAACAAAAACTGCAGACTGGATTATTGAAAATGCACATTTATTCTCTGCCAGTAGGAGGTGCTTTTGGAATATCAGAAATACAGCGGTTTCCCCGGTAACGGCTGTAAACAAAGCAGCGCTCCGCTCAAAAATGATACTTTATTAGGTAAAATGAAAATGCCATCAAAACTTTTCTGAAGACAGTCGGTTCCCTTCAGAGGTTCATTCATATAAAAACTTGAATTAGTGAGAATGAGAAAACTGTGAAAAAATATAGTCTATATTGAAGAGGAAAGTCTAATGATGAGTTACCAGCGTAAGCCTACATTTAGGTTTAGTCATTTTAACTTAGGGTTGTCAATCGATTCAGATATTTAATCGCGATTAATCGCATGATTGTCATGAGTTAACTCGTGAATAATCGCAACTTAATCTCACTTTTTTATCTGTTCTAAATGTACCTTAAATTAATACATTTCAAGTTTTTAATACTCTAATCAGCATGGGCATGGACAAATATGGATGCTTTATGCAGTATATGTTTATTATTAGTGAAACCATAGTTAACATAGAGCATGAACAGTAGACATGTTTCATAGATCATAGATGTTTTTCAAAGAACTTGTTCATGTCTATTAGACACATGAAAAAAAAAGAACATAGAAATACCAGGTTCCTATTACTTCTCTTTCTTTGCACGGAGCAATTTACTTACACAAACCTATTTACATTTTCACACAACAGGGCAGCTCACTTCTTCTGAACATGCAAAATGTACATTTATTATTTATTATTACATTTGTTTGCCTCTCTGTGCCACATACTGTATTTTGATGCAGCTAAATTCTCAATAAAACTGTTTTCATTGATATATTTTACTGTTTCTGTTGTCAGACAATGGGATGAATATGAAATAGTGACTGAAACGCGACCCATTAAGACTACATAACCAGCTGTCCCTTCCAAGATGTGAATCTGCACAAAAATCCTGATTTATAATCGCGCTGTCGTCTGATGAAATCAAATAGGCTACACATAAGATAAAGACAATAGCTGTGCTGTGATTTCGGCTATACTTGCATGTAAAATTAGAGAAGCAACATAATATCTGTGTTTAACTGAAAGCGCAGCTCCTTTCAGCCGCTCGCTGAACAGAGCAAACGCAGAGAGAGGTGTGTGCACGCTGGGAAAGAGAGACCTCGTGCTCGTGCGGCAGTCAGCTTCAGATGCATAATATTTTCATTTGCTTCAAGCAGGATACACAAGAAGCACGTTCAGCTCGGACACACAGACGGTTGTCATGGTAATAAGCACCGTAAACAGCAACCGTTCGCGTGTCCGCGCTTAATGGGCATCTCGTATATGAAAAGCATTTTAGGGGGCCCTTGGCTTTTGGGGGCCCAAGGCAGTCACCTACCTTTGCCTAATGGGTAAGTCCGCCCCTGTCGTCATATGCATTGGCAGTAGCAAGTTCCTGTACTTGCTTGCAGCAGCAGCAATAATCTACAACTACCGCAATAACCAACAGCAGCAGCAATTCAGCAGTAGCGTAGCAGACCTATTCTGCCAAGACCAAATACATTAACATTGTCTTATCCATCACCATGCTAAAATCTTCAGAGAGTTGTCATGATTGAAGTATTTTCTATTGCTTTGGCAAAGAAAACCCTTGTTTATAATGCCAGTTAAGTTTCTCTGAATCTGCACGAGGCGTCACAGGTGTTTGTGTGTGTGTGTGTAGAGACTGCCATCTGCCTCTGCCCATCACTGACACTCAATTAATAGCACTCCCACAGGGAGTGTGAAGTGATTCAGTCCAGCCTCATACACACACACCGTCTGTGGGGAGTTGGCCACAGAAATTCAAACAGACTTACATACACCAGTCGTATAATGACTTATAATTAATATAACACATTGTGTTATAATTAATATTTAATTATTATGCTTAAGCATAATTCAATTGTATTGAATTACTATGAAGTTTAATTATGTATAATTACTCGCTGACCGATTTCTACACTTCTGTCATGCATTCTCTCTCTCTCTCTTTTGCTATTTCCACTCTGCTGTCTTTCTCTGTCTTGTTTTTTTCTACTCTCTCTTTCACTGTATCACTCTCCTACAGAGCTGGATATCCATGCTGTGACTGGTATCATAGTTGGAGTGTGTCTTGGTCTGCTCTGCATCCTGCTCTGCATGTGTGTCAGTTTCCGCAATGGAAAAACACGGTATGCTCCTGTTTAAACTCTGTAAGATCCACACATTGCTCCATTGGTTATAAATGGTTCACCCAAAATTTTAAATTCTGTCATGATTCATATGACTTTATTGTGTGGAACAAAAATATTTATTTAAGAATGTTTCTTCTGCTTTTGTCCATGCAATAAAAGTCAGTGATGTTTGAAACGACATTGGGCCAGTTTTGTTATCATTAACTAAATGATAACAAAATTCTAACTAAAATTCTTTTTCTGTAATTGAAATAAAGATGAAATAAAAAAAAGTAAATAAAAAATAAAATAAAAATGAAACTTTGCCTTGACAAATAAGTTAACGCAATATAGAAGTATAAAAACAAACAAATAATAAAAATGATAAAGCACATGACAAAATTAGAACTAAAATTAAAAACTTAAACTAACATTAATATGAAGACTGAAAATATAAAAATAAAAGCTCATTCAAAATGATAAATACTATAATAGTATAACAATAATACTAAAATAACACTGTCTATCACTGAATAGGAACCCACTGACTCTTAAAATGTCTTTTTATTGTTAAATGATTTATTCCTTCAACACAGAAAAATGCTGCAACAATTACAGCTTAGGCAGAAATCTGTTTTCCCTGAAGGCTTTTAATGACAAACGAGCTGCAGTGAAAAGCTTCCCCCAAATTATATTCAAATTTTGAAAGTTTCAAGGACCTTTTGGATGTTCCTTCAATCTGGAATGAGACATGGGTGAATAACAACACTCAATCACACAGTGTGTGTGCAAGCGTGTGTGTGTCTGAAGCAGATGTGACAGATGTGGGGTATTGAGAGCTGAATGACAGAGAGTCATGGCTGATTGCTCTTGCTTTATTAGAGCTCTTCTGGTTTAATGAACAGCCACAGAGGCAGATTGAGTCTGCTGGGCTTTTGCATTTAGAGAATGAGAGAACCAAACTCATTTCACCTTCTTCTGAGAATTGTGGTCAGCTGCAGCGATTATTGGTTAACAGAGGCTGAATAGAGCATCGTGTCTCCATTATACACATGTGATCTTTACATTTCAAAGCTTTCTCATAAGTATACATTGACATTAATGGGTGGGAGATTTGGCAAGCTGTGTGAAGCTGGGTTAATATGCACTCGTCAGACTCTTGGCTGGGGAGTTTAGTGGAACCTCCAGCTGTGAAACTGTGACCAAGCTCATTAGATAAAAGAACTGGTTCCTTAACATTCACCATGTACAGTAAATGTATATACAGGTGCATCTCAATAAATTAGAATGTCGTGGAAAAGTTCATTTATTTCAGTAATTCAACTCAAATTGTGAAACTCGTGTATTAAATAAATTCAATGCACACAGACTGAAGTAGTTTAAGTCTTTGGTTCTTTTAATTGTGATGATTTTGGTTCATATTTAACAATGTCACTTTAATGTCACTTTCAGTCAATTAAATGTCTCCTTGCTAATTTTTTTTATTTTTTTTCCCCCCTAAAATGTACTCTTTGTAAAATTGGGACATTTTTTTTCAGAATAGGTTTAATAAGAGAACTAAGAGCTGTTACACTGTGCTTTGTACTGTATGTCAGAGTCTATGGTGCCTAATAGATCATGTCTCTTTAAAAAGTGAGGAAGGGAATTTGAACAGTTTGAATTGGTTATAGACATTGTTGGAAACCTTGAAAACTTCTGTGAGCTCAATATATATATATTACAGAAGTCTTACAGACGTGTACAGCACTTGCATTCAATTTAGCATTATAAAAAAGACGATACGTGATGTTTAATGATCATCCTCTCTGTCGCTTTTAGAGATGTGTCTGGTGGACTTGACTCGAGTTCTCTGAGTCCTCAGTACAGGAAGGGTGCCCGTCCAGTGCCTGCTACTGCGCCTGACTGCAGTGACTGCCATGAGCTGGAAACCCTCATGCCCTCTAGTGCACAAGACCCCAACAAACCCCTCACAGACCTCACTGAGGAACAGAGTCTCATGGCTAACGTAGGAGGCGCTGATGATGCCCCTGCAGAATCCAAGGTGAGCATTGCTGTATACTGTAGTTAACTGTGCCAGCACCTACAGTACAATATTTTGATGTTCCATAGAACCATTTGCCCAACCATGCATCCTTTGTTGGTCTTGAAAAAAAGATGTTGATCTATGAAAATGCTTTCATCTGTTAGTATTTTCAATCTTTCAGTTTCCTCTTTCTTCTCCAAACACAGCCAGCCTGGAATGGATCTGTTAGTCGGAGCTGGGCCAATAGGATCACCAGATACAGAGATACTATAACCGAAGATTCTTCTGCTCTCATCAATGGAGCTCTTGAAGGACCACCATCAGACAACAGTAAGGTGAGCCAAAGGAGTGTAGAAACGCCTGTGAATGATGGTGTGTGACTAAGGCAGTATAGAAATACAGAAGTCACATAACAGATTTTGGATCTTTATCTTAAGAAATACGCGTTATCCTTGCACATCTGCTTGTGTGTTTATGAATGTGTGTGATGGGGGATGGGGCTGATAGATTGTGCCTCACACAGACGGGAAATGTACAGAGAAAGTAATTACCATTAAGCAGACAGTGGGGAAGACACACAGCTAATTAGTATGTGACACTTGAAATGAAAAGCTGAAGTCTGCATACCATTTACCAATTACTGTCCTTCCGAATCTCCTCAGATATGGTGGAGCAGCAGGAAGCTAACACATAAAATTACACCTTTATCTATCTCTCCTCCTCATAGTATCATGGTTTTATTTCCCTGTTGACATTTTAAAAAAATCGGTTTTCCCACTTATGATGAAATAGTGCTGAACTGTGTACCTCACAAATTCATTAACATTTTAGTTTCTGATCATCCACCTTCCATACCCACAATGTCCAATTTTCACCCTATAATTCAGTGTTTATTTTAGACCTGTAAGTTTAACACATTGATTTAGTGCAATTAATTATTGAAGAAGAAAAATTTTTTTATTTAACCACAAAAAAAGAACTACATTCAGCTTGATATGATGTCTCAAATAGGTGATATTCATGGTGTAAGAAACTGGAAAAACACAACAGAAATTAATTAATATTATTGTTTATATTATTTAGTTTTGGTTAATAAATTAAAAAAAAAATTATATACACTACCATTCAAAATGTAGATTTCTTTTTGGATTTTTTTTTTAAATAAATCAATACATTAATTTAGTAAAGATGCATTAAACTGATTAAAATGACTGTTTAAAGATGCTGTTCTTTTAGACTTTGTTCATTAATGAATCCTGAAAAAACTGTATATTAGGTAGATAATAAATGACATTTTAAAATATTTTCAAAAAAAAAAAAAATAAATAAATATATATATATATATATATATATATATATATATATATATATATTTCATAAAATAACTTTTTTTTTTTTTTACTGTTTTACTGTTTTTGTAATTAAATAAATGAAGGCTTGGTGAGCATAATCAAAAACATAATATTACCAACAAAAAACTTCTGAATGGTATAGTGTAAAATATAATAATATATAGTATCCTTAAAATTTGAGAGCTTTTTTCAGCAAATATTGATATATGTAATTCACTGTGATTAATTTGATCAAATGAATTTGCCTAACATGCCAGTTATTTGATAAAAAAAACTAAGTTATTCAAAATCTCCCTACATGTATTGTGAAAAATATAAAGTTCTTAATGAGAGGTATGTTAACTATTTTATATAATTTATTCCAACATTTAAAAAAAGAACTAGAACCATATTATAAATAAAACCCCATTTCAAGAGTTGTGTTTTCTTGTATTCAGAGCGGGCATGTGGAGAGGCTATATTCCCTCAGCAAGAACCAGGTGGAGGCTGAAGTCATCGTACATTCACAGCTGTCAAACACGACGGTTGACCAGGGTCCACAAAGCGACATGGAGCTCTCTCTCAAGTCTCCATCTTCCAAGCACCCTTCTCCTGGAGAGAAGGCGACGCCATCAAACCCGCATCCACCTTATGCCCACAGCGAGGACAACCATGAGACTCAATCTCCATCTCCGACCTCCAGCAATCACATCTCAGAAGTACTGTCCAATCACAATGGACCATTAGAGAGTGGGCTCAGCCAGCCAACAATGGGTGGTGCCAAAAACCAAGGAGTGGGGCTTACCAATGGCTTCCACTTGTCCAAACCCCTTCTTTCAAAGGCAGAGACCCTGGAGAACGGGGCCCACAGACTGTGCCCCACAGGAAAGGTTCTGCCCTCACCAGGTCTCCCCGCTTCCCCCTCATCAGGTCTCCCCGCTTCCCCCTCATCCTTTGCCAGCTCTGGCCTTGTCCATTCTACCTCAGGGGCGCATAACTATGTGTACCCCTAAGCTGGAAGGAAGGAAAGCGTAATAAACGGTGTTCCAAAGTTCTGGGACAGAGAAAGCCAACAGAGGAGACCAACGAGTGGCACCTTCCTGCTGGAGAAGTTGAAGTGTTCTCGTAGCCACACACACCTCTTCTCTCGGCTGTTTTATTGCAACCTTTTGGTTCCATTATTTTATATGTATGTACATATAGAATATTTTTTTAGCACTAGGATCTATGGATATGCATTTTAGAGCATATCAGTGGCACACTTTAACCCCTCTTTGTGTGCATGTACGGAATCTGCTGAAGTGGTTTATGTGTTTACATGCACACGTGAAGTCAAGAGTGTTCGTACTTAGAGGTGAAGTCGAAGGATCCTGAAATCAGCCCTACACAAGGAAACAGAACTCATTCACGGGACGAATGTCACGGATCGGTCCGAGATCAGTGCCAACGGGTGGAGAGAAAATAACCCTGCCACAAAGTACCACCTCCTGCTGTCTCAGGGTCACCACACATAAACACACAAACACACACAGATCTGTGCTTAAAACGGTTGTTGCAGAAAATTAGCACCATTTTTCAGTTCCGCCTATTCTGGTTTTTAAAGGGATTGTTCACCCATAAATGAAAATTTTGTCATTTACTCTACCGCATGTTGCTCCAAACCTGTGCATGGACAAAAATATTGTTTGTTTTCTGCAGAAGAAAGAAAATCATACAGATGTGGAAGAACTTGAGGGTGAGTAAATGACAGACCTGTCTCTTTAACTTACACTTTCGCATACATACACGTGCAAACAAACTCGAATACAATACAGATAAATAAAAACACACATTCCCTGATTGGAGTGTAGTGTCTCAGGAGTCTCAAATTCAAGGTGCATTTGTACATACACGATTGCTCTATCAAATACATGTAGAAAAACATGACAAAAACGAAGAAAAAAAAATTATGAAGGAAAACAATACAAAAGGAACACTAAGAATCCATGTACATTTTCTATCATTTCAACTCTGAGTGTACTTGTAAAGACACATCACACTGATTCATGCTACAAGTTTTTCTCAGTCAACAGCACTACCTCATTTCTTTACAGGATTGTTTTTTGTTTTTTTTCTGTGTGATTTTATGAGTATAGTAAAGAAGGTAACTTCTTATGGGCGGATTTTGAGCCGTCTGATTCATAGCCTTTGGATAATAGCAGAATCTACTGCCCTTCTCACTCTGTGTCTGTATTTTTGTGTAATGGTTACTGAAACTTTTGTCTCTGATTATTAGCCTGTGTGCAAGCTTGTGGTCATCTGCTTGTGTAGTCCTTTGCTATGGAAAACAAAACTTTCTGCAATATACACTTCAGATGAAGGGATATAAATGCAATGGAAGGCTAACCACATGGTTTAACTAAAGACCTCAAGGTCTGTGTCCATAAGATCTATCTGTTGACATGCCAGTTATCTCTTTTTCTCAGGAACTTCTACGCAGGGAGTCTGAGAAGAACATTTTCAGCCAAACTAGGAAATAGCCTCCATCTCTCAGACAGGTCTTGTCCCATACCATATTCTTTGTCCTTAGGCCACGTGTCTGTCACCATTTAGAGTTATCTGGAACTGTAAATAAATTTTGTCCTCCATGCAAAAACATGTTGTATTGCTGCTGAGAGCAGGATCTGTATCTGTTGCGCTTTTCATGCATTTTAAACGCTTATTTAAAGTAGTTTCTTTTATGTTAACACTGTTATTTTGGAAGAGAAACATCAACAAACTTTCAAAATCCTGCCATCGTACTTCAGGTCATTGACAGGACTGCCCATGATGCCAACAACACAACTCTCAGTCTAGTCAGTCTCAGTCATTGCCACAGTTCAGCTGATTGTCAATAACTTCACTGAATAGTGCTTTGGTGCTAGAGCAAGACTAGGTTACTTTTAAGATGGTCTTTTAAACATTCCAGTTTTTGTATGTACAACAGGCCAAACTCAGGGCTGATCATGCAGGAAATGAAGATGATGAATGTCTGAATTACTCTGGCTGCTTTTTAACAGCATACAGTAAGCAACTCACATGTCGTCATTTGTCACACTTCTAAATGTACGGTGGCCAGTCCACAGCAACAACAACAAGAGTCAGTGCTTTTACTGAGATTATAACATATTTGTTCAAAATGCTTCGTCAGTTGTGTGTTAATTGGAGAGTTTACCCGAAAATAAAAATTCAAGCCTGTATGACTTACTACTTCTGCAAAAAAGAAGATATTCTGAAGAATGTTTCCAAAACAACATTAAACCCCATTGACTTTCATTATATGGACAAAAAGCTCAAATATCTTCTTTTGTGTGCTAAATGGTAGCAGACTTTTTGTGTTTGGGTAAAGGATCCATTTAAACTGCAAAAATTGGTTGTTTCTTTGCCACAAAAATATTTTTTGTTCTGTTCTGATGTGTTTGTTGTCAAACGTGCAGCCTTAGCTTTGCTCCAGAGTCTTATACGTCAGATTACAGCGTTTAGCACATCCCACATCTCAGCATTAGAAATGTGTGGGGCAAATAAATCTCTTGTTATGTCTAAAAATAAGGAAATTGTGGTTTTGCCAGGGTCAGCAGATGTCTTGTCACTCTCAGATATGCATTTAATTGTTCAGAAACAGCCCTTCAGGATAAGTTCTAATTCAGATACCTCATTTGCTGCGTGTTAATTTAATTGCAGTTAAACATGGCACATATGTGTAAAGGATTCAGTAGTTTTGATCATCATGTTTAGCAGCAGTTTTCTTAAACTGGATGAGTTGATTGTCTTATTTTACCTAATTTTGAAACATCAGGCTGGATTTTGCTTAACTATATTAAGCATGGAAAGGTTGTCATTTGTGTGGATAAATCTTTTTGCAGAGAGGAGAATAGCAAAATGCATGAAATGAGAGTTCAGATGATCAGAAGGTCCCCCTCTGAAAACAGACACATGGTTGCATAAAAACTCCGGAGGAATGCAACTGCTTACTGATGTAAAGCAAGTGTGCATGAAAACCTCACCAGTCCTCCTGGAAAATGATGGCTTTAATTACAGGGGAAAAGCAACAACAAATAGTAACACTGATGCACAGGCATTTTTCTAAAGAAATCATGTATTCTAACAGCTGTTTTCTCTGGTGCTTCGTGGTGACCTTTCTATTCTGGTGATGTGAGAATTCATCCTTTTTTGTATTTTCCCCCCAAACCAGCAGACCTGTGCTTTTCTGAGATTCTCAGCACACATACTGTGGACACATTTGTGTAACACCAGCAGCAGTATGGTCTCTGACGTCTGTCGGTTAAATGTGAGAGACACAACATCAGTCTCAGCACACACGAAACTACACTAACCCAGTATGATTACAGCATGTGTCCGTCTGTTATTTGTTTCTATGCTCTCATGCTCATGGCCTTCTTTGTAAAATCAAATCTAAAGATCGTAAGGGTTTTAAGACACAGGTGAAGGAGCTTTCATTGACCATTCAGTTTCTATTTCTGAGATAGGGCAATATTGTTTGACCCCCCTATAGACATGTTATACTGTACAGCGCTATGATCTGTAGGTCTTATTTTCCACGCTGTGGCATCAGTTTTTCATAGTCAGAATATATACGAAAGTGTCAATTTACTCAGATTGGATCTAATCTTTTTAACTGGAACAATGTGCCCTATGAATAATTGATGCAGTGAAATTATATCTGATGACTCATCAAATGTTGGTACTCAGTTATATTATGTACGTGAGCTGTGAAGAGTAGAGTTTGATGAAGGATGGATGCAGTGGAGGACAATATGATATGTTTGTGTTCTTCCTCTGTCACTGTCTCTGTGAGATTTGCAGCAGCAAAGTCTCTGCAAACTTGTACTATGTAAATAAACATCTTAATAATAAAAAAGACTTTGTCTCATTCTTTTATATCCCACTGCTTCAAAGGTGTACTGCATGTATTTTCAGTTAAGGATTATGCATCTTCACAAGGATAGACCCTATGGAATACATAGTATTTATTTTTAAAATCACGTTTACAAGAAAATGTATCCAAATGTCAGTAAGGGAAACAGGTTCTTGAGATTTGTAATAAATAAGGTTTACTATCACAAAGAAACTTAAGTAATGTGTGTATGTTTTGTAATTTTTTTTTTGTTTGTTTTTTGATGAGGCTTGGTGAGTCTTTTTCATCTGTTTTTATTTGTTTCATGATTAAAATGACTAATAATATTATTAAGAATAATATAAAATAATATTTGGTATCATTGAAGGGGTGCTTGAACCTTACTGATGGGGCTATATATGAAAAGATTGGGCAATCCTTGTTTATGTCAAGCAACATTGTTCATCGTATGCTGAACAGTCAATAGATGGCACTCTTTCATTGCAGTTGCCCTATGCCTGAAATTTCAAGTTTTAAATACAGCTAAATATTTTATTTACAAATGTGTAATTAAAAATTCCACTAACTTCAGTTATTATTATTATTATTATCATCATCTGAGGATTAACTATACTTCATTCCATCACTATTTCCTTTTTCTACATTTATTAGTTCGTGCCTGACAGTCTTTGTTCAGCTGTGGCCTTTATAATAAGCACACATACAGGCTACCTTCTTCAGGCTATATGTTTAGAGACCATGTCTTTTGTTCTATTAACCCTTGTATTGTGTTTGATTTCTGGGTACGATTTTGATGGAGCGGGTCAAATTGACCCTAATTAACTTCAATGCAATTCCCTAAATATCACATTATTAAAAACAAGAAGGAATCAGGTATGAACAGAAACATTTTAATATCAGTATTTGTCACACAGTGCAAACAATTAATATCAAAAAGTATGACTTTTTATAAATGTGTTTACCTACATTTTTTAACCCCTTAACTGTTACCGTGACCGTCCCGACTCCCGCTGGTAGAAGTTTACTACTATATTACAGTTAAATCCTAATCTAATCATGACAAACAATATATCGTTGGAAAGGTCTAAGACTCCTAAATAGATATTTTATCACTGTTTTTTGTTACAAATTATGTAGGAACAGTAATAGATTAATTTATGACGAGTGCACCTCAAAGCACATCATACTAGGAGTTCTGACCTATTCCCACAAAAATTCTTTTTCGTTTAATTTTTCCCTATAACATGTTTTAGTAATCATCATAAATTATATATCATTTGAAAGCTCAAAATTCATCCTGTGAAAACCATTTTGAAATCGGACATTGCGTTAACATGGAAATGGTACTTTAAATTCTTTTAGCGGGCTCCTCCCCCTTAGTGGGGGGTGTCATTTTAGAAAATGTATTACGGTCTTTTAGAATCAAAACTTTTTTATAATCTTGACAAAATACATATTGTTGGAGAGGTCTGACTCTCAAGATTCCATATTTGGTGGTTATTTTGTGATAGAAGTAATATTGAGAGAAAAATGTATACATTTGTGACAGAGAAATTGCGTAAAAAAAGAATCAATGGAGTTTGCATGGCACCCGGTGGCTAGTTTTTGTATAACACCTAAACAAAATTGCATAGGAACCTCAATTTTTTTATATCAACTTCAAATTTGGAGCACAACTTATTTAGACATGTTCATGGCCCTAAGTGAGAAAAAGTTTAAAAAAATTTGGAAGAAAAAGATAAGTTAAATAGTATTTCATATACATTGAAAATAGAAATTATAGCTCACTTTTACCATCTGAGTCTGAGAAAGTATTTTTTAGCATTGAAAATAATGAGAAAAAGCTATTTTTTTTTTCACTTTCAAGGGTAGTAAAATACCAACATAACATACACCCAAGAAATATATTTAATTTGGGGCTGTACAGTTGCCTTGAAACAAACAAACAATAAATAAATAAATAAATAAATAAATAATGTGGGGCAAATTGACCCGCGAACATCAAAATCGTCAGAAAATTATTTATGTGCACTTCAAAACACATCAAATGGTTTTCACAGGATGCATGCACGTTCATGGCCCTAAATGAGAAAAAGTCACAAAATATCAAGAATAGAATTACAGATTAACTGGTATTTGCGAAAATCAAAATGGATCAAATTGACTCGGAACATAATACAAGGGTTAAGGAGAGAGAGAGAGAGAGAGAGAGAGAGAGAGAGAGAGAGAGAGAGAGAGAGAGAGAGAGAGAGAGAGAGAGAGAGAGAGAGAGAGAGAGAGAGAGAGAGAGAGAGAGAGAGAGAGCGCAGTGGGGTGTGTGAGCTCAGGAAGCTGGATGAGCGCGTGTGCTGGTCTCGAGGAGGAGAGAGCACTAAATGCTGCTGCTGCTGATGACACATTCCTTGAAAGATGTGTAAAATGGCGCAAGTATGCTGGAGCCACCGGCTGTAGTGAGGCTCGAGAGGAACTGATTTACTGCTTTCCCATCCTTGTCTTCGCTCTTGCCTCACCTTCTTCTTTTGCATCTCGTCTAATTTTCAATGTGATTAAATGGCTTCCAGACGGCGCCGCCAGGCTCCACGCTCACTCGGAATACTCCTGCTCGCTATTGTCGGTAAGTGTGTGATTTCTCTCGGGGAACCTCGCGGTTTTGGGTCACTTGGTCAGCACGATTGACCGTGAACTTGATCACATTGCAGTCGGCTTCAGACGCGTTTCTTTAGCGGTTGTAGCGGTTGTGTTTACAGCTGTAGATGTGACTAGGGTGGGTGTGTTTGCCTACATGTAGATGTTACATACTGAAGCATGAACTGATTTTGTGAATGGAGCGTTCCACGCGTTTGCTGACGTTATATTAGGGCTTCATGCTGTTTTCAGACACTGAAAAATGTTTTTATGTTAACGTGAAGTTCACTTATATGAGATATTGTTACCACGTGCTTTGCATTTTGGATGTGGAATATGGCAATGCAGTTCTAATCGTATTTCATATTGTGTCGGAGCAATATGAAACCTTGAGTTAAAATATATCTTCGCATGTGGTAGGAGTAGATTGAGCGTTATTTCTGATTTAATCATGGGTAATCTATAGAGTCAGTCAAGACATGACATTGCCTTTGCTCTTTGAGAAGTGCTGTGTATACTTTGATTCATTTAATAGTACTAGTTATAGAGTTGTATGTGTGTGTTTTATCAGAACAGCAATTTGTACTTGTTTTCATCAGCTTTCAGTGTCAAATTACTGCATGCAATACTGGCAAAGCATTAACATGCGCGCGCGCACACACACAAAGTGACAGTAAATAAAAATAATTAAATACAAATAAGGTGCTAGTACTAATAAAAATTGCAATATAAAATAAAACAGAATAGCCTACAATAAATAACCTTCAGCTAGACATTAATGAAGGTTAAGATGATGTACAGACAATGAATGAACTAGTAAGTATAAAGATTAAAGCAGAACCTGTGAGCTGTGCTGTTTCATATTCTCTGATTTATGATCAACTGTAACCTTGAACAGCTAGGCCTATATTTAACATTTCTGGTGTTTGATACAGACATCATACAGACATCTCTAGCACTCTAGGCATGTCGGTATTCTATTCTATTCTGTTTTATTCTGTTCTATTCTATTCTGTTGATGACATTTCGTGGCAGTTCAGGTTTCCACAATATATTGTTAATTTTTAGTAGTTAGGGCTTTAAGTGATAGCTTAACAGGGAAGATACTGAATATTAATATCATAAGTGCAGGAATATTTCCTAAACTACAGGAGCTCCTCTTTTCTCTCGGCCCACAGGTGAGTAGTTTGCGTCTATTATCTGTCATAGACAGCAGAAGCTCTGATTGATTGTTTCCTTTTACTGTATTTACCTTTTACTGTGGGAAAGAACTGAAGGCTGCTGCTGTCTTGAAGATTGTGTGTCAAGGCTGTCTTTCTCTTCTTCTGTAAATTTGCTTGGTTTCTTTGTTCCCCTGTAACTGTCAGTTTGTGTATGTGAGCGTGTGGCCTGTTTGCTTGGGCTGGAGGGCAGTGTGAATGCATGCTTATGGAGCATGACATCTAGGGAATCAGAATCTTGCTTAGTATTCACAATTCTCTAAATATTTCACTGCCACCTAGTTTGATTATCTTACTGTATGCAAATGTCATATATGCTAAATTCTTTTGTTTAAATTATTGGTTTATGCTGGAGTCTTCCTTCAGGTCTTCATTGTAGGGTGCCTAGGCTACCAATCAGCAAATCACTTGGTGAGAGGAGGAAAGATTGAGTTGGAATTGCATGGGTTGGGTTGTTAAATTACTGGATGTCTTTTGTCATCTCCCCATGGGGGTTTGGAATATATGTTTTTCTCTTTTCAGTTTTGAGTAGGCCAGTATAAAGCAGGATATGTGAATCAAAAGCATTTTGTCCATGCATGTCATTGTAAAGAAACAGTTATGTATTACAAGTTTATGCACTCGTTGCTCTTTGCCGTAATAATGCACAATGAGCAGAGAGCATCCTCAGACCTGTTGACGTATACCGCTGTTGTCCTGAAAGCTTAATGTAATTCAATCACGGATACTCTAAGAACAGAAGCCATTCATTAAGAAAACAATTGAAATTGACAATATAATTATTACATCAATATCTCTAAAAAGATGTTGTAAATGTCAAATGACTAATGTCTAAAGTATATGCTCAGCAAGGCTGCATTTATTTGATCAAAAATACAGTAAAAACAGTATGATTGCGAAATATTATTAATGTATTTAAAAATGTCATTTATTCCTGTAAAGACAAAGCTGGATTTTTAGCAGCCTACTTCAGTCTTCAGTGTCACATGATTCTTCAGAAATCATACAAATAGGCTGATTTGGTGCTCAAGAAATACTAACATTCTTATTACAGACATTCTATTATTATTAACAATATTAAAAACAGTTGTACAGCTTAATTGATACCATGACACCTACTTTTCACGATTATTTGATGAAAAAAAGTAAAAATTGATTTTATGTATTTTTTTTATATGTATTTATTTTATTTTTTATTTTATTTTTATGTAAATTTAGTCTTTTAATAATTTTAATGTGTTCTTGCTGAATAAAAATATGTATTTCTTTCTTTCTTTCAAATAAAAACTTTTAAAAGGTATTTCAAGTCACAATGTCGCTCAGAGTGCTTTATTTCTCATAACTGAGCCTGTATTTTACACTATGGCTTTAAATCACAATTACTTTTTAAATGTTTCACTGTGAGGTGGAGAAACACTTCCATAGTAAGTAATGGTTTAAGCATAAACATATCTCTTGTGTGACTCTCCAGGTTGTGAGAGAAAAGTCCATAAATGAAAGTGCTTTCTCAGAAAGAGAAAAAGAAAAAAACACTTATGACCACATACTCAAAAGAAGGTGAAGCCAACACCATTACAGCAACAGGCTGAGTGCATATGAAGTTCAAACTGAAGGCTTCAATGAATGCATAATTTATAGCTTTTGCTTGTGATATATGCCTGAATAAAGCAAAAAATAAAGTATAGAAATAAACGTCCCTCATTTAGGTTTTTAATACTTTTTTTTTGTGCACTGATTGAGTGATAACTTTAATTGAAAAAATCCTTGCATATCAAGCAGATGATCCAGTATTAAAGCTGTGACTGTAAAAACGACCCGCTCCAGTTTCAGAGCCATGATGATGATAGGTTTTAAGGTCACCAACAAAAGACTGACTTTTCCTTTCCCCCCTCTGTGGCCTCAATCTAAGAGTTCTTTCTGTAAATCTTGACAAAAGAAAGGGGCTGAAAGCAGCCATCACTCTGACAGCATGTTTCAGTGCTTTGTCACAGGAAGTCAAAACAAGACCTGCAGTGTGCAAAAGGCTGTCACACCAAAACCCTGGGAAGAGATGCAGAAATGAGGAAAAGGGTTTGGTATTTGAATTGAGCAGGTGAGGCTATACAGATGCCCTGTTTACTAGCAGAAAGCTCAGTAAAGGGATGGAGAGACGGAGGGTGCTGATAAGAAGGAGGCACCGGGGCCCCTGGACATTGTTTAATTCACAGCTACAGTATAGGTCAATGATATTTAGAGTGAGAGGCGAATGACTATTGTGAGTGGAGTTATCCTTTGCTAATGAAACTGGGCTGTTCATGGTCTGCGCGCACTTTAATTAACTGCGTGACTGGTGTGATATTTCACCAATCCAAGGTCAGAAAGGACTTAAGAATTGGCATTTAGCGTTTAGTTATAATCACATTTATATGATCCAGAGCAGGATGCTGAAATATATAAGACTTTATTGCCTCATTCACAGGATATGAGACCTATTCAGTTTTTGTTCTTCCTGGCCTTGGTTTAGAAGTCTAAAATTTGGTGGTAAAAAAAAAATACCATTTAAAATTTCTAAAGTTTTTCTAAAAGTGTCTAAATAATTACATTTCTGAATTTTAAAGGTTTGGGATAGAAATCCTGAATTTTTTTTTTTTTTTTTTTTTAATTATTTGTTATTTTAAAGCTGGTTTTCTCTCGCTTTTCAATCATTTTAAGTGATCTTGCGGCTCCTTTGTAAGTTTGTTGAGGCCCCCTAATGGGTCTCGGACCCCTGGTTGGACTAGATGAACAATGTGGATAAACTTAGCGATGATTTTCCTTGAAAGAAAAAGGTCTGCCATCATCTTTACTCACTCTCATGTTATTTAAATATTATGCATTTTTATGTAACACAAAAGTTATTTTGCAGAATATCTACATTAAAGGAATAATTCACCCAAAAATTTAAATTCTGTCATCATTTACTCACCCTCATGTGGTTCCAAAACCATAAGATCTTTTTAAGAAATCTTGTTCAAGGTTTCTATTCCTCCACACTGAAAGCCCTGGTAACCAAAATGTCATAAATGCCTTGTGTTTATCATTGTTTAGGTGTAAATAAAAGCCTAAATTAAATCTGTCTATTATGCAGTCGAATCTCTTCAAAAGGCTTGGTTTAAATTGCTCAATTCATATTAATATGACCTTTTTGGGTTTTCTAAGTCTTACAGGTTTTGAACAACATGAGGGTGAGGCAGTGATGACAGAATTTTCATTTTTGGATGAACTGTTCCTTTTACCTTAAGGGGATATCAAAAATATTATGAAAGTCTATCATATATGCTACATTACAGGGTTTTTAAAACCATATACCATGTTATTCAAACATAGCACACTGACACAAGAAATGGGGTTTCTCCTTCTCCAAATGTTGCTCATCTGTTAGTATACAGATTCTACTTGAATAGGTGGAAATCAAAAATGGATTCAGTTACGATGTTTTCTTATCACATGACTTTAGAAGACTTGGAATACAGTGCACAAGTCTATAACTATACTTTCTTGGTATTGACAATTTTTTTCTTTATTTTGGCGTTTGAAAGCTGCAGGTACTTCAAGTGTTGTGTGAAAAAGAATAGTTTGAAAATTCTAAACTAAAGTTCTTTTGTGTTTCATAGAAAAAGAAAAATTATATGGGTTCAGGCATTGATGGAAATCCTGTCATCCTGCCGTGAACTATCCTTTTAAAATATCTCTTCTACGGATTTCTTTTTCCTTCTAGCTGATAAATGTAGTCTTCTGAGGGGTGGAGAGAATAGTGATTGAGGCTGATGTGGTGTGGCATGTTGTTTTGAGTGTCGGTGGTAAACCCATGTGTGAGCATCACTCAAAGGCACTCGGTGTGCGTCTGCCTGGCAGGCTGCTGGACTCACGCTGAGCTAATCCTGAACTCCAGGGTGCTCTAACCACGTTTAAACCCTAAACACATCTCCAAAGAGGAGTGGTTGCAATCAGCCTGCATCGCATTTTTGTACTTTTCTTCATCTTTCTTTCTTTCTTTCTTTCTTTCTTTCTTTCTTTCTTTCTTTCTTTCTTTCTTTCTTTCCTTTTAGTATTATTAATTTCTTATTTTATCTTGTCACTTCTTCACCTTTCTTTTTCTCGCATCTGCTGTATTTTCCTCCTCCTCTTGTGATTGATGCCTTATCTGAGTTCAAGGAGCCTCTTTTAAAGATCTCTAATCAATAACTGCATGAGCTGCTGCCGATGTGGCCTCCCCTTCTTTCTCGCTTAGCAGAGAGCTTGATTGAACGTTTGTGCTTAACAGAAACATGAACATTTAGGGATAAAATAGAGAAAGAGAGATGCAAGCAGTAATGAACAGGGTCCAAGGTAAACAGAGAAAAACAGATGTAAGTGACTAAGTGTTGTATAACAACAAAATCAGGGGGAAAAAAATATAGATACTTTTCAAAAATTTTGAATCGGTACTTTTTTTTTTTTTTTTAATGTTTTTGAAAGTAGTTGTCAATATCTTTTTAAAAAATCTTCCAGATCATAATAAGATATTATAAATGCAAATGGCAAATGTCAAGGTTTAGTCTTTCATGCTCAACTAGTCTACATTTATCAAAATACTGTAAAAACAGTAATATTGTGAAATATCACAATTTAAAATAACCGGTTTTAGTTTGAATAAATGTTGAAATGTAATTTATTCCTGTGATGGCAAAGCTGAATTTTCCATTACTTCAGTCTTCAGTGTCACATGATCCTTCAGAAATCATTCTAATATGCTGATTTGGTGCTCAACTAACATTTCTTAACAGTTGTGCTCCTCAATATTTTTGTGGAAACTGTGATACATGTTTGCAGGATTCTTTGATGAATAGCAAGTTCAGAAGTACAGCTTTTATCTGAAAAATATATATTTTTAATATAACTTCAGTTTCAAATCAAGCACCACATCATCAGCCTGCACTTTTTGTATGATATATATATATATACATGAATTATTGTAGTTTGGGGAATTCCAGTCGTAAGATATGTATAAGCGACATTGACATCAAAGCTCAAAAAGATCTAAACGTTATGCTTGTACAACCCTGGTGTTTTATCACAAGGGAAGCGAAGATTTGACCACTGATATAGCGAAGAATCCAGTGAGAAGTTTTCAGTTGCTCTGGGGACGTGTGTGTAACCCCGAGAATGACGCCCTGCTGGTGCTGCAATAAAACCTTGTAAGAAGTCAGAGACGAAAACGGTGTTGGTTAATAAATCAGGAGAATTGACGGGAGCATGATTCTTGCTTCACAAATGGAGCAGGAACAAAAGAGAAACTTGATGAGGAAAAGCAGTGACATAAGAAAGACGTGGAAAGATAAGTCAAGCCCCTTAGACCACTTTAGTAACATAACATAAGCCTGCGTTTCTGTCTTTCTCTCCCTCTTCATTTATTTGTCAAGTGATCTGCAGGGACGAGTGAGTCAGTGCATTCTACCTAAAGGGGGTATATTTCAGGGCTGGAATTTGAGCGATGACGCCAGAGTTGGTCTCTAGCTGCGCCCTCGTGCCCCCCACCCGCCAAACTTCAGATGGATTCCTGAGCCGCAGGCAGAGGCTGCTACTGCTTAGCCCACCAGCGACTGAAACTCGATACCTTCAGTGCAGAGCCCAAGAGAGTCCACTAAGCTCTCCTTTTTATCACGTTAAGTCAGGGCAGACTGCTATTTATTGTCATCGGTGCGGGTGTCAGTGATTTTGCTGGAGGACATTGTTACTAAAAGGGAACATTTAGTTAGACTTAGTGTGATGTCTAAAGTATTTTTTTTTTTTTTTGGTTTTGTAAATGCAAACTACATATAAAGATGTTAGATAACAGAAAATTTTCTTTAAAGGGATAGTTCACCTAAAAAGGAAAATTCTGTCATTAATTACTCACCCTCATGTCGTTCCAAACCCGTAAGGCCTTTGTTCATCTTCGGAACACAAATTAAGGTATTTATAATTAATTTGAGAGCTTTCTGACCCTATATAGACAGCAGTGTAACTGAAACGTTCTCAGGTCCAGAAACACAGTAAGGACATCATCAAAACAGTCCATGTGACATCAGTGGTTCAAGATGAATGATGGTCTTACGGGTTTGGAACGACATGAGGGTGAGTAATTAATGACAGAATTTTCATTTTTGGGTGAACTATCCCTTTAAATAGGTTATTCTTCACTCTTCTTCTTTTTTATATGTCCTTGATGTCGCTTCAGCTATCATTACTCTCCATACTATACCTCCAGTGCTGAAAATACTATCTTAAAGTTCTGATATACTTACAGCAAAGTTCTGTTTAGTTTCTCGCTTAGGGCCTGTTTTGGCCTGATTTAGTTCAAAATAACGTCACGCCAGTTTGTATTATGATTTCGCTTTAAGGATTTTGAAGGATTTTATGTTGCTTAAGCTGGTCCACCATGGTCTTTCTGCAGAAGCTGGTTGCCTAGGTAGTGTAAGCTACTGTAATTTACCAGCCAAAACAGAACATATGTTGGTGAGCAGCCAAGCAAGGGCTGAGTGTAGCTGAACTCCGAAATAATTAACTAGCTTCAAAAAGTAAAAAAAAAGTTGTGGTGTTTATTTTGCTGTTGGTGTTGAAAAAATGAATATGAATAGTCCCAGTAGGTCTCATTTTCTTTTTCTCATATTTACACTAACAAAAATTTTACACTGTGGACTGGACATCTATCCAGAGTGTTTCCCTGGCTATGGCCTGAGACTCTGGGATAGGCTCCAGCATTCCCGTGACCTGACATACAAGAAGTGGCTTGGGAAATAATTGTATGGTTGGAAAAATTTCACAGGTCTTTTCTAATAGTATAGTATCTTTACAAACAAACATGCACACATATGCAGTGAATTGCTTAAAGCAAGGAGACATTTAGGATTTCAGTGTAATGCTGATCTAGACAGAAAGTATAACTATCAATCAAATTCACTGCAGTTTCATTGCACTGAACCATTTCTTCCCATTTTCTATGCTGATATATGATATCTGGCAGGCAGATTAATTGATTTATATGGTACTTGGCCATTTTGGGATTGACATCAGTAGATAATCATGCCCACTTGACTGATTAGAACAGAAATGTTCCTGCCTCCTTTTCCTCAATAGCAACTTTCAAAATAGATAATAGATACAATTTAGTACTTTTATTCGGCAAGAACACATTAAACTGTTAGAGTGACAAAGACTTTCGCATTGTTACAAAAATAAATGTTGTTATTTTTAAATTTCTGGGGAAAAAAAGTCACTGAAATATTAAGCAGCACAACACAGCATTTGATTGCTTTGGTTTAAATTGTATTAAATTGTAAAACGTCTCTATAGTGCGGTTTTTAATTTTTGTCTATTTTTTTTTTTTTTGTGTGCATTTTTTTTTTATCTACTAGGTATGACATGTGGGGGTGAGCTGTCATTCACCCTGGAGCCCAGTGACATTATTGCTGTTCAGGAACAACCTCTGATGCTGCACTGTCAGGTGGAGGGGATCCCACCCATCACCACGCAGTGGAGGCGCAATGGAGCTCTGATAGTGGAGGACCAAAACTATGTCATGTTTGCTAATGGCTCGCTTCTGATTGGTCACTTCCAGAAGACCAAGTCTGACGGCTCGTCTGATGAGGGAGACTACGAGTGCATAGCCCAAAACTTCTTTGGGCTGGTCTTGAGCCGCAAAGCCAGAGTGCAGGCTGCTAGTAAGTAGCATTTCAATGTGTTTTAATCCTGAGAACCTTGCTCTGTTCACACTCTACATGTTTGTTTTTTCAAGGGCTTATTAATGGCAAATATTTGAAAAGGTAAAAAGAGAAAGCTTTTTAATTTTATACATCAATGGTAAAATTGCCAGCAGTTTTAGCTAAAATATCTTAATCTGTTTCATGAAGCATTGCCTGCCATCCATCATGATGATAATGAAAATATATTATTTCAATTGTATTTTTAATGATTATATTATATTATATTATATTATATTATAATTACTATCATTTTAACGATACACAATTTACAATTACATAACAATCACAAGTAAATAATAATAATAAACAGCTGATTGCTATTTCTATAAAAATAGTGTCAAAAGGTGTTCTATATAAAGGTATAGAAAGAAATTTGGACACATTACATTACATTACATTACATCTCTCTCTTTAATAATTTTTTTTATTAAACCGAACCTGCAGTTACATAACACCTAATGTAATAATAATTGTAATAAATAACATCATAATAAATAATCACATATAAGAAAAAAAAACTTGCAGCTTTTTCTGTAAATCGAAAAAAGTTGTCCAAACACAAGATATTTCATGACATTATATTATGTTACTATAAATGTTGGGTGTAAAAAAACATTTCGAGTTAACGTATTGTTGTTGTTGTGGAGGAGTTGGAGGAGTCTCCGCCCCAATGTCTAGATACGCCTCTGCCAGCAGATATTGGTGCCGTTAGATTGTCCCGAGAAGCTAAAGTGAGTTTGATAGAAGCCACTGCCAGCTCATTTGCAGTGCACTTTGGGTCTTCCACAGAGCATGCAGTGTTCGAGCGCGGCGTGGTGTAGGCTCAGGCTACATTAACTTTGGATGAACTGAACATGAGGGACACAGGGGGCTGGGACAGGCCATTTGATATATGGACAATGGGTTCCTTCTATTTCTGAAGATAAATTGGCTTGTAGGATCCAGTCTGCCTTTTGTGCGCTGCTGTGGCGCTCCCGGTCGTGCTTGTGTTGTGATTTATATTACTAAATCTCTGGCTCTTGTATTGAACTTAACTATTAAACCCGGCCATGCTGTGCTCTTTTCGCGCCGCTTTTGTTGGCGTCACAATAATCTGGAGTGCTGTTGTTCGCCCACTTGCTGGTCGCAGGCACCAAGGCTAAATTTGCTTTTCTAGTCGTCCATACCCACCGTGGCCCCGTATGAATCGGGCCTTGTTCCTGTCCAGTGCTGAAAAGTTGTTACTGTATTGTGCTTATGATTGAATTTTCATAAACTCAGCATGTGTTTATGGCAACTAAAGATGACTTATTATCATTTGTCCGCTCTCATGTCGTCCAAAATGTGTTTGATCTTTTCATACAGATGCTGGCTAAATATAAAGGGCATAAGAAGAAAGAAAACAGAGAAGGGCCTTATGGAGAGTTCTTTATGTTCTCTTTAGCAGCTAGCAGGAGGTAGTTGTGTTGGCGTAGTTGTAAATAGTAGCCGAGGGGAAAGCAGAGTTGGTCATTAAATGGATGTCAGGCAAGTGTTAATTTGAAAGTGCACGGCAGTGTTAATGTGAAACTGTGTTTTTGTGATGATGTGAAGAATTCAGGGTCTCTTGCTGTTATTATATGGTGCTTCAGAGAGAATAAGCTCTTAGCAATCAGGTCCTTTCCCATCAACTTCACACAATCAGGACTTACTGTAACCCACTGCCTTTCACTCATGAGATGAACCTGGGAGAAATTCCCTATGATAAAGAGTTTTGTCGCTACTTTTATCATAAAATATTTATTTATATTTATTTAAATATAAATATGTGTTAACCTTTATAAAAAAAATTATATTTTTGTAAAAATTGATGTAATTTATATAAAATATATATTCATATTATACTGTCATTCCAGACAGACTGGATGATGATGGGATCAGTTCCACTGGCTGTTGTCAGACTCCTTGTGCAAACCAAAATTTCACTGGATTATTACAATTAATAGAAAAATGAATGTTTGGAAATGTAAACTGATATTTCCTACTGACACACTACAGTAAAAGATACAAATAACCAGTGGTGTATTGTAACGAATTAATAATACTTCGTTACAGTACTTTTTGGGAGTATCTGTACTTTACTTGAGTTTTTATATTTGAGCCAACTTTTACTTTTACTCCACTACATTTCCTAATTAAAATGTTTACTTTTACTCTGATACATTTCCCTGAAGCATATTCATTACTTACTACAAAATAGTCAGAAGAACACAGACGGCAAGAAAGCAGGTTTGACGAATCAGTGGTCTGGCGCTTTCAAGTTAGATTCCTAAAAAAACACCTTTGCTCATCTAAACAAATGCACGCACAACCGCGGATGATTTCATTTTCCACTCAAGTCGAGTCTGGGCTGTGCATCGTCTGTGAAAATATGGTTAGTGTTGTTGTAATGATGTGCGATATGACATTATCAAGTAGGCTATATCACCAAATCACACACACAGAGTGCACGCACGTTGATTTATAAGTCTATTAAAACTCAAAATTCCAGGCATTCTAAATTGTTGATGGCAAAAATGTTTCTGTATGCTTTTTATATTTATATAATTTAATATAGTTAACTTCTATATCTATCTATATCATACAAAGAGTACCGTTTTTCTGCAGATATGGACGGATGTTTAATTATTGAATGAATCAGCCGTTTGAATGAATCTGTTGAATCTCAATGACTCACTCATTAACAGTCACTTGCTGTCACCTACTGGCGGTTTTAATTTCACATTTCGACTATTTTTTTCATGTTTTAAATTATTTCAAATATCAGTATTCAACATTGTTTGTTAAAAACAAAACATTAGGCTTATTTGTGCATCTGTAACTGCAGTTTAAATGCATCCATGTCCCCTCTGAGATACATAAACTGTGTAAATACATCTAAATGCTATTTCAGATGCAGATTCCAGAAATGTTTTCTTATGTTGGAATAAAAGACACTAAGTACCGGATGAAGTGCTTCTTATTCTTACCCAAAAATATAAAATGAAAGAAAGAGTTAAAACTGAACACAAACTTGCTACTCAAGCTGTATGAATATATATTTATTTGCTTCTTTTCCATTTTGCATTTACTTGTACTTTTACTTTCAATACTTAAGTACGTTTAAGATTTTAAAAATACTTTTCGTACAATAAATATCACATACTTTAAGACTTTTACTCAAGTAATATTCTAAACGGTGACTTCAACTTCTACCAAAGTCATTTCTTGGTAAGATATCTGTACTTTTACTTGAGTATGGCTTTCAGGTACTTCATACACCACTGCAAATAACTGACTTAAAAACATTTTTTTTTTTAGCTGTTGAAAATACTAGTATGCTAATAATTTTGGCCACCACTGTGTGTGTGTATCTATCTATCTATCTATCTATCTATCTATCTATCTATCTATCTATCTATCTATCTATCTATCTATCTATCTATCTAAATAATAAATAAATAAATAAATAAATAAATAAATAAATATTAGTGCTGTCAAACGATTAATCCTGATTAATCGCATCCAAAATAAAAGTTTTTGTTTACATAATATATATGTGTGTGTACTGTTTATATTTATGTATATATAAAGACACAAACATACAGTATATATTTTGAAAATATTTACATTATATTTACATGTATATATTTATATTCACATAAATTATGTCATATATAAATATATTAAATATATAAACGTTACATATTTTTCTTAAATATATACATGCGTGTGTGTATTTATATAATATATATTGGGAAATATTTTCTTTATTTTTCCCAGTATTTATTTACTTAAATATATTTATAATATATTTTATGATAACACAAAGTAGTACTGGCTCTTCTTCTTGCGGAAATATTTTCTGGTTTTCTCCCAGGTCAGTTTTATATTTTATATAAATATAGATATATTTATCATTTGTTATATGTTATATGTTAAAATAATAAAATGGGCGCTTGAATCCACACCATGCAGGGTCTGAATGGACAGTTTGCAGAGATATTGAGCTCTGTGTGTAATGCAGTGTGGTCAGTGATGACATGCCTAATTTAACATCTTTTTATCGACCGCATCATACATGTGCAATTGATTCTACCTCCGTAAAGCAAAACAGTGTCTGCAGACATGTAGATCTGTGGCCGTATTGTTTGATGCAGAGAGACATCTCCGCCTGCGGTCTTGTCACACATACACGCACACACACATGGGCAGCCCATGCTGTGCCATATCTGAACACAGCAGTCCATTTGTTGGCCTTGCAGTGAGGTGTGTGTGTGATGTGAAGATCGTTGACTTGAGTGCACACACACACGGTGAAGTGAGACTGACACACTGTGTGTAGACGGTGCACTGCTGTGTTGTGGTACATACTCTGGCTCCGCTCCCAGTGGGCCAGTGGTTACTGGCTGGCCTCTGAAGTTACACCGCCGCTGCCATGCCACAGGGAACAGTCAGCTCGGCCCACTGGACAGGGGGAACCTTTAAACCCACGCTCTCCGGGGCGCTGATTGGTAAAGGTCAATGCATAGCTACTTTTTAGCACCTTTTTTCGATTTCTCATCAGGGCCAGAGAGGAGTATGTGTGCTTTCTGCATAAATTATGGGTGAACAATAGCTGGGAGATAGAGTGGAATGCAAATCTAATAGCATAGGAGATGGAGATCTATTGTCAGCCTGAATGATTGGCAGGTAGAGCTGGGTGGACAAGGATAATGAAAAGTGCTCACATAAAAGCGTAACGCTATCTGGCAGAATGTTTTCTTTATTATTTTCATACAATTTGCGATGCATTAGCTATAGGTACCATCAATATACCAGAAGGTCTGGGTACTCACAAAATGAGCACATAGCGGGATTTAAACATGGAATAAGAAAGTGCTGCCTGTAATTCATATTATAATTTGAACAGAGCTATATGAAATTGGAAGGAAATAACTAGCACATTTAGAAGGAAATTACCTTAAAAATGAGAAAATATCAGCTGGATGAAGCTCAGATTTGACTGTTCCTCGCTGAGCGAAGTTGAAAGTGCTGGAGTTTAAGTGGATTAAATTGATTGGGGATGTCTGCAACCAGAGAGAAGTCTGCCGTTTCACTGGAAAATCAATATTTTGATTAATAATGAAAAAATAAATAGTTTGCAATAAGATCAGTACATTTAGAATATAGATTGGTTGATTTTCATTTTCTGACAACTTTGTCACATTGTTTCTGACAAAATTCAGTATACAAATGATATACACACAACTGTACAAGTTTAGAGTAATTCGAAGAATATCATGACTATCATGGTACATGGCCAAAAACCTTGGAAATACCATTGTGTCGTGCAAAAATGGTACAAATCTCGTCTTTTTTATTGTTGTTGTTGTTGTTGTTATTATTATTATTGTTATTATTTATTTTATTTTATTTTATTTTATTTTATTTTATTTTATTCACAGACAATGAGAAAGTATTTCTGTACAGTTTGACAAGTACATGCCATATAACAGCACTCAAGACTGGCTATTCTTTCGTTTCATGTTCAGACCCCATTAATACAACCAGTGCTTTTAGCACAGCCTTCAGTAATAGTCCAGGTGCACACGTCCCGTTTGTCAGCTTGTGTGTAATGGATGACCTCAGCTTTGGTTTATATTGATCAGAGCTGTAGGATCACGACTGATATGAAGGTCGCTTAGTGACCTTTTGATCCCTGCACTGTGAGCTTGAGCATTGACAATGAGCTCCATCTTAATGAAGCATGTGACCACTGTTTGTGTCTTTGTACATTTTCCTTTTTTTGTCTGACCTGTGAAAAATAATTAAGTGATGTTACAGGTGAGAGGGAATGTGTGTGCTTGGTTTCAGATGGAATGATGAGTGTCTAAAGTATCAGGGTACCAGCGCTCAGGGCATGGCCTCTTTATCCATGAATCTTTAGAAGAGTACAGGAGAAAGGAAGAACAGGCTTAATGGCCAACTGGAGTCTCACTCTCCTATCTGCAGGGCAACTCTCACACAGCTGAAATGACATTCTTCTCATTTTACATCAGTACATGTGCATGAGCAGACTTCCCTCAGGCCTTCAGCTACAATCAATGAGACTAATAGTTCCTACAGATGTCCTGCTGGAGATAGAGTTTGATCTTCAAGTCTTTACATGGGTTTTTTTACAGACTACCTTGGGTTTCATATTATGACATGAGGCAAAATCCATAGTTGTATTCGAAGTCGTTAAGTTGGGTATTACTTCATTCTGTCATTTTCTTTTTATGTTGTTCTCAATCACTTTTTTTAAACTTATTTTTTATTAATCAACTTCTTTTAAAACATGCACATATAGGTGCATCTCAATAAATTAGAATGTCGTGGAAAAGTTAATTTATTTTAGTAATTCAACTCAAATTGTGAAACTTGTGTATTAAATAAATTCAATGCACACAGACTGAAGTAGTTTAAGTCTTTGGTTCTTTTAATTGTGATGATTTTGGCTCACATTTAACAAAACCCCACCAATTCACTATCTTAGCAAATTAGAATACTTCATAAGACCACTAAAAAAACATTTTTAGTGAATTGTTGGCCTTCTGGAAAGTATGTTCATTTACTGTATATGTACTCAACACTTGGTAGGGGCTCCTTTTGCTTTAATTACTGCCTCAATTCGGCGTGGCATGGAGGTGATCAGTTTGTGGCACTGCTGAGGTGGTATGGAAGCCCAGGTTTCTTTGACAGTGGCCTTCAGCTCATCTGCATTTTTTGGTCTCTTGTTTCTCATTTTCCTCTTGAAAATACCCCATAGATTCTCAATGGGGTTCAGGTCTGGCGAGTTTGCTGGCCAGTCAAGCACACCAACACCATGGTCATTTAACCAACTTTTGGTGCTTTTGGCAGTGTGGGCAGGTGCCAAATCCTGCTGGAAAATGAAATCAGCATCTTTAAAAAGCTGGTCAGCAGAAGGAAGCATGAAGTGCTCCAAAATTTCTTGGTAAACGGGTGCAATGACTTTGGTTTTCAAAAAACACAATGGACCAACACCAGCAGATGACATTGCACCCCAAATCATCACAGACTGTGGAAACTTAACACTGGAGTTCAAACAACTTGGGCTATGAGCTTCTCCACCCTTCCTCCAGACTCTAGGACCTTGGTTTCCAAATGAAATACAAAACTTGCTCTCACCTGAAAAGAGGACTTTGGACCACTGGGCAACAGTCCAGTTCTTCTTCTCCTTAGCCCAGGTAATGTGGTTCAGGAGTGGCTTAACAAGAGGAATACGACAACTGTAGCCAAATTCCTTGACACGTCTGTGTGTGGTGGCTCTTGATGCCTTGACCCCAGCCTCAGTCCATTCCTTGTGAAGTTCACCCAAATTCTTGAATCGATTTTGCTTGATAATCCTCATAAGGCTGCGGTTCTCTCGGTTGGTTGTGCATCTTTTTCTTCCACACTTTTTCTTTCCACTCAACTTTCTGTTAACATGTTTGGATACAGCACTCTGTGAACAGCCAGCTTCTTTGACAATGAATGTTTGTGGCTTACCCTCCTTGTGAAGGGTGTCAATGATTGTCTTCTGGACAACTGTTAGATCAGCAGTCTTCCCCATGATTGTGTAGCCTAGTGAACCAAACTGAGAGACCATTTTGAAGGCTCAGGAAACCTTTGCAGGTGTTTTGAGTTGATTAGCTGATTGGCATGTCACCATATTCTAATTTGTTGAGATAGTGAATTGGTGGGTTTTTGTTAAATGTGAGCCAAAATCATCACAATTAAAAGAACCAAAGACTTAAACTATTTCAGTCTGTGTGCATTGAATTTATTTAATACACGAGTTTCATAATTTGAGTTGAATTACTGAAATAAATGAACTTTTCCACGACATTCTAGTTTATTGAGATGCACCTGTACAAAGATACAGTGTCTTAATTTGTACATTTAAAAAAAAAAATGTTTGTAGCATATCTACATTTTACAGCATGATCAGAAAAATAAAGAGAAGAGACAAGAAAGGTGAAAAATAAATAAATAATAATAATAATAATAATAATAATAATAATAATAATAAAAATATACCACTATAATGAAACCCACAAAACCAATAAACACAGAACATCAGCCTTGGATGGGATCAAACTCTTCAAGAACGACAAAGAGTTAACCAGCCAAATCTCCAGGTATTCCAGCTAAATAATAATAAATAAAAAAAAATTCTCATATCTCACCCAGCTCTTTCTTTAAGGGTGTCCATTGCTCAACAAACAGACTCATTCCGGGTCCTAAACTGTGCGTTATGTTTTTTCCATCTCATAGATTTCTCTCACTGTCCGTAAGCATTCCTCAAATGTCGGTGGCCTTTTCTGAAGCCATTTAATTGTAATATTCTTCCTTGCTGCCGCTAAGAGTATTCGTAGGAGGTATCTTCTCTTCTCACTTTTTATTAAATCTGTCTTAACTCCCAAGATAGCTATTAAAGGGTCTCTGGGTAAATTAACTTGGAAAAATGTTATTAATGAAACCAAATACATTTGTCCTGTAAGGAAATAGAATAGGGCGTTCCCAAAAGATGTGTGTATGTGTTGCTACTTGTTTCTCAATCACTTTTTATCTTGCTTGCTGTGTGTGTGGTGATTTGTACGCATACCTTGCAGACTAGGAAACATACAGTTGGGAAATCCTGTTTCATAGTTCATCTTCATCACATTTTGTGTTTGCTTTCATTGTTTTGGATTGCGCTTAAAGATCAATTCACCCTGCACCAACAGACGCAGACCAAACGAGTCTGTTGCCATTGGTCGATGCAATGTGAGCTGGCCTTTACAGTGCACCTTAGTTCACTCAAAAATGTTTTGTTATCGTTTACCCTTGTAAGTCAAGCAACTGTAAGCTCTCATCCAATCAATAATCACCTGAGTGAACCAAGTCCTCTACATTTTTCCGATACTTGTTTCACTCAGAAATACATCAAAAGATCTATTGCTTCTGTTGCATCGCTGCTATGATGAACTGAACTCTTTCCTACACATTAAGAAAGCTGCTTTTTTTGCAATAGGCACTTTTTCAGTAAACAGATTCCTTGAGTTCTTTCTGCAAAGAATTTGTAAGACAGATTCAGATCGATAACTTGTGCGTCTTTTTGATTCATAAAATGTGGCCCATAAGAATCATTTGTTCCGCTGTATATTGAGTGCTGGCAGTGAAGACTGGGCTATAGAATAGCATGTCTTGGCATTTTGTATTCACATTACTGTCTTTTTATCTCATCACATTCAATTCAGACTGCATGCTCGGTTGAAATATGATATCTTTCACAGTTGTGCTGCAGATTGAATAGCGGTGCATGAAACGCTGATTGTACTCAAGGTGTGTTATAGGCACAAACTCATTTCCATGCTGGAGATAGCAAACTATTAGAAACACCTAGGAGAGAGAAGTGATAACAGGATGGAAAGCAAGAGATTTAATATCACTGTGTGTAATGTATATTAAGAAAACTTGATAAAGTCGTTTCAAATAGTATATTAACTAGGGGTGTCGAAATTAATCGTTTCTACAGTGCATCGCTTTGCAGACGAGGACGATTCGGTATCGGTTCAGCAATAGACCATAACCTATTATAACGTACTGATGCTTTTCTGACGTCTTTTGTCGCATATGTGCTTTGTCGCAGTAGCATACAATGGCAGAGGGAGGCGAGACGCGAGTGTGAGTAATTAAAAATGCTCCAACTATTTCAAAAGCTGACATCTGGGGCACATTTCGGCTTTTATGAACAACCTGGTAAGCACGACCTGGAGAAAGACACGCGCTGTGTAATTCGTGTCACGTACCAATAAAATATGCAGGGGGTAATACCATAGATATGTGAAGATGCCCTATTCGACCGCTCAAGATACGCTGATGCGTCCGCCATCAATTGAGAAACCACGTCAGCTGTTTTCACCCTGAGCTGTTAACCCAGTCAGTGCCAAGTATTTAGTATTTACTTTTGTGTATTTGTTCTAAATGCTCCTGTTGTCTTCTGTGCCCAGACTTGAGTTTTGTTTGATGTTTGATACATTCAAGAAGCGTGTTTTCTTTGAGCAGGTAAAATTAAAGGTTCAGTTCATATATCTGACTGCTTGTATTTATTAACAAAATTGTATGCATGTGAAGTAAAATTGAAAATTGAGGATGCAGTGCATCGTCAATGCACCGTGATATCGAATTGAACCGAATCGATGGCATGATAATCGTAATCGAACCGAACCGTGAGACCAGTGTAGGTTCACACCAAGTGGCAAACTCACGCTCTCTCTCATGAAACCAACACGGAAGTGACTAAAACTCTTCAGAAACCTACGGGTGATGTCACAGACACTACGTCCATGTTTTTATACAGTCTATGGTTCACACCCCTAATATTAACCTCCCCTCTCTCAATGAGACATTTACAGTAGAAATGAGATAAATGTACCTGGTTCTTTGCTGCCAAGGGGCTTTGTGACACCGCAGGCAGGCTGTTTATGTAACCAGCACATTGAGACTAATAAAAAGAGGTAGATGTGTAATGGCCAACCACCAGTCGGGCCGCTTTAGCATACAAGAGGCTTTCCACCCATTACAGCGCTCTTTCATCCTTTTAGACGCCACCAGTGTTGCACAGGCTGCTCGGAGAGCCCTTTCTCCTGCTAAGTGTGGTGACATAGATCTGCTCCTTAGTGCTCGAACTGATCAAAGAGCTTTTTTTGCCTCTGTTTTTTTGTCTTTTCTGGTTTTGTGCACATTTTTCGAGACACTGGCTCAATTTGCACTTCGGGGTAATTTCGGCCCACTGGCGTGAAGAGAGAACGCTGCCATTGCAAAAGAGGGTGTGATTAGCGAGGTTCTTTACAACCCCCCTCATATAAAGAAAAAACCCCTTCCACCCCCAAAACAGCCACTCTTTCCATAAATTACGCTTCTTCTTTTTGCTTGTCGACCGTCTCTGTGAGCACGCAGTCGGGTGCTGAGCTCCCGTCGCTGCTCTCAATCACACTGCCCTTTCAGGAAACACTTATTTTTGTAAATGTTTCGTCTTTGATGGCTTCGCTGCCTCTTTTTCTCCATCTCCTCCCTTTTCTTATTCTTTATTTCTTTCTCCTTTTTGCTTGTGGATCCTCATTAGCCGGGCCTCAGGAAGCTTTTCATACTTTGAATGAATTGTGGAAACGGTACAGTGGATCGCAACGCACGGTTTATTCCTGCTTCCTGCCCTCCTCTTGAGCCTGTCACCAAGCAACATAAAAGCCCCCGCCTATTACCAAACAGTTCTCTGGGATCAATCAGAGCGGATGCACTCTTGTTCCTTTCTTCAGCATTGATTGTGAAAGAGTTTAAGCTTTAAGTATTAATTTATTTTTTGTCACCATCTCATTCAGCCTTCTTGGGATGTAATTGACCCTGGCAACTCTGGAGGGGATTTGCTTGAATTAAGATGGCAAGGCTCAACTCAAAGAAGAAACAAGGCCAGGGACGACTGAAGAGGGAACTGCAAATAAACACAAACAGATATTCACATAGTTGTCTGCAGTCAAACACACTTTATGATGATAAGACATGATAAGAGCGCCCGGGGAATGGTCACCTCGACGGATGAATGCGAGAGCGATAAAAAGGCAGATTGTAAAGAGCATTGGACAATGAACGAGATGCAGGAAGCTCCAATAAAAACCTCCTTCGCTGTCATTATTATGAGCTTTCCTTCAGACATTTCCAATTCGATTTGACATTTTTGCTGGCTGTCGTGTGTCAACAACTAATCCTGGGTGTTGAATGAGAGCTGTTTTGTTGGTCAAACCAGAGGGGAGGACATGTTGACACATAACCATCAAAGCAGAGGTGGTTATAGGGCCGTCGTGCAGGGTAATGGGGGAGGGGGCCTGCTCTTTCTCTGGATTTTGCCCCTTCCTCTCTCTCCCTCTCCGCTGGCTTCCTCTCCATCACTCAACAATCCATGTCCTACCTCTCTCTTTGTCCAGTAACCAGGCTCCTCCCACCCAACCCGCAATCCCACAAGCCCCCTCTATCCTGTTCAGAAGCCCAACCGCACCCCACTGACATGGAGCTCAATGACACATGCTTTCAGGTCAGAACTGCTTCACAATAGGGCATGGAGAAGAAGGGAGAAAGAGGGAAAGTGCTTGAGAGGAAGAGAGCCCTAATTAAGAGAGAAAGAGAGAGAGACGGATGGTGGGTAATTCACAGGACCAAATTAGAGACACTTAAACCTATTGCTTTTTTGGTGTGGTGTGGTTTGAGTGTCCGATGTGCTGTATATGAGGCACTGACGAATAGTATTGAAATCAGCATTTGTTTCACATTTTTAGTGGTGAACTTCAATGAACCCATGAATAAGACCTTTTTTTTTCCTGTGATGTCAGGCATTACTCCAGTCTTCAGTGTCACATGATCCTTCAGAAATCATTCTAATATGTTGATTAGGTGCTCAAGAAACATTTCTTATTATTTTTAATGTTGTAAACAGTTGTGCTGCTTAATGTCTTATAATATAAATTGTGGTAATGTTTTTTAGGATTTCTTGATGAATAGAAAGTTAAAAATAACAGCATTTGTTTGAAATATAAATAAATATTTTGTCATATTATAAAGGTCTTTACTGTCACTTTTAAATCTATTATTATTATTTTATTTTTTTTACTCCAAATGTTTGAGCAGTATTGTAGGTTGAAAAGGGCCCCCACATATTTCTAGGGATCAGAATATAACAGAAACTTGGGGTGGGCTTTTTTGACTCTTTCCCCCTTGCTACTGCATAGCAACACATTAACAATCACTCATAGCACCTTAGCAATAATATATCTCCACCCTGACAGCACTCTAGCACCTTTTTTTTTCCCCACTTTTCTTAAATTTACATTTGTTTATTTTTGTACAAACCAAAATTTTTGTCCGTAGTGATCGCTGCGAGACGCTGCCGGAGTGAACGAGTCTTCTTGAGAGAGTTGTGTGTGAGGGCGCGGGCATAGCGGGTCCAGATCCAGTTATTTTAAGCGTTTTGGACTTGTCTTTTCCACTTAATTTGACACTTTAGAAAGTTTATAAAGTAGGTTGCAGTTTAGGGTCAGCGATATCTTTATATTATCTTATTTGCAAAAGATTTGAAATTTCGGTTTATTTTTTTATTTTTTATTTAATTTTCGGTTTTTGTTTGTTTCAATAGCAATATCTGGCAGCACTGCTTTGCCGGCACTTAAACTGACAATAATCAAAAAAGCCCTTGGACAGGTTATTACTGACAGGATAGCACATTTGGTCAGAAACGTTAACAACGTTGTCAAAACGGTAGCATTTAACACTAGTACACAGATCTGCAGAACAAGTAGGTTCCAGAATAGAATGAAATGAAATACGCAAACACTAGCCATGTATAAGTCTTTGCTATGTCATTCAATAGTTAAATTAGTTCATTTAAATTAGATGTTAAACTTATCATCTAGCTATGGTTATTAATAAAAACTGTAACAGTAATATATATTGTTGCATGAATAATAAACAGGTGATAAAATTATCCACCCCTAACTATAGTAAAGTTTAAACAAATTTTGATGCAATAAATTGGGTATGATTTAAAAATGATCATCCTTCCAAAACAGAGAAAACATCTTCTTTTAAAGCGTTTATAGTGTATATATTTAGTTGTATTTGTAGAGGTTATTATAGCACAATTCTACAATTCTTTAACACCCCTCCACCCCCAGACCTCACTAATTTTCAAAGCCTGGCTACGGCCATGATTACCACGGTTTAAATTAAATATCAACCATGAAGTAACCTATTGATCAATAGGTTATGTACCTAGTGCAAGATCAGCCTTAGTTTTAACATAAATGCTTTGTGGGATGAGCAGAGCACATAAATGCAGGAAAGGTGAGATATGGAGGAGTGGGATAGTGAGTGATTGAATAAGGCAGGGTTAAAGAGCTAAAATTAGAGTCAATATAGAATGAGATCTGTCCAGGGACCCTGTAGCATCTGCCATTATGCCTCAGTGTGTAATTCACTAGAGATGAGCCATCAGGAAATTCAACACCTTACTCTTCTCACCTTCTCTAGAGAAAGTGTTTTAACAGTTATTTGTATGCGCCACTCTAAATAAAATGACACATGAGAAGGGATCATGGAAATAGATCATCATTTTGCCATCTTGTAGCAGATGTATCTCACTTGAGTCTCAAGGGGAGCTCGAGTGTTTTCGCTAGCTTGAGGGTTTGAGGGTTTTCTATCAGTATTGGCCCCTTTGAACCTCAAGTAAGATATTAATACTATGGAAAGTGTGGTAGTTGTACTTGACTGCTTTTGTTGTTTATGAACACCACAGACCACAGAAAAGAACCTTTTAGGGTACAAAGCCATCCCTTTTAAGGTTACTGCCCAAACGACAAGCTGTTTTACCCCTAAAGGTACGATTTCTCAGACAGTGTTGTAACTTATTTGAAAGGCATTTCAGTTTAATACAGATCATATTTGCAGATCATAATAATTTAGGGATGTGTTGTTTTCCATGCATAAGTCAACATATTTATTCCCTCATGTATTCAAGGAATCCGGGCAGACTTCCAGCAAGGTCAACAACTAAAGGTAAAGGGAAATGAGTCCTGTTTCAGATTCCCCTGCTCCACACACATTTGCCTGTCAGCATCATAATCTAATCCATGTGAGCCTCTCTCTTTTTGTTGGCAAGGCTTGAATGGGTTGAGAGGTGAGTGGAGAGATGGCTCGCAGCCAGAAAGGGAAGTGGGTACATCTGAAATTCACACACTCTTAAAACTGGCAGAGGAGAGAGCAGAAGCAGCTGTCACATAAACATAAACTGCTGTGTGTCAGTGTGGCAGCCCTCCTCACATGTGTCATTCATGCCTGTCTGTCACTCTGTACTTCTTACATTCCGTTTTATTCTTTGTCTATTTTCTCCCATGGTTTATAGCCCTTTCATGAGTCTTACCTTAGAGTATTACCACATTCCTCTTCCTGTCTTTTTGCAGTCTTTCATATTCTAGCCCGGTTTTCAAGTCTCCCCCACACCTTTATTCTTGGCCTTTAAACAAGTCTGTCATTCTAGCAGTGAGTTGGATGGAGTGCTGATGATAAATGACGGTCTGAAGCAGGAAAGAAAAACAGCTGTCATTCAGACTCCGAACTTCAGACTGCCTCTTATTTCTTCACAGCTTTGAGTGGTTGCTATTCTGCAGTTCACTGATAATATTTTCTCTCAATTCCTGTGATGATAATGTTAAGCACATCATTAGAATCTGTCAATCGTATAATATGCAGTTTCTTGAATCAGAACTATTTTTTTTTTTGTAGGACTAGTCATGGCCTTCACCTTGACCATAGGCTCTACTCATCTGGCTTCAGGTCCTTAAGATTCAAGGCCATTGTTAAGAGGATTTTTCCACTTGGGTAAGAAGGGGGCTTCATTTAGAGGCACTGCAAGGGGCAGGGGTTGTAAATGAATTCTGTCCAGATGTCTCAGGACCACCCCTGCTTTTTCCCAAACAAGCAAGTGAAAAGAGGTCCTGTGATCACTCCTTTCTTGGTTTTAGAGTGTGGGCTTTAGGGCTCGTTGAGAGAATTCCTTTGTAATGGAGGTTAAAGGCAAGGGGTTGAAGGTCACAGAGGAGGTCAGAGATCATTGTGAGGCAGGACAACTTTTCCATGCTGGGGGCACCTCTTTTACTGTGTGTGTGCATGGACGTAAGCAAGAGAGACTCTTTTTAAACTTGACTAGTTTAAAATTTAATTATACTATGATAATCAGGAGCATTATATTATATTGTATTATATTAATAATAATAATAATAATTATTATTATTATATAATAATTAATAAGAATAATAATTTATGCTTATATTTATTATATTATATATTAATATTAGCATTCATTTATATAAAAAATGACACCAGAATGTCATGGTTTCACCAATCAGAATCATGTATTGCGGATAGCTGTGTAATATACAGTAAAATTGTAAAATATTATTACTTTTATATTTTTTAAAAATGTAATTCATTCCTGTGATGGAAAAGCTGAATTTCAGCAACCATTACTCCACTATTCATGATTCTTCATAAATCATTATGATATGATGATTTAGTGTTCAAAAAATATTTAATCTTGTCAGTGTTTCAAATGATTGTGCTGCTTAATATTTTTTGGGAACATTGAAATATTTTTTGGGGGAATCTATGATGAATAGAAAGTTTATAAAATAGCATTTATTAGATTTTTTTTGTGACAGTATAAAAGATAAGTAATTATTGTCACTTTTGATCAATTTAAAACATCATGGTTGAATAAAAGTATTTAAAAAAAGGAAAGAAAAAAAGAAAGTACCCCAAACTATATAACAGTAAAGTATTTCTTTGTGTATTTGTGTGTTTGTGTGTTGTCTTTTTGCCTCCACATTTTTTTCTTCCATTTATCTACTGAAATATCTTGTCGTTATCTTGTCGGCTCACGCACCATTTGTGTTTGTCTGCCTGTGTGTGTTCATGTGCTGTGGAGTGTGTGCCAGCTCTCTGTGCCAACTCCTCCCAGAAGTCCCCTTCCCTCCGTATCCACTGCCCCGTCACTGCGCTTCACTACACTTAACAGCACCTTAACAGCCAGCCAGTCCTGTTAAACACACTTTACAGGCCCCAAGCCATCTACCAATAAAAACACCCTCTTCCTCTCCGCCCCCATTCAGCAGACATCTTGTTGGAAGATTGGCAGAAAAGCGTGGGAGCTCGAGAGGAAGAGGAGGATGAGGAACAGACAAAGGATGGGTGCAGTGAGGCGCTGTGGCCTGTCACATCTTACTAATCTTCTCCTGTATCTCTCTTGTCTCGCTGTCGTTCTCTCTGGGGATTCTAGATGGGCTGCTTTGGACTTCAAAGAGCATCCATCTCTCTTGTTAGTAATTTAGTAAAGCATTTTAGTTCAATCTTGATGTCTCCCAAGTGGTTTGACAGGGCAGAGTTCATTTGAAGACCCCATGATGTCACTTGAGGAGCGCAGGTTTCATGATGGATTTTATATTAAGATGTAAAAGAGAAGCTTTTCTACTTGCTTTTTTCTAGAAGAGCAAATAGGTTTATGTCACAGCCATGAATGATGACTTTCTACTTGCTAGTCTATATTTTAATCATGAGCAGTCATGATTAAAGGGATAGTTCACCCGAAAATGAAAATTCTGTCATTAATTACTCACCCTCATGTAATTTCCAAACCTGTAAGACCTTCGTTCATCTTTGAAACACAAATTAAGATATTTTTGAGGAAATCCAAGCTTTCTGACCTTGCATAGACAGCAACGCAACAGACACGCATCAAGGCCCAGAAAGGTAGTAAGGACATAGTTAAAATAGTTCATGTGACCTCAGGGGTTCAACCATAATGTTATGAAACTACGAGAATAATTAAAAGTTGTTATTTTTGTTTTCTTTGCACACAAAAATTGTTCTCGTAGAGTCCTAACATTACAGAAAGCTCCCAGATTCCATCAAAAATATCTTCATTTGTGTTCGGAAGATTTGATGTCATTTTTGAGTCTTTATAATGGTTTTGTGGTCTGTCACTTCTTGCCAGCACGCCGACATACAGTGCCATTGTACTACTACGGGTGTCCCGAGTTCAAATCCCGACTCGAGGACGTTTCCCGATCTTGCCCCCTATCTCTTTCCCACTTTGCTTCCTGTCAGTTCTGATCTGTCTCATCACAATAAAAGGCAAAAATGCCTTTAAAGAAAAAAAAAAGTTTGTCACTTCTCAGATGGGCCCGTCCTTCCAGTTAGGCTGTTTTTGTGTGGATGACTAGGTTTCTATTTTGCACCGATTGACTGACTGACTGACTGACTGACTCGCCTGTCTCCGGCCTTCCATTGTCATCTCTCACTCCACATAGTGTTCATCCCCCCCCCGCCTCATCTCTCTTTTTTCATTTCCTCCCCTCCCCCTGTCTTTTTCTGCATTTACTCAGTGATGCCAGGGTTATAGGTCACAGTAGGATGGCGAGGGGGAGGGGTCAGCCGGGGAACGGTGACCTCTGTGTGTGCACTGGGGCAGAATACCCCTCCCTGTTTTCGTCCTTTCCTCCAACACCTCTCCCCCCCACGCCTTCACTCTTCTATTCCCTGTGCCGCCCATCCCCTCCTCTCCCACAGGCCCCTCGGGGCCAGCGACATTGACCTTGGCTTTGAATGAATTAGGTGGTTGAACACTGACATAGGACTCCCTAACATCAGCATCGGCGTTCTGCAATCATTAAAAGACCACAGCGATTCTAACACGCTCTCACACCCTGAGAAAAGCTTTGATTTGTCATGCTGTCATAAGAGATCTGTTTCAGTGGTTTAATGTTTTTCCAAGCCGCTTCAACACTTGGCTGGCACAAATAAATCCCTTTTCACGCACAAAGCATTTGCTTGCTCGGCAGCGCTTGTGGCGAAACACCCTGACTCTGTCAGATAACATCACGGTCCTCTTTGAATCACTGGGAATTGTTTGCACTTCTTGTTTTACAGTTTCATTAAGAGTGTTAATCCACGGCAGATTGCGTTATCTCTGTGTCTTGTGTGTACGTTACACACTGATCTGTGTGAGTACTGTGTATAGATTATTCATAGAATCGAACATCAGCCATTGTTTGGAAAGAGAAAAGAAACAAACAGGCAAATGTTGGTTAGGGCTGTTTTTCTGTTTGATTCTTTGTCATATAGGGACAGTGCACATGAAAGGGGTGGGGTTAAAAGGTAGTCAGCCTGCTGTATTTGGGGCAGGTCATCTGGGGCCAAGACGGAATTCCACAGGAACCAATTAGATGAGGTTTGGATGGAACGCTGGCAAGTCATTCTGAAAAAAGCTACTCTGTGTCATGTTTGCTGTCTCAACTAGACTTGTTTGTAGTTATGTGTGTGTGCGCACACATGTACCAGGGTTGGGAAACTGTAGAATTAAAGTCCATTTTTAACTTAGAATTTAAGTTAAATTGGCCACATCCCACAGGAAGTTGAATTGGAATGTCAGGAACTGAATTACAATTCAACAAGTAATGACATCCATGAAATTGAAGTGTTCTTCCATCCTTAAGGTTGAATACTAATATATAATAAGTTATCATATGAATTTCTTTTAATTTCAGTTCATTAATAATTTGTACTTACAATGAACTAATAGAATTAATAATTACAGTTAAAAATGTTCTGCCTTAAATTCAAATGTACAAGTCAGCATCCTGTTTGCTACCTTTAATTTAACAAGCATAAATTCAATTTTGAATTGTGCACAGCCCTGGTATGCACATTAAAGGGTGTACATGTGCATGGGTCATAACTTTTAGGAGTCCTTATGATTCACTCATCAGTCATGACATTGATTTCCTGGCAGTGAATTTTTCTTACCCTTGCAGTGAATTTATGTACTTGACACTTTCTTACCAAAGCAACATGTAAGTAGGTAGTCATCCAGCAGACGTTTTCAAAAAATGTTCTACCCTGAACTGAATTACAGTACATCTATTACAGGGACAATACTGCTGGAGCAATCTTGGGTTAAGTGCTTTGCTTAAGGGCACAATGGTAGTCGTTTATGAATCCCATGGAAAGTGAGAACATATTGTGTAGGCCTAAGTGACAATTACCTAAATACTATGCTAAATCTCAGCCCTCAATGAGAAGGCTAACTCAATATGTCCCCTTTTGTGTGGGGAGATGGGTAAGCTGGATGAGCAGATGCAGCATATCTCTGTGCTGAATGCATTGTAGATAGCAGGGGACCGGGCCATTTACTAGTTAGTTCTGTTCCAAAGCGTGGTGAGTTGTACAACTAGACAAAATTTTAGACATTACACTGGATGAGTTTTCTAGACTAAATTAGTTTTAACCATATTCAGAGGCAGCATTTCATGAGTAAAGTAATGTACATAATGTACTGCAATAAACTCAGTTATAGTTCAAGATTTAATGTAGGTCATGGGAAATGATTTAAAATATATAATTCAGTATTGAAATGTATTGACAGAAAACACTATTCAAAAGTTTGGGGATTATTTTTTATTTTATTTTATTATTTTTTTTGAAAGAAGTCTCTTATGGTCACAAAGACTGCATTTATTTGATCAAAACTACAGTAAGTAATATTATTGCAATTTAAAAGAATTATTTTCTATTTTAATATATTTGGAAATTTAATTTATTCCATTTTTTTTAAATGAATATAACATTCAAAAGAACAGCCTTTATTTGAAATAAAAAATGTCACTTTTGATTTAATGCAAGTAAAAGTCAAGTAAAAGTATTCAATTTCTTCAACAACAAAGTGTCAATGACATTTTAAATATACATCCACAACAGAGCTAACAGCTTACTGGAGGAACAAAACTGAGCTAAGGAAGGAATGAATTAGTAAACTAACATGTGTTCTCTGGATACTCTGGAGGTTAAACCTTGAACCTGGAGGGAGCGTTTCATTCCAGAACGGACCTGAGCTTCTCTGACCCCATGTCTTTCAAGGGCACCACACACAAACACGCACATACACCTACTGCATTTCTGCACAATGGTGCACAAAAAATGCCTTTCTGAAAGATCATTTGGCTATTACAGTGAATCATCATCAACAGCACACTTGTATGAATCTAAATGAATGCATTCATGAAAACACCCTTAGTATCTGTGTTCACAGCTGTAGGATCATGAGACGGGCAGTGTTTTCCATCATGTTTTCCTCTCTTCAGTGTAGCCTGCAATTGAGTGCTTTGCACTGAGAGTGAGAAAGAAAAAGCGAAAGCAAGAAATGGAGGATAGTGCTGGGGACGGCTGCCTCTCTAATCTGTAATTTGACAATTTGTTCTATATGACCTTCGCTGAGTGTTCTTGGGAAAGCTGGAAGTTGCAGCAGAGATGCATTGGTCAGGTTTTTGTGCTGTTGATTTTGCTCAAATAACGCAGCATTGACATTTTTATTTTATTTTATTTTTTTTTTTTACAGAAGTAATATATGACAACACTTGCTGGGTGGTGGATATATCTTTGAGTACAAATTTATGGGAAGACATTACACGATGATGCTCAGCAGACTTGTTGTTTTAAGATGTCTAGAGAACTTCATTGTAGGCCTTTATCTCCTCTAAATCTAGTATTGATTAGTATTATTTTGAGCTATATGAATGGTATCACCTCGCTCAGTGTTATGCAAAGGTAAAATTAGGCAAAGCAAGGTTATTTGTATAGCACATTTTGTACACAGATGTTTCCTAAGAATGTCAGAGATTAATATCTTTGCACTTCTAACCTTTTACCACTAGTGTCAGTTGCTTGGAAACATCAGGGGGAGATGTATAACTTGGGAGGTTTTCGTGTAAGGGAGGGGTGAGGGCTCACTATTGCTTGTTTGCTTCCAAAAGTACAGAACAGGAGATGATGACATGGGCACAAGGGAAGAATTGCATCAAATATTATTTAGTTTGCTTCAGGAAAAATGTGCAATGCAGGAAAAACTGTGAGGATGTTACTTGCTCATGAAGATGCATGGAATTAAAGAAGAGACTACTGCATCAGTATTGCAGCAGCTATCACTCAGAAACACTGTCATTAGTGTCACTGGGTTTCAAGTGGGATGTGGTTTTGTTTGTGTTCAGTGACAGTGTAGGTACAGAATGACATCATGAGCTCAGAGGGAGTCTCTTTCAGTAACAGATGTTCACACAAGCCGTTAGATCTGTAATTACACACTGAGCCACTTACCATTTTCAGATACATAACAAGCAAATTTGCCTCAGAGTTGAACTGACCTGCAGAGTGAAATTACACCTGTTAGTCCAAAGCACTGTAATCAAAGACCAGCACAATATGTAAAACATCCATTATGATTTTTTTTTTAAATTTGATTTATCCATCTATCCGTCTATATGTCTGTCTGTCTATCTGTCTGTCGGTCTATGTCTGTCCGTCTATCCATCTTTTTTGTTGTTCTGTCTGTCTGTCACTCTGTTGTTTTGTCTGTCTGTCCATCCGTCAGTTATTCAACCCACAAAATTTAGCTTAACATAGCATCCTAACCCGGGCACAATGTGACACAATTCCTGCAACAAGCAATTGTCTGCTTAAAAGTGATTTTGTGAAGTTCTGATAAATTCTGGACCAATGAAATTTCATAGTGGGTGGGGCTACCGAGCGCGGCACCACAAAAATAGAATCTAAACAACTGACAAAAGGCCATATCACTCATCACTTGTTGTATTGATCAGGAAAATTCAGTTTTTCAAAATAAAACAAGTTGTACATTATGCCATTTTGTTTTTCAGCTAAATTTATTATTTTAAATATATTTATTTCAATAGTTTTACTGTAAAATGTCAAATATACCAATTATCATAAATATCCCACCAATGTTATGTATTTTCTTTTCATAAGCAGATTTATACTGTATTCCTAATATACATGATGTGTTATAATGCTTGACTGATTCTTTGTCTTTGCAGTTCATTGTTTTCCATGATTGATCGTAGGTTGTGATTGATTCTTTGTCTGTGGCAGTGGAAAGGTCCATAGATTGATGCCGTGAGCGGAGGCATTAAAGCTGTGGGTCTGGGATCATAATTCTAGTTCTCAGCCCCGACTGCTTTGTGATTTGTCAGAAGCGAGGCGGACAGTACCGGGGTCGGCTTAGCTCCATGCTGGGTTTGAGTGTGTGTGTATTTGCATGAGTTCATATGGATTAGAGCATGTGCTGTATAGGGGCGGGGCCTGTGCATCAGAGGGACCTGTGCATCAACCCTGAGGTGATTTCCCTAGTGACTGTAGTCAGCTGGCAGTTTGGGGGCCCCGATGGAGAAAAAAAGAGGAATATAAAAGGAAAAGAGCGAGGGACGGGCACCCAACTGCCAGCTGTCTTAGTATGGTAGGATGATGGAAGATCTGATGGGGGAGAAAGAAGGATGAAGAGGGGGGCATAGTGGGATGGTCCCCATGGCCACCTTAACTTTCCGCTTTCCTCACACCCACACACTCACTCTGACGCACACCGTTCCATCACTTGTTCTGTCAGCCCAGATGGGCACGAGAAAGCGGTGTGTGTGTGTGTGTGTGAGAGAGAGAATTTGACACAATAGGGTCCCTCTCCAAGCCACACTGTTCTGTCATCATCATAACACGTTTTGCCAAATTCAATCTTTTTCATAAATATGCCAGATTTGTTATTTCATCAATTTTCATGTTAATAGAGGAGGTGGGGGATGGGATTTACGGTATGTGTGTGTGTGTGTGTGTGTGTGTGTGTGTGTGTGTGTGTGTGTGTGTGTGTGTGTGTGTGTGTGTGTGTGTTTGTGCTCCAGTTTGTGTGGCTTGTTTTGATTTGTTTTTTTTGGTCATCATTTATTGAGATGCTGAGGAGCTGGTGAATGTCCATCCGTCATGTTGAGCATGATTGATGGGACACCTTTCCTCTTGTGGTAATTGTGCTCACAGTGACAAAATCCGACATCGTCTGTTGTTGAGCTTCAGCCAATGGCTGAATTTGTAAGGTACATCACTTCCTCTATTCTCCCTGTTTCGAGTCAGTGTTAAAAGTATCTGGGCTTACCGCATACACTCTCATGCCACTGCCTTGCCCTAGATTGTGATTAATGGCCGCAATTCAGCCAGAAAAATTCCCTTGAGTGGGTGCCAGTTGGCTTATGCAGAGAAGAGGGGAGAAGAAACTCATTACTGCTGTCAGTTCAGCTGACAGAGCAGGAGAGGGTGTGTGTGAGTGTGTTTGGCTATGAACATGCATAGGTGTTGTGCACATGTGAGTCCCTAGATGTGTTTACTAGTGTAAAGGGAACCCCGAGACCCGAGATGTAGCTGTCTCCATGAAAAGAAACGAAAAAACAGACATGCACACAATTCTACAGCTGCTCTCGAGACAGCTTCATATTCTAGTTTTTTTAATGAATAACTAGGCCACATCGATCATATGGCTTTAGGAGCTATGCATGTACACATGCTTCTCTGAAGTTCCTGTCTAGGATGTTTTCTTTCATGTTTATAGCAGATGGATTTGTTTTTGTGTTGCTTTGCCAATAAAGGTGTTCTTTAGAAGAAATCTGACCATTTAACAGCCTTTAGGTCAATTTAGGTAACAGAAAATGCCACTCAAAGCGCCAGCTTCCTCACCCGAATGAAAAGGGTTTTTAGTCTAAATAAAAGGCTAGTAGCAGGATCGTAAAATGAATGGATGTGATTATGATAATTTGATAAAATGAAGAGAGCGCGCCGTAGTTACGCACGGGATCTTTATACTTTGTGTGCTGTTTCATATCCTGTCACGGAGACTGCTGAATGCGCCTTTTTAAATGGTTTCATGGTGCTCGTTGTTTTATTTTTAAACATCATCGCAGTGTTTGCAATTGACATTATCATAATTTAAAATAAAATGATCCCAAACGTAGGCCTAAGTACGGCGCGTGGGGCTGTGACGGGCGCTCAGTGATCGGCTTCCAAAACTATTGGCGTTGCTTCTGCAAAACACACGGTTACCCATTTGAAACATTTTAACACAAGTGAGGTACAAAGCTTTGTTAATTAGAGAAATAATTGGTTAGCAGGCAAATGTTACATCGCGACCATGCTTTTGGATTCATGCAGTTCGAGCGCATACATTTAAATCAAGCTGTACGCGGCTTTGTGTTCTGTTTTGCCGGATGGTCACGAATTTAATATTATTTATTGTTGCTTTTCCCAAATCCTCACTGTCTCAACCTCTAGATTCGCAGGTTTATTTTATTGTTGTTCACTGTTTTTGCATCTCTGTGGTAAACATGTGGGGGGAAATGAAAGGTTTCTTGGCCATGAATTAAGAATTCGTTACTATGACTTAAATTGTTCCCGGATTTAAGTTAAATCATGGGTTTTCTAGGGAACAAATTAATGAAATATGGACAGTGGCCACAAATTAATATGTCGTAGGAATGAATTAATAAGTTGTAGGAAAGAATAGGCTATATCTGTCCTGATCGCGTCCGCAGCCCTATCAAAGCGAAGTGCCCGATATGCAGCAGTTATCTAGGGAAATTATAATTGAACATGACTTATTACTACATTTCAATACAAAATAACTTTGTATCGTATCTGTTTTAATGTACCTTTAAAGTTTGGATCACATTAAAAGAGTAGTTTTATACATTAGTAAATTATTTTCGTGTAAGATCCATCCCCTCGTTTGCACGTGTTTTGCGCATGAGCCGCACGCACCCCAAAATGAAACTGCTTAATCGACCATAGATAGCATCTCTTATCGACAATTAATTGATCGTAGATTAATCGTTGACATCCCTAATACCTGTCATACAAAGACTGAAAAAAGAGATAAATGTGAAGCCAGACACACAACAAATAGACCAGGAAAAGTAGTCAATAATCTGAGTGAATGGAATTTCCAGAATCTCAGCATACACATACATGCTTCTTGTCCTTGAACCCTTGTGTTTCTGTTTGTCACTTTCTTTTCAGATTTTTTTTTCTCTAATATAAGGCTGGCTGTTGTTGTGGTGTTTGTTTTATTACAGTTAAGACAGTTAGTGTTTTTGCTTTTCCTTTTGGTCACACAGAACCATCTCTCTTTTTTTTAATCCAGGTATAACACTCCAGACATGATAGATAGATAGACAGACACACAGACACACAGACAGACAGACAGATAGATAGATAGATAGATAGATAAATGAATAAAAAAAAACTGAAAACATACTCATTAGAAGAGTTGTATTCAAGTCCTTGTATGTATTAATTGCATTTGAGTGAGTGAGCTGAGGTTTCGGTTGGTCGTTCTTTAATTAAAGAGCCAGAATGCAGAAGTATTTGAATCTAGATGATCTAGACATGTTCTCTTCATGTGGAGAGCCAGACAACCAGACATGGCTGAACTCAGCAGCCACGCCACATGAATCATGACTGATAGGTCAGCCAGACTGTTGGCTATATCATGGGCTGGCAACTGTGCTGTGAATGTGATTCTTTCAGCCACAGGAAGCTGAAGGAGAGAGCTGTGCACAGGCAATTTATACAGATTGCGTAAAAGTCAAGCAGCAGCTTGTTTTTTAAATGAGTTAGTCAGTGGGATATTGATGACAGAGAACAGGTATGGAAAATAATCACTGACAAAGAGATTCGAGTATGCAAGTGGGTGAACAAAAGCTGCAGAATATTTAAAATGTGGTCAAGAGAGTTAAAAGGAAAGCAATGCATTTGAAAGAACAAGAGCATGTGTTTGAATTATACAATGTGATATTCTTGGAAAACACCTCCCACAATCCAATGTTGATGGTTATGACATGTACTGTATGATAACGCTGCAAGGTTTACTGTTTGTTCCCTTGGCTGGTACAGTATGAATATGGATGTGGACTTTGAAGTGTCTGAGACGAAGAATAAATTGTCTGACTGAAGCACCTTTTTCAAACTTCCATGAATATAGTCAGCCTCTTCAACTCAGCTACAGCTCTGTTTCTCCCACCTTTATCTGTCACTATACTACATTTGCGAGTTAAACATACTTTCAATAATTTTATGGAGGCTACAGATCAGTCAGCTGAATAATGCTTGTGTGTGTTTTTTTCCACTTTTCTTAATTTCTCTTAATCCACTCTTTACTTCTATCTTATATTGTAAATATTTAGGTAACTTGATAGAGAAAAAAATTTAATACCTTCCGATATTATTGCTTTTGCAATACAGATTCTTTATAACTTTGCCATTGAATCAAATTGCCTTTTGTAGCTTAGTACAAATGACAGATTATTTTTATTGAGCTCTCATGCTATCAAGACTGTTTTGACAAAGTATAGAAAAGCAGAACTGCAATTAGCTACATATTTGATTATTGCAACATTCCTGTCTGGTTATTTTATTGCCACAGAGGTCACGTAAATAAACATATATCAACACATAAGGAATTCAGAACAAAACATACAGTTCTGTCGCAGTAATTTTTCCTGTTTTGTATATTGCTTAAGTAATTACAGCTTTATCTTTTTCTTTAACACTCCAAGTATGGAATCTTGATTATCTTTGGACAGATTGTAATACACTACTTTTTTCTTGCATTAGCATTACACAACTCTTGGCTCGTTTCAGCAGATTGTTTGGCTGACAGATGGTGAGGAGTGTGAATATTAGTGAATAAACAGCTACATGCTGACTAGCGAGAGAAGTCTGACCTCCCCTATCCATCCACACTTATGCTGACAGAGACACATGGCTCTCGTTTCTGCCTTGACCTGTCCCAACAGCCCTATCCGAAGACCCTCAGGACTCACATTGTGCTGAATGTTGTCCGTTTGTGGTTGTTCAAGACTAAACTCTTAGATTTGTGTGAGCCATTCGGTTACAGATGCACATATTAATGCCATCTGTCTTTTTACTGATTAAAAATATGTGCCAAAAACACTACTCTCGGCAAGTGCGACATGTTTGTCGGTACTCCGATTTAAAGCACCTTGTTTTAAGACCAAAAACAAGCTGAATTACAGCCAATTTAAGTTTTGAGTGTGTATGTCTGTGTGTGAGAACGAGAGAGTGAGAAAAAGAGGTCTCAACAGTTGCTGCTAATGAGGGGGAAGTAATTGAGTCTTTGCTGAAGTGAATTGTGATGGCAAATGTCCGTCCACTTTGTTATTCAAAACTGAGCCTGTTTAGCCCCGGCAAGTTTCAGCCCTTTCATTTCTGCTCTGACAAACCAAAGCAGGGTGAAAAGGACAGAGAAAGAAAGAAAAGACAAGCGAGCTAGAGAGAAAGTAATGACCGTTCCATTTGAATTTAAATACTATTTCACTCCTAGCTGTCACTGCATTTTCAATATTTCACGATCCGCTCAAGACACAAAGCCATTGCTCTTTTTGGCCTCAAGAGTTTCTCATGCATGGTTTTGTCTGGTCAGTACAGTAGGCCAGATTGATTCAAGGATTATGCTACAGCATGTAATCTCCACTTCTATGAACCTTGGAAGGAGCGAGGAAAGGAGCCACTTAAGTCATGAAACGCTCGTTTGCTCTGAGTGCTGATGATGCTGTTAATTGGGATATGGGGCGAGGGCTACGTGCTAATGGTGCTTTATATGATGTCTGCAACAACTCTCAGGACTCGAAACGATTTCCTGTTGATTATTTGAACAGGTGAATCATTGACAAAGCTATTTTAAAGCACATTAGTTACGATTTTCTGTAGCTATCGGAATGAATTACAGGTGTGATTGGCCACTGAGGTGAGAGAGTAACAATTCTGATTATGTGTAGGTTACTGTAGCGGTGAAGACAATCTGGAGCATGTTCTTTTGAGATTTCCAGAACCTTCGCCTCATTGTGTATCCTTTGGGGAATGTTTGGATTTTTTTTTTTTTTTTCAAGTTAAGGTCTTCTTTAGTTGGCCCCCCCCCCAACCTCTCATTCTTCATTCTCCCTCCATTTCTCCCTCTCTTTTCTTTCTTTCCCTCGCTGTTGGTCCCCCTCTTGGGAGATCGTGTAATGTTTGAGCACGTTGAGGGGAGGGCGTCTCTTTATCACCTTCCCCCCCTCACCCGTTTTCCTTCTCTTTTTGCCTCCTCCTCTGATCTCTCTTTCTCTCCCCATTTCTCTCTGGGCAGCGGACAGCCCATTAAATCTCTACAGCGGTGTGAAGAAGATGATGTGAAATTACTGTCTGATGAGAGCGTGAAAGGCCTGATTGCTGCTCAGCATCAGAAGCGAGGCTGGTGCAAAGTCTCTGATGAGGGGGTAATTTCGCAGGAGTCCTCACAGTGAGGGGGCAGGAGCGACAACATCAGATTCTTTCAAGTGTAGCAATCCTATCGACCAATAGAAAATGAGCTCAGGCAGGCCATTTGTGTGTGTGTGTGTGTGTGTGTGTGTATGTGAGAAAGAGGAGGCTTTTTCTCCTGTAGATTAGAAAGCTGATGGACAAAGACTGTGATATTGGATTTAGGTTTGACTAATATGGGGTTTTTAGTGGGTTTTAACCAATCACTTTCTTAATTCACTATTAACCATTATCTGACAAGTCATAAATCAAGCAAGTGACCCAAAAGACATGACATATTGCTGTTGCTGAGAAAAACATGGTTCGCATATGTCTTTTGTGATCATCCTACATGCGCACTGTGTGATCTCGCTGCTATTGAAATTTAATGCAGTTACTCGAATTGCATCATCTTTACGGACAAAATGGTCCACAATGCACAGTATGGTTCATTTTTTCCATTCTCTCTTATCAGAACTCAATTGTGTTCGTGTTATAGCGCTCCTCACATGTATATGCGTAATTTACTGTACAAGATAAACTCATCAATTCAGCTCTCATTATTGTAAAAGCATATTTTTTAACCAATAGCATTGGTTGAACAAAATAATTGTCAATTAATGATTAATTGTTTAACCATTTAGCATCACAAGCCAATGGCTACTATAGAAGTGTAATACAATTTAATGAGAAGACTGGAGTAATTGCTGCTGAAAATTTAGCTTTGACATCAGAGGAGTAATAATTTTTAGAATAACTCTTTTCTATTATAATATATGTTAAAATATAATATCTCACAATATTACTGGTTTTATGATGTTTTTGATCAAATAAATGGAGGCTTTGCAAGCATAAGAGACTACTTAAACATTAAAAAATATAAATTAATTAGTTTATTCACTCAGCTTACGATGCAATACGATTTCTTGTTTTTTCATAAAATGAGATTTATGACCAATTATAAAAGAAAAGGTGTCCTTTAGTTATTTCTCAGACAAAATACTGCACATTTCTTTGTGAAATTGAGAAATTGAAATATCTTTTGTCAAATAACAAAAAAAAAAAAATAGAAATTGTAAAACAAATACCAAATCAAATAAATGAATAATACAAATAAAAGAAATATCTTAATATATAAAATAAAGAATATCAGCATTTCCACATTTTCCAGCAGAAAATACATTGTACAGAAAAATGCATTTGAAACAAAAACAGAATTTAGCTTTTGAAATTATGCTACATAAAAGCAAACTGGTTGAATGAGAATGCAAATTCACTCCCTGACGGTAAGTGGCGTTGTGCTTATAAACGCTACTTTAATATGCATTATTCAAAATACCATCTGAACTTTTCTGAATACAGTCAGTTCCCCTCAGAGACACATTCATATAAACACCCACCCCAAATGTATCACAATTCATTTAACATCTCAACCAAACCGTCACATATTCTCGGCATAGCACGGCATGCACCGTTCCATCATTTATTTATTTATTTATCAATTTAATGATATTAAATGACACACACAGTGTTGACTGAAATGGACGTGTATTTCACAGTATTTCCACTTCTGTTATTCGGGCCAAGCACAGGCATCATTATTGGTCAATTCAATGCAATATAGGCAGATTAATCAGTGTGTTTCTATGTCAGACATGAGTTTGTGTGACCTGTGCAGCAGATACAACTATAACATGATTGAATGTAATGTTTACCAAAGGAATGTTATGATTAGCCTACATCTGACCGCTGCATGTTCTCTAATTACACACCCACACTGCTCAGCCTCAGAGTTCAAACCTTTCAGAAACAATAACTGAAAGATTTGCTGTCAGAAATGTTGCCTGAGCATGATAAACATTTGTTGTTGTGAAAGAGAGGGCCGAAGGCTAGAGTGACGTAAAGCTGATGAGATGCTAATTGAGAGACAGCGGCCTAGTTTCAGTCCAACCCATTTAAACTCTGAGAGCCAAGAGCATGGGAACAGAGACGGGGAGACAGGGAGTACTGGACGGCCCTCTGTAGGGCAGCGGATTCCCTGGGCAGTTTATCATTGGATTTTTTCTTCTCCTGATTATGAATAACAGTGTTTGAAGTGCTGTAATGAGCATGAAGATCTCGGCTCACTCAATCATTAAAACAAACAAAAGAGTCTCCCCAAACTCACTCTCTCGCTCATTCACACACACACACACACACACAGCGCGTCCGGCAGACACTAATGAACATTCCTAAAATAAGCTAAAAGAAAAGAAACGACACAGAAAATATCAACAAAGACAACCGCAGCAGTGCAGAAGAAAACCCAGCTAATTAATTTCGTAACCCCCTCCTCTTTTTATCTGTCTGTACATCTCTCTTATTTTTTCTCCTTCTCCCTCCACCCCTTGTTCTCAGTGCAACAGTCATTTAAATAATGTCTTAATTTTCAGCATCTGCTGTTTTAATGGGGCTTTTTGTGATTAAAGCAGCATGTCTAAATGGAGAGAGAAATTCAGGTGCAGGACACGGAGAAAGTGAATCTCTTGTCTTCCAGACTAGAGAGAGCAGAGGTGGACAGCAGATTGGGTGGGGGGCGTAATGAGTGACAGGGCTTTCCCATCAGCCCTCTCACTGCACATTTTACCCAGAGTCCTTTGTATTTGTCCATTAGTTGCCCTACGTAGACCTTTTTTGTCTAGATATGTATGTGTCGATTGGTTTACAATATGTTTCAGGCCCAAAGGGATGGAAAATAAGCACCCACAGCTCCTTTTTGAAGGCAAGGCACTACAATGATGTGTTAATTAGTTTGGGGACTGTGTTATAACAAGACAAATATGCTCAACATTTAGACAGTGTTTCAAAGATCCAAATTCTTCACATGGTAACAGTGTGTGTGTGTGTGTGTGTGTGATTGTGTAAGTGACTCACACGTTAGCACATGCACACCAGTGTGCACTTCAAAAGAAAACTGGCAGATTAGCGCTCATTATAACATGTTAAATAGAGGAAAAATTGAACAGAGCTTTTCAATGGTGGCAGCCTAATTTACAGGAGCCCTGTGTATGTATAACAGACACCTCAACGTGCTTGTAATGAGTATGTGTGTGCGTTTACATTTAAGGTTGTGTAGCAGTTTGAAATCTGGCTGTGGAATAAAATTCTTTGGTTTCTTAATCTTAACCCAATGATTTGATTTGAGCAAAAAAAAAAACCTAAAAAAAAGTGCCTAATTATCCTTCTCTGTGTCTATATTCTGTATAATGCAAGTGAATAGCTGCCCAATTGTTGATGCTCCAAAACCCCATTGGATGAATTGGTGCCTTCTGAAGTGAAATGACAGGTGTGTGTAAGAAAGGTACTTAAAAAATATTTGAAACTTTTTTAAAAACTGTAAAGCATCACTTTCAGCTGACTATTTCAGCCAAAGGTCAAAATTTAGCTTGACATAATTGTAAAACTTGATGTCAATGCATGGGAAATTAAAATTATTTACTTTTATTATTTAACTTTCAAAAAAGTGTTCTAAATGACCTCTCTACACACTCTAATGTTCGCCTATCCTTTTATATTCCAATTTGCCAACCACTTCCTGCTAAGATATGCCAAGTTCTGTCATGAAACTCTAGATGGCGCAGGCTGATGGGTCCTTAATGCAAACTGATGATACTCACAGCATTTAACTACTTGGCACAAGCTGATTGGTTCATGTTGCAAACGTAGCCAATGAGCTTGCTGCTTTACATTTAAATGGCTGGTTAGCATTTGCTAGAGCAGCGACTCTTAATCCTAGTCCTCGTAACCCCCCGCTCTGCATATTTTGCATGTCTCTCTTGTTTAACATACCTGATTTAGATAACCAGCTCGTTAGAAGAGAGCTCCATGAATGAACTGTTCCAATTGACATGTTCCGTACATAGTGTTCACTGCTCTCTACTGCCTGCACACAGGAAATCGGCTGAAGTTTACTTCACTTAAAAACACAGATTTGCTCGACACCACTGTCTGCAGTGTCTTCACACACAGACAAAACTTACTCCAGAAGTGTGAAGGGTTATTTAATGAGATTTGCATAGAAGTCACGTCTCACGCACTTTAATACCCTTTGAATGGAACATATACGATTATTTTTAACTGGAATCATGGCAGAATATCCTGTGATGTCAACTTCGCAGGGCACTTACGGTCGAATGGAACAAACCCCTGAAGCAGTAAGAGAAACATACAAAATGTGCAGAGCGTTGGGGGTTGTGAGGACCAGGTTTAAGAACCGCTGCGCTAGAGCATTTCACAGTGCATTTTCAGAGTTCCTCTGAAACCCTCCACCTTCCCCAGCTCCATCTGTATAGATCTGCTATGGGTTATTACGCTACTTTTGCAGCAGCAGTATGTCTTAAATACTCACAGCACCATATCGTCTTATGTATTGGCAATAGCAAATTCCTGCACTTGCTTTGCAGCAGCAGCAATAATGTACAAAAACAGCAATAAACAACAGCAGCAGCAATTCAGCAGTGATAGCGTCGCAGATATGTTCTGCCAAAATCAAATACATTAACATTGTCATATCCATTACCATGCTAAAATCTTCCGAGAGTTATGATAGAAATATGTTTAATCACATTAAATACATGTTAATCACAGTGTTGTAAATCTGTTATTTTATTACATAAGTAGGCTACCATGTAAACTTACAGTTATCATCATCGTCATAATACTCTTAATACACTATGTATAGAGTTATTAAAGGATATTTCACCCAAAAATGAAAATTCGTAGTGCCCTTGTGAATGCGCATCCTAAACTGATGTTGAAGAGAAGAAATTGTCGAATGAAGTCGTAATTTCATTTTTGCACACAAAAGTATTCTCGTAGCTTCATAAAATTACGGTTGAACCACTGAAGTCACATAGAATGTTTTGACAATGTTTTTGGTACCTTTCTGGACTTTGAAAATTTCATGAACCTTGCTGTCTATGGGAGGGTCTGACAGCATGACATCATGGATGGATGTTAACTATTAATCACTTAATCAACACAACACTGTTAATCATAGTTCTTCCACCTCGTGGGATAAATCAATAAAAGTGTGTTTAGGTCAGCAGCAGTAGCTGTACAGGACCTCAGAGAGCTCTGCAGGAGACAAAGAGGAGATTGCTGGCCCAAATGAAAGAGAACATTGTTATGAAGTTAAGTGGAGAAATTGTTTTCAGAAGCACTGCAGAGCAGCTCAACATGTCGCACAGGAGGACTGCAAGATGAAAAGATTTGAAAATATGAAGAAATAAGCAGCAGTAAGTTAAGTTGCAGTAGGATTCTTGCTAGACCATGCATGCATTTTAAAGGCATAGTTCACAGTAAAATGAAAATTATTTAATCATTTACTTGCCCTGTTTGGAATTTAAAACATTTGGGCAGCATAAATTGTCACACAACAAGTGTTCTACAGGTAGTCATGCTCTGTATTCCACTTGTGTGTATTTTGAGTGATTGTGAGGCAATTTTATGGTGCATGTACCATAAAAGGGATGGAAAATCATGCAGGTTTTGGGCAATGTAAGGGTACCCAAATGATTTTTGGGTGAACTGTTCCTTTAAGTCTCTCAGCATACCTGCAGCAAATAAAAAATTAATCTTGCAGATGCTTAAACAAGATGACCCCATTTTCCGAGAGGTAAAAAATCCAACCATGTCCCTCTTAGAGATTGGAGTAGAGGATGACTTTGGAAGTCATATCACTTATTTACCTGTGTGTTAACAGTAGTTTTACTCAAAGATGACGTGTGGAACAGGTTGCTCCTTTGGTGGTGAACTGAGAGGCTGTGCAGATTAATCACTGTGTGTGTGCCCGAAGGCGTTGTTGTAAAGCTGCACATCTGCATTTAAATGCGGCCGGGAGCTCTGTGCATGGAAATAATATTTCAGTGCGTCTATTTAAAGCCTGTAGAGGCAATGCTACTTTGCGCTGAAATAGCATCATATACCATATGCATTATGTATGGATGCCATCTTCATTATAGTGCTTCGCACAGAGAGGAAAAGAAAGCAGCCTTATGGACCGCCCAGAGGGGTGGAGCTCGCTGCATGTGTATGTTGTGAAGTTAGAACAGTTTTTGACAGTATTTAAAAAAAGAATTTGTGAATGTGTGTTTGCATATATACATAGTTTCTTGTGTGTTCTTGTGTGTCAGAGAGAATCCGTCATCTCTGCAGGTCTTTCACATCCATCACTGTGGACCGGAGCACCTCATCACATGCTTGAATTTTTTTTTTATAGTCCATATACTTGACACATGAATCTAGTTCTGCCTTAGAAATCACATCAGTCTTCTCTTAGTGCCTCTTTTCCTCCATTGCCTTCTCCAGTGTTATTCCATTCGACTATAACCTTCTCACTCTGACATGCAGAGCACTTGAATTGAGTACCTTGTCTGGTACTCAGGTGCAGAGGTGCATTGCTGTCTATATGACATCTATATATATTGAAAAAAGTATTTTATGCTCACCAAGGCTGCATTAATTTAATCAAACATACAGTAAAAACAGTAATATTGTGAAATATTAGTACAATAATGGTTTATTCCTGTGATGATGTTGCTGAATTTTCAGCATCATTGCTTCAGTCTTCAGTGTCACATGATCCTTCAGAAATAATTCACGTATGCTGATTTGGTGCTTAAGAAACATTTCTTATTGTTATCGATGTTATGTTTTATTATGTTAACAATATAAAACAGTTGTGCTTAATATTTAAGTGGAAACTTTGCATTTTTAGGATTCTTTAATGAATATGAAGCTCAAAAGAACAGCATTTTATTTTGAAGTAGAATTCTTTTGTAGCATTATTTACTGATCAATTTATTGCATTCTTGCAATGAATATAGTATCAATTTCTTTAAAAAAATAAATAAACCAAAATCTTACTGACCCCAGACTTTGTATATGTTATAGTGAGAGAAATCATCATTATAGATTGAGGGGTTTAACATTTAAATGAATTTACTAAAAACTGACTTACCATCCAGGATCACAAGAACATGACTTCCTTGAAGTGACCAGTATGTACAGTGCATGCACTTGTGGCTCTGGTCAGAGTTTTGATTTCCTGTCCGTTTCCACAGTGATTGTCATGGTGAAACCAACTGCATCCAAGCAGCGAGTTCCAACCAGTTAGGCTCTTAATGTATGGATGGAGGGAAAGATCTCGCTCTCTCTTTCTCTTTCATATTCCTCTTAGCCCTTTCAATTAATCTCTGTTTTTCTCACGCACACACACTCACGCTCCTTTTCTCAATTTCTCCCTCCTCTCCCCCATAATTAGATCTGGTTAATTTACACTGTGTGGCGCGCTGGGAAGAGGCAAGCTGTAATAATGTGTGTGTGTGTGTGGAGTGGGTTATTATGGAGAGGGGAATAAAACGGCTTTGCTGGGACCGCTGAATCCAAACTGCTACTGCTACACCCTCTTAGCTTGGGTGTGTTGGTTTGAGTATTGAGATTCATACTGGCACATTGTGTGTGTTTCAAGTTCAAGTAGAGCTTTATTGTCATTCTGCTACATGTGTGGACATATAGTGGAACGAAATGTCGTGTCTCGCAGGACCACGGTGCTACATACTAGTTAAGCATAAGATAAACATACAACAATGCAAATATAGGAAAAACAATAGAGCTATACAACAGTTTAACCATCTGACTATACATATACTATAAATACTATAACTACTATACCTAGTTGACTACACATACACAAACTGAGACTGTACAAGAACTTCACATAAATACTGTACATGAAATTGTGCTAAAGAGATATTTGTACATGAAAATGTGCAGAAAAATATATATTTTGTACATTAAATTGTTCAGAAGAGAGGTTTTGTGGGAAGCAGCGCATAGTGCAAAAAGATTTAGTAGTGCAATGCTCAAGTAAACATATTATTTTGTAGTGCAATGTTCAAGTAAACATATATTATCTTATTGAGTCTTTATATGTACATTCTTCACCTGTGCATTTGCATGTGCTCTGCGGAGTGATTCATCTCATGCTAAAATAAGCTCAAATCTGTTTATGTTTGTGTGTTTTCCTGAATAAACGTATCTGTGTGTGGCAGGAGAGGTGGGCCTCTACCAGCTCCAATTTTTATGTATGAGGGCAGAGGGCAGGGGTCCTTAAGGGGGTTCTCTGTGTGGGTGGGTGTGGTTTTGACGAACACATTGGTTGGGCTTGGCACCAACGCTGCATTTTTTTTTTTTGCTTTTCTGGAATTCCATCTTTTACACAGTTTGCTCTTATTTTGAAGGATTCTTCAGTGCATGTTATTCTTAGACCTCCATAATGAAAATATAATAATTCGCTCCACCTCTGAAACAGTTTTCCTTTTTGGCTGATGTCATCAAGCCCTCTTATTCTTTCAAGTCCTCCTCAACCACCTGTCACACACCCTGCTCATTTAGCTGCGCTGCTCCGTTCCAAGGAGATGACATCATTAAAAATAAATAAATAAATAAAAAAATACATTGGCTAATGGCACACCGTTACAAACTACTATCCTGCTGTGATGTCAAAAGCAGTTGACAGGGAAAAATATGGTTTTATAGACTTATAAAAAATATAGACTTCTTCAATTTCTTATTTTCCTGTTAACTGCTTTTGCAACTGACAGAGTCCCACCTCTATATTTTTATGGACTCTATATTTTTGTATACAAGAAGTTTATAGACTTATTTATACATTTGAATAAATTAAATATGGTTATAATTAAATTCAAGCTATTTACATTTTAATAATTTAAGTACATTTATTTTAATGTTAGTTTTATATTTTAGTTTGTTGTCTGTCAGGCTAACAGACACATTTTGACCCCTTAGTCCATTCTTGTTTAGAGCAACCACTTTTCACAATCGAGTGAATTTCAGATAATTAAAACTTTCACCCTGCAATTTTTTTCACTTGTTTCACATAAATAAAGTATGTCACAATATGGAAGTAAAACTAGTTGAAAATATATTTTCATGTTGACTTCACAGGTGCATTGCAGTAATTTTCCCTCAGTTAAAAAAAAGTAAACATATGTGTTTAACTAGTACATTTTGAATGATATTTAAACACTCACATGAGACTCCAGTCTATTAAATCCAGAAATTAAAATGCATTTTCATGTACTTATCTTATTTATCTGTAAAAGTTGAAACTGGAAAGATGGCATTTGAAAATAGGATCTTGATCACAGGTTGTATATATGTTTTAACAGGTGTCTCTAGGCCACGATTTGACCACAGAATGTTTGGGGGAGGCTGCAGGTCACCAGTAGTGATGGTTATTCTGCTAATTGTCTCAAGAGCATATAACTGCGGTAGTAACCTGCTCTAGACAGGGCTTTGTTGATTAGAAACCAAACCCTGGTGCTCAGAGTGGTTGTGTTTTAATGGCAGATGCTCCATGGCTACAGCTGGACCCTCTGTGGAACTCAGTGGTAAAGGACAGAGCATCGCAGGGGGTCCAACTATCATATTGTATTCTCTTTATCAGATGTACCGTATACAGGTGTGTGTGTGTGTGACTGAACTTCCAGTAAAACTTTACCGTTTTTGACTTAACTTACATAAAAAATATAAGAAGAGCAGTCAGGTATCAAGTAAATAAATAACACATTTATGCACAACAATAAAACAAATTTGAGAATTTAATACTTTATTTGCTTTGTTCTAGCACCAGAATGCCTTGATGGTTGAGGCTGTGAGGAATGTTTGTTTAAAATTTAATCGGCTTGCTGCTCGCTGTGAATCCGTGAAGAAGAGAGGTCGGAGCATGTCAGAAAATGGCACTTTTCTCATTAGGGCACAGCCCAGAAGCAGTGATGCTGAAACACTACCAATAGACAAAGAGATGAAAACAAGGAGAGAGAGACAGAGTGCAGGAGAACAGAAGGACAGGGAGGGAGGAGGAGTTCACAGAGAGATACAATATGCTCCAGTACCCCCACTGGTTCAGCCGCTACTCTCAGCCCTGACTGTTTGTGTTTACATGTGAAATTGAGTGATGTGCCGGTGCCAGAGTGAGGAAGGGTGCTGGGTCTGAAGCAACGCAGGGGTGCTTGCTAATGAGAAGCTAAAAGCTCAAAGCAGAAGACCTGATGAAACATAACTGAGGAAGCATTCTTCACAGTAGAAACAACCTATTCTGATGCCTCAAATACAAAACAGAAATGAATACTCATAACTCGCCTTCAGGAATTTGTGCTTGTTGCAGGGGAATTTGTTCTGCAGTGTTCCTGTACCTGAAAGAGCAGTTGCGTTAACAATGGCAAGGCCATTGGTTTGATTCCTAGGAAGAGACAAACCTAATAAGACATACACTGGAAAAACCCTCTTTGTGCCAGTTTGGCCTGTCTATCGCCTTCTGTGGTTGAAACACAAAATTGTAAATTAATTGCATTTTTAATGCTATTTTGCACAGAAGAATATGATAGATGGTCTTATACCTGTGTTTGTCTATGATCACTAAGACCCCGAACAGTAAGAAGACTTTGATTGCATATATTTTAAAAATATGTTATATGAGACACAATGTGAATGAATACACAAGGACAAATGATGTAAATCTGAAATCCATTCCAGCAGCTCAAATTACAAATTATTATTCTATGCTTACAGTAATGAATAAGGTTTAAGGCCCGTTCACACAAAGCACGATAACTATAAAGATAACGATAAAGATATAGTTCTAAAAATCGTTCTCAATATTAAAGAATAGCAGAGTGCACACCACAGCTATAACAATAAAGGCACAGAAAAACGATATTGTTGGAATCACTTCCTGAACGATTTTTTTTCCAGCTGATGAAGGATAAAAACATTGACAGCGATTCAGAATCAATCCTGCTATAACGAGCTCGAGAATTTAAAGTGGCAGAGGAGCATGCGCTTAGAAGAAACAGACAATATCTTCCGCTAGTGTGGGTGCGAATACAGTTATCTTTATAGGTATCGTTCTCATTGTGAATGGGGCTTAAGGCAAGAACATCATTTTTAACACTGAACAAATGCATGTTAATAATTGTGTTCACAAGTTTTACCTGTCTATATCTCAATCTTTCAGTCTTTGGTGACAAATGCTGGATCTGCTTCCATCCAATCAACAACCAGTGAATAGAACATCTATTGAACAGTCCCCATCCTACATTTTTTTTAATTTTTTTTTTTTTTGTTTTGAAAATCCATTTTACTATTATGTACATCACAATATGGAAGAAATTATCTGTTGCTTGCTACTTCTGTTTTGACACGATTTTAATGTTGCATGGTAGTTGCTTTTACCTGGTTTCGGTGGTCCAAGCTCTTTTAGATGGTTGAACAAGTACCCTACCAGCTGGCTGGGCCTGACTCAGATAATACACAAACTTGGTGAAACTGGTTAGATTTGATAGACCAACTTGGACCAGCAATAAAGCACTTTTAATATACAAGTTTGATCTTATATTGACTTGGTATTTCAGCAGGGTTGTGAAAAAGATGAATTGCATTAAATATGATGTCTTTATGTGACGCACGCAATTTCCGCACTAAAAAGACTGGCATTGACCTAGACATGATGTTAAAAAAAAAAGATAGAGATGTTATAGATACAGTATATAATAAATGAAATGTTTTAGACACATTTGTGGGAAAGTTGATTGAAATCACTGTGGAGTGATAAAGCAGAAAAATAGAAATAGTGGAGACAGATAGAGAGAGATTCATTCGATTTATGCCTTCCTTTCTGTGTCTCACATCTCCTGCAGAGGCAATCAATGAGATATGTGTGAAAGCCTTGAAAAGATGCCTTTCTGAGAGCCCTTTTCCCTTCCTTCTCTGAGAGTGCTTTTTTCCCTCTCGCTTCTGCCTGCCTTCTTTGACTCACACGAAACAAAACCACCAGTTACAGAAGCACCACTGTGTGAGTTTAAGCCGCCAAACACCACCCGGAGATCCTTCTGAGCTCGATGATGCTAGTTTAGCTGGAACAAGTATATCAGTAGGACACAAAAAGAACACAGAGGGGTAAGTGAGAGAGGACGCGGGAGGGGCCCGGCCCTCTTGTTATGCTAAGAGTGTTCCGGACGGTCCCGCTTGGTTCAAGTTAATTACGACCAACATTTAAATAAGAGCACTTGTCTTGAGGACGGTGGTTGGCTCCGGGAGAGACAGACCTCGCGCTAATTGTGTTTGCATTTCCAGCTCCTCCCCTCATCTCCAGCCCTCTCTCAGTATGAGCTCCTGCGGGACACACTGTGTGAGCCGCAGCCCAATGAGAGGCTTTGGAAAATCACTGCCTTATATGGATCTGGAAGGGTCCAAATCCTGGTCATCATACTGTAACTGGTTGCTTCTGGCTTTTCTTTTCCTGCAAGATAGACGGACTTTTATTGAGCGGCATCTGACTGCTGAAATAACAATCCACCTGTATACTCTCTTTCAAATGCTCACACGCTTTCTCTGGTACACAGTGGCCATGAACAGATGCATATGCACACTTTTGTTTGATTTCATGTCTTTGAGCAATGAAAGTAAGACTCTAAATCTGTGAAAGAATAAATGATCAGTTCTAGAATCAGTAAATTTGTGTTCTATGCATTTGTGTAAGAATATCTATTGTACATTTATTTTTTGTTGGCTCATTGGAGGGTGTGTTTTTTGTTTTTCACTGATGGGTAATGTAGTTTTTTTATATGCATGGAACTGTAATATATTGGACAGAGGTAAAAACAGGCCAGATTAAGAGGTTCAGTCAAGATGTTTAAATCCTAATTTAAACATGGAATGTTAAGTCTATACAGTATATTATCAGTAAAAAGATTGTGTTTGGTTTGGTAAGACTTTTCAGATGTTTTTGAAGAAGTCTCTTATGCTTCCCAAGGATGCATTTATTTGATCAAATATACAATAAAACAGTAATATTGTGAAATATTATTACAGTAACTTTAATTAACTTAATAAACAGTAACTTTAACTTTAATATACGTTTAATATACTTTAAAATGTAATTTAGTCTTGTCATGACAAAGCTGAATTTTTAACAGCCATTATTCTAGTGTCACATGATCCATCAGAAATCACCTTAATAGGCTTGATTTTGTGCAAATAAACATTTCCTAATATAATTATTTATCGGATTCTTTGCTGAATAGAAATTTCAAAAGAACAGCCTTTATTTGAAATAAAAATATTTAGTAACAATGTACAAGTCTTAACTGTCACATTTTGATCAATTTAATGCATCCTTTCTGAATAAAAGTATTTCTTTTGCTGACCCCACATGTTTGAACAGTAGTGTATTCTCCAAAAGCAGTCCATTAAGCTTGATGAAATTGGCATTGAAGATTTATATTGTATGCCTGTACATACACTTAACAGGAATTTTCAAAGGCCTGCCACATATTTCACAGTGTTGTCATTCTTACTGCCGCATCAGATGAACATTGTACTTCTGAATAGGTGAATAGATCAGAGCACATCAGATCTTGGATCTTGTATTATTAATTGTCTGGACCAGCATTTTGTGTACTCTAACACTTTGTTTTGGGAAGCTGAGGAAGAGAAAAGTTCTAGTATGACATGGTGGGAGACTGAAAGGCCCAAATAAAACCTTTTTGTCCTACTTCATTAATTTTGTAAACTGTGCTTTCTGTGAGGGTGTGCATATTGTTCTTTTTAAGTGTTCAAATGCTGGTATTTTGAATTGCATTTATGTGGGTGACCTTAATATGTGTATGAAGGGTTAAAGTATTCTGTCGTTCTCTGTCTCTTTTGTCTTCAGCAATGGCAGATTTTCATGTGCAGCCACGCTCAGTGCGTGCAGAGCTGGGAGGTGTTGGGCGATTTCAGTGCCAAATCCATGGCCTGCCTGAGCCAGTCATCAGCTGGGAAAGAGATGGGCGACCTGTGGATACCTCTGATGACAGGTACTACCGTAAATACACATGCTTACACACAATGACATTTAAAGGGATGTACCCAGTGTTATTGGCACACACATGTCTCCCTCTCACTGTGGGCCTGTCTATGTCTGTCTTTTCTGTGCAGGTTTACTCTGTTGCCCACGGGTGTGCTGCAGATAACGGGTGTTCGCCCTGAGGACAGTGGGATGTACTGCTGTGTTGCACACAACAGTGCGGGAGTCAAACACAGCGCAGGAGCGCAGCTCACAGTCTCAGGTATGCTCAAAAATTCTTCTCTGCTTTCTTGAGTCTTTCCACATCATTTTCTTTCTATGACTCGCTTTACCTTTTTCTTCCTGAAGGCTCCCAGTCATCTGTTTACAAAGAACCCATGATCCTAGTGGGCCCTGAAAACCTCACTCTCACAGTTCACCAGACCGCCATCTTAGAGTGTGTTGCCACAGGTTATCCTCGCCCAATCGTTTCGTGGAGTAGACTGGGTAAGACTCATTTAAGTTTCTCTCTAAATTGCCTCGAGTGGCTCTCAGAGCAAAACCCAGCGCAGCTCTGACAAGAATGCTGCAGAGAGCTTTAATATGCTCTCCACTGCACACTGACTATAAAACACCCAATCAACTGAAAAATAGAAAAGGGAAAAATCTCCTCCAGCAAGGTAATATAACACGATGGAGGACAGAGATGAGAAGAAATGAGCCGATGGATCTATATCTAGAAAACCTTCTCTTAAAAAGGTCCTAAATAATTTACATATCCTAAATTATTTAATAATCTTATTTTTCTCCCTAAAGTCCACTTATGGTATTAGTTAAGGTGTCTTGTTTAGTAATTTAGTTAGAATTAAAGGCGTACAGTAGTTCACTCAAATCTGAAAATTCTGTCATAATTTACTCCCTCTTATGTTGTTTCAAATCTGTATGACTTGCGTTCTTTGAATTAAAAAACATTTATTTTATGTTCCACCAATGATGTTCTTTAGGAATTTATATACTCATTGTGTGGTCGAAAACATACTTCAGAATCAGTGGCATAGCAAGTCAGCCCCGGGCCCATATGCAAAAACATTTGTATGTGCCTCCCCAAACTTTATAGGTTAATGTGGGCTCCAACAATCCTTATTGTTGTCTTTTCTGAGGTAAATAACATTGCATAAATATTCACAAGCTGTTTTATTGATGGTATAAATGATTGGAAATAATATTTAATGTTCATTAGCCTATTTGTAGCACGCGGGCGTGTTTGCAGCATGTTTTGTAGCGCGTTTGCTTTTAATATACAGATCTTAGCATTTAAATTCTTTAAATTTTATTATGAAATACAAACAATAAATGTGTTTTCTGCTCTTTAATGTGGTGTGAAATCACTGTATTTGCCTCAGTTCAAGCCGCATATGTGAATCAATCATCTTTTCCTCTTTTATACAGCACGAAATAAACATGAATGAATATCAGAAGACGTTAAAAAATCAGAACAATTTAATAAAATGAATGTCTCATGAAATCGATCAATTAGTGTTTCGGAAATTGTCAATAAAACAGCCTGTGAACAATCATAACAGTCATAACATAACATAAGAACCTACCTCAGTAGCTCCAACAATATAACTTTAAACAACAATATTGTTTTATTATTTTCATAAATAATTTGTTGTCCACCACAGACTTTTTTTAAAAATTATTTTTACTATATTCTAAAAATCCTGTGCCACTAAATACTGCCATATTTACTATAAAGCAAACACATTCTTGGCACAGTGGCCTGAAAGAAAGAAAGAAAGAGACAGAAAGAAAGAAACTGCTCTCTACTCACATTTTATTTGTAATTAATTTCATTTAGTTTAATTCTCTGGGTCTTTCTTTCAGCAAATTCATTCACAATGTCCTTGTTATTTCATTTATGGCTTTGTGTAGTCTCAATGGAAGGAATGGCTACTTTCGATTAATCTTTCAATAAAAGAGAATTAAAATGAAAGAAAGATAATTAAAACGGTGGAGGTGTTGCTTAAGCTAGATGTGATACAGTTGTGATGCAGTCTTTTCAACTAGCTAGCTACCAACCTCACAAAGGGTGTTTTTTTTATTTTTTATTATTAACTATTATTTTATTTTACCATGACAATGCAGTGCTTGCACGTAGTTTTAGAAGAAGACGCGTTTCTACCACAGTCCTTCTGGAATTTGCCGCTGACTCTTAGCCGGTGTTACGCAAGGTGTAATCCATTTTGGTTATATTAAATGGACAATCTTTGGTCTGATTAATCTATTACTTGTTCCAAAGCAAAAGTTCTAAAGCATATTTATTGTGACCATGGATTAAGAAAATGTTCCTTTTAATTAAAAGGTCCCCCTCGGCGGTCCCCCAATCTGCACGGGCCCATATGCATGTGCATACCTTGCATACCCATACGCTACGACCCTATTCAGAATAAATTCTTTTATGTTCAGCAGAGAAAAGAAAGTCATACAGGTGTGGAACGGCATGTGGGGAGTAAATGATGAGAGAATTTAGAGGTGCATCTCAATAAATTAGAATGCCGTGGAAAAGTTCATTTATTTCAGTAATTCAACTCAAATTGTGAAACTCGTGTATTAAATAAATTCAATGCACACAGACTGAAGTAGTTTAAGTCTTTGGTTCTTTTAATTGTGATGATTTTGGCTCACATTTAACAAAAGCCCACCAATTCACTATCTCAACAAATTAGAATATGGTGACATGCCAATCAGCTAATCAACTAAAAACACCTGCAAAGGTTTCCTGAGCCCTCAAAATGGTCTCTCAGTTTGGTTCACTAGGCTACACAATCATGGGGAAGACTGCTCATCTGACAGTTGTCCAGAAGACAATCATTGACACCCTTCACAAGGAGGGTAAGCCACAAGCATTCATTGCCAAAGAAGCTGGCTGTTCACAGAGTGCTGTATCCAAGCATGTTAACAGAAAGTTGAGTGGAAGGAAAAAGTGTGGAAGAAAAAGATGCACAACCAACCGAGAGAACCGCAGCCTTATGAGGATTGTCAAGCAAAATCGATTCAAGAATTTGGGTGAACTTCACAAGGAATGGACTGAGGCTGTGGTCAAGGCATCAAGAGCCACCACACACAGACGTGTCAAGGAATTTGGCTACAGTTGTCGTATTCCTCTTGTGCGTCTTACCTGGGCTAAGGAGAAGAAGAACTGGACTGTTGCCCAGTGGTCCAAAGTCCTCTTTTCAGATGAGAGCAAGTTTTGTATTTCGTTTGGAAACCAAGGTCCTAGAGTCGGGAGAAAGGGTGGAGAAGCTCATAGCCCAAGTTGCTTGAAGTCCAGTGTTAAGTTTCCACAGTCTGTGATGATTTGGGGTGCAATGTCATCTGCTGGTGTTGGTCCATTGTGTTTTTTGAAAACCAAAGTCACTGCACCCGTTTACCAAGAAATTTTGGAGCACTTCATGCTTCCTTCTGCTGACCAGCTTTTTAAAGATGCTGATTTCATTTTCCATCTGGATTTGGCACCTGCCCACACTGCCAAAAGCATCAAAAGTTGGTTAAATGACCATGGTGTTGGTGTGCTTGACTGGCCAGCAAACTCACCAGACCTGAACCCCATAGAGAATCTATGGGGTATTGTCAAGAGGAAAATGAGAAACAAAAGACCAAAAAATGCAGATGAGCTGAAGGCCACTGTCAAAGAAACCTGGGCTTCCATACCACCTCAGCAGTGCCACAAACTGATCATCTCCATGCCACGCCTAATTGAGGCAGTAATTAAAGCAAAAGGAGCCCCTACCAAGTACTGAGTACATATACAGTAAATGAACATACTTTCCAGAAGGCCAACAATTCACTAAAAATGTTTTTTTTTATTGGTCTTATGAAGTATTCTAATTTGTTGAGATAGTGAATTGGTGGGTTTTTGTTAAATGTGAGCCAAAATCATCACAATTAAAATAACCAAAGACTTAAACTGTTTCAGTCTGTGTGCATTGAATTTATTTAATACACGAGTTTCACAATTTGAGTTGAATTACTGAAATAAATTAACTTTTCCACGACATTCTAATTTATTGAGATGCACCTGTATTTATGGGTAATAAATAGTCTTGGTGGAATGGGGAGAGTACATTCTGTTAGAGCAGTGGTTTTCAAACTTTTTTAAGAGCCACTCAATTTTTTTCTTTTTAAATTGACATGATGGATAGATGGATAGACGGATAGACAGACAGACAGACAGACAGACAGATAGATAGATAGATAGATAGATAGATAGATAGATAGTAGGGCTGCGCAAATAATCGAATGCGATGAACATGCGCATCTAGTCAGTAAAGCCGGTTCTATGATTTAGTAGTTAATCTCCTTAACATGCTTTCAGATGGAGCGGCATTTAATACACAGAGCCGTAGTTCGCTGACAAGCTACGCAATATTGCATTCAAAATCTCAGATGAATCAGATAGATTATTATCACTGTCAGTCATCATGATTTCGAGAGGGAATCCCCCATTAATATATGTATGTCAATCCTGAAACTTTGTACCGTGTATGCCACATGAAATTTCATTTATGAAAAACAAAGCATGAAGCAGCATGAAAAACAAAACTTCAAATTCTGAATGGACTATATAGGCCTAAGAAGCAAAGAGCACTTCCTTAATATTCACTAATTTCGGTTTATTGCAATCTCAGAAAATTCTGTTATAATCAAGGAACCTCTCAATTATGCACAATTATTCTCTTATTTGCATTGCGTACATTTTGTTCATTATAATGAGAGGATTTGCGAGCTTCCAGAACTCAGGATTGAACAAAAACTATGGCGTTTTGAGTGTTGAGTGGATTCTGAAACTCCTCTGATTGGCCATTAAATTCAAGAAATCAACAGATGTGCCTGTGATTGGCTACAATGCTCAGCGCTGCAAAAACAGCATGCAAAAACAAATACACATTGTATTCTACAATAAGGTGGCTGCAGCTTACCTTCGCTTCGTTGTTTGTTTATTTTGTTATTAAAGTTAAGTATGCCAGTTCCCGCTTCCTTCTTCCCTGAGTCTTGAACATTGTTAAATACATATAAACTTTTTCCTGAAATCCTGGCGATCCTGAATCTTGTAACCCATCCGAGGGTCGTGACCCATCCGAGGGTCACAACCCAGGGTTTAAAAAAACACTATGTTAGAGTGCTACACTGTAAAAAAAAAAAAAAAAAAAAAAGATTATTAGAGTACTTTTTACAGGAAAATACTATCTAAGTTTTTTTTTTTTTTACTTCAAAATGTCATGTTCAGTTCACTAACAGTTTCTGAGTGAAAATAGTTTTTATTTTTCAATGTACCAAAATGTATCAAAAGTTCAGCAAGAACTCTCCATTCACCCAAAAATCTGTTTCATGTTTTCCACAACAATATGAAGCAGCACAACTGTTTTCAATATTCATTATAACAACAAATGTTACTTGAGCACCACATTAAACATATTAACCTGATTTCTGAATGATCATGTAAAACTGAATACTGGAGTAATGGCTGCTGAAAATTCAGCTTTAAAAAATTGCAGGAATAAATTGTATTTTAAAATATAAATTTGAAATAGGAAATATATGTTTTAAATTGTAATTACCATATTTTTGATTAAATAAATTCAGCCTTGGTGAGCATAAGAGGCTTCTTTCAACAACATCACAGAAATCTTACCAACCCCAAACCTTTGAACATCACTAGCATAGTATATCAATCTTGTTTAGTTCAAAAGATCCAGAAAATTCCATTTTTTGATTATATGACCATATTTAAAAAGCTGGCTGTTGTATTAAAGTAATTTACACTCCAATCTACTGAAGCCAAATGGTTTGCAATGGTGAAACTCTGTCATCCTTCCTGCTAAGACATGGATTTCACAGATCAAATTGGCTGATACTGTACAGTGAGATTGGTTTCTGTGTGAAAAATAGCTAATTTATTTTTGAGCGTGCGCAGAGTTCTGAAGCCACACACTTGAAAATGGTTTCAGACAATTTTGGTCATTGAACGCTCTTTGCCACATCTGTCTGTCTTATCTTGATAAGAATTAATGGAGATAAAAAGAGTGTCTCATCTTTACTTCTGAGGTGGTGTTAGAGTGATTTCATTTTTGTGTTGGAACATGTTTATATCTGCATTTATGTGTGTGTGTTTATGTGTCCCTGCATTAAAATAAGGAAAACATTTTATCCTTCTGAATCATCCCATCTTGAGGCCTGTAGCATGTTGTCTTTGCGTTTAAATAACCAGTTCAGACCATATTTATGTATTTTAAGGTTAACATATCCTACTTACATTTACTCGCCGACTCATACCAAACGCTCTCTCTCAAACAAGATTTCACAGTGACTCCCACACTTGTATAATAATAATCCATTCCCAAATCTTTCTTTTCTCCTAGCTATTATCTAATGTGATTCTCCCATTAAGAATGTAAATGGTGGTCTCTTCCTGTAACGGCTGCTAATCAGATTGTGGATATTACCTTCTGCAATGTTGCTGGAATTAACTGCTAACACAATGGGATTTTGCTGGATTAGATTACAACGAGAGCAAATCATGGCTAAGCTTAGTAATGAATGTGATAGATCTCCAACAGTTAGTGATTAGTGCCATTCTGCATTTATGTCATCATCTTTAGGAGCCAGGGCTTTTCCTGAGTTCAGTTCGCTCAAATACATACATCCAAGCTGATTCACACGTACCTGTATGTGCACACATTATGGGGCGAAAGGCCTGGCCAGTAAAACATGATACAAACATGTTGTCAAGGAGTAATAGATTAGCCAGTGATAGCATCTAAGAAGCAGTAAGAATAACGACACAGACAATAATATTAACACAAAGCAACAACAATCCGATAATGCGCATTGGCTGCAGATTTGCTATCAGTTTCAGTATAACTGCTGCAGCCTCTTCCTTTCTTAATCTAAACATTTTTTAGGATTTTTTTTTTTTTTCACAATTTCTGTAGGTATTTTTGCTGAATAGAATATTTTATTGTTAATTATTAGTATTATTCATTAAAATGCCATTATTATTTAATTGTATCACTTTTACCCATTTTTCAGTCTTGACATTCCCGCATTTTGAAAGGACGCAAGACTAGCTGGTGAAACTGTTTATTAAAGACATCAAATGTTTAATTTTTTTTTTTTTTTTTTTTTTTTTTTTTGAGTGGAGGGCATGGTTTTGACCTGGAAGACCTGCAGAAACATTCTATCATGTTCAAAATCCAGCTTAACCACCTTAAATTAAGAATAGACAGTTTTTACAATTTGACATGCCCTGTATAGAGATCACTTCAAAACTTTCGAAGCTATTTTCATCAAGTTTTTGTTTTTAGAAGATATTTCTTCAGCAGATCACTTAGCATGTTGTTAAAGGCTATAACGGTACAATTCATGAAACACACTGTATATTTACTTCTCTCTCACAGCCTCATTTTTTATTACTGTCAAAAATGAAATATGTTGCTACTCTGACTAGGGTCTGTCGGGCACATGCTGTATACACACACACACACACACTTATGTCAGTGTCTCTGTGATATTTAATTGAACATAATTAACTCATGAAAGACTAAAAGCGTGTATCTCTAAAGACAGATGAATGTCTATCATTAACTGTGTGAAACCGGATTGAGAAGCTTCAAACAGCTGCTGACTGAAAAGTGGAAATGTTTGTGTAACTCACAACAGATGCCAGTCAATTAAATCTGGTGATATGTGAACTGCACTCTGCCGCAATATCTAACACTGTGTCTGTAATGTCATTTTGATAGGCACGTTAACAAAACAGAATGAGAGACCTGAGAGGCCAGTAATATCAATGAAATATGTGATTAGTGGGATTGTTAATTTTTATTAGCACTTTTCCTCACTGAGTGTCCAATTGCAGCTGTAGTGAGTGAGATTATCTAGACTGATACGGTTTATAGTAGCTGATGTGATACAGTGCTCATGCAGAAGTGTGTGTTCTACACATGTATGGGAGATATCCATGGTAACTTGGTATATCCTGCGTCACTGGCATTCATGGGTCGTCTCGTATGTCCAAAGCCGCCCTTTCTAGACCCTCACTTTATCTCTGTACACTTTTTATATATGAGAGGTGGTGTTTTTTTCTCTCTCATTCTCTCTGACTCTTCCTTTCTCTTAAGATTTTCCTCACCCCAGGGCAGAACGACGGATGGTGCTTTGTGCTTCATAATTAGTCACATTTAACCGGTGCTGTTAAATTCTAAGACTCATCACAAGCTTCTGTTGTCCTGTTAAATTTATTTTTAGTTCCTCTGGGCCAGGAAATGATTTTATGGCTGGATAATCATGTAATTCTATCTTCTCTCCGGTGCCTCTTTTTATTCCCTCTACTGATCTCTTCAATTCTCTTTGAAATGATCTCTATGACCCCTTTCTCTTGTCTTTTGTCTGTCTTTGTCAACACTATGCCTTCAACTCTCTTTCAGATGGCCGCCCAATAGGAGTTGAGGGTATCCAGGTTCTAGGAACAGGAAACCTGATGATCTCTGATGTCAGAGTTCAGCATTCTGGCGTTTACGTCTGTGCAGCCAACAAGCCAGGAACCCGCGTGCGCAGAACTGCTCAGGGACGCCTAGTTGTGCAAGGTGACTCTTTCTTTGAAACAAACATTCCAAAACTGCAAACTTTTTATAACTTTTAAATTAGTCAAAATTCACTTTTAGTTATAGTACAACACTGTGTGTTGAACAACTGTATCTAAACATATTTGCTTTGAAAGAGATCAAATAAACAAATTAATAAAATGAAAAAAGATCCTCTAAAATCTGTGAATTATTGTGAATTTGAACCAAACTAATTCAATAAAAAGAATCATATTGACCAGAGATTGCACAGCATTGACATTTTAGTGTTATTTATATACTTTTGTATTATTTATTTAAATTTTGACATGGCTTTTATTTTTATATTTTCTGTTTTAGTTTAAGTTTTAGTCATTTTGTTGTGCTTTTTGTAATTTTATTAGTTTTTTAATAGCTACATTTCTATTTAGCTTTATTTCAGTTTTAGTGCTAGTAATTGAAAACTTAATTCTTGTTTAAGTTTTTAGTTTAACTACACTGCACTAAAAATGGAATTATTTTCGAGCTACTGAAAAAAATAAATTAATTAATTTAGTAGCATCACTACTTGTAGTTAATTACTCCTGAGTAACACTACATGCAACATCCAAATGATCATACTGGAAATGCCTTTGACGTTAGCAACTGAATCTCAGCGGCTATAGACCATGATAGTGGGAGCAGCACTGTAGGTGTAGCTGAGAATTGATATGATCTTAGTAGCCAGATGGTGTAGCAGCCTTTTGCTCAGTGTAATACACTTCATTTACCTTAAAGAGATAGAGGGAGAGAGAGTAAGAGAGGTGTTTTAAAAAATGTAATGTAAAAAATTGGTAGTAAGAAGGAAAAAATGAAATCCCAGGAGAGAACTAAATGAGAGAAAAGGGGAGATAAGAAAAGAAGGAAGAGATGTCTCAGATGATATATCACAGTGGTACATCAATACTCTCTGCCTCAACCCTTCCCCCATTCTCTCTTGTGCACTCAGGGATAAGAGAAGAAAAAAGAGAGCACTAATTTGCAGGGCTGTGAGATGCACTGGACGGACCTCTGAGAGCAGTTAGAACCTCTCTTGTTTATTTATTGAGAGAAGCTGGTAACACGGAAAATAAAGGAGAGAGACATAGAGCAAGATCAACACTTGCCAATTAAAGGACTTTAATTTTTAAAGCCATTGCACCCTGAACGAATATGAAAGGTGTGATGGTAATTAAAATGGATACAAATGAGCAAACGGTTGCTAATCAGTCAGCAATTTCACATTTTCCTAGATTAAATGTGTCCTAATTAAGCAGTAAATGACTATTGGATTAGCTGCATTCTGTGTCAGTTGGCAGTATTGCCACGTGAGGAGGAGGAGGATGGTATCTGGTGAGGTTGGGGGCAGCAGAAGGCTCTGGGGGGCTCAAAGAGGTGTGCGGTCCAAGTATCCCTTCCAAGCCCCCCACATCTGTTCTGTAGCGCTTAATCAGTTTTAATTTTCACACTGTGTCATTTATGGATTGTCAGTTTCCTCTCCTGGCCATGTGAAATCTGTTTTTGCCCTACTCTAATCGAGTTAATCTGACGGTTTCTCTAAGTTTATTCCTGTTACCACCCACTGCTGTCACAATACATTCATTATAAATGTGATAAAGCCAAAGCCACGTAGACAATCTCCCTCCCTCTCTTGGCATTGTGTGTGTGGTGGTTTTCTTCTTCAAATACTTCTATTGTCATTAATAGCATTTACGTGACATATGGAAATGGAACTGGGTGAAAATGGGAACATTAGTGTAGTCCGCTAGTGAATATACTGAGACATTTTCCAACAGATTTTGAGGTTTCAGAAATTTTAAGCCTTTTTATTTAATGATTTCTTGTTTTGTATTGCCAGTAATGGAGTTATCATTATCTCTTGCTTACTCTTCCTCTGTATCTGTTTACAGCCCCTGCAGAGTTTGTGCAGCCCCCTCAGTCTATTGCTCGCCCGGTGGGCACCACTGCCATCTTCACTTGTCTGGCCCAGGGTGAGCCGGTCCCACAGATCACCTGGCTGAAAAATGGACAAATCTTAGAGCCCAGTGGCCATGTCAAACTCAGGAACAACAACAGGTGAGCTGGAAAAGGCCAGTGTTATTTATGTACTATTAGTTATATTAATATAATTATATTATTGATATTTATTAATATATTGAATTGGTTTTCTTTTATTTATTTGTTGTACTTTTGTCTTATTATTTTTTATTTTGGTCAACTTCCTAATATTCCATCTAATATTTATATTTTATTTTATTTTATTTCAGCTTTATTTCAATTACTGAGTTCTAGTTTTAGTTTACAATAATAACACTGATTTTGAATTGGTTTTCTTTTATTATTTTTTTTCTCTTTTTATTTTTTGTTTTAGTAATTTTGATGTGCTTTTGTCTTATTTTTATATTGGTCAACTTCAAGCTTATTTCAGTTAGTTGCTAAGGCAGCATTTGTAATTTTCTTTTTTTTTCATCTAATATTTAGATTTTATTTTATTGTATTTTATTTCAGCTTTATTTCAATTCATGAGTTCAAGTTTTAGTTTACAATAACAACACTGAAAAAGCCATGATAGAATATAGCTTTAATGTTTTTCAAAGATCTGTTTCCATGTTGTATAAGGAATGCAGTAAGCTTATGTATAATCAGGAATTGTGTAAACTAAATTAGTTTTTCTTGCATAGCTGTACGCTGCTGTCCATCGATTCCAGAGTTACTCAAAATTTGCACAATGTAATTTATTTCATGTGGAGTCACCTTACAGAAGGCTTTAGTGAAGGCCATCGCTGTTTGTGTCATTGAAGGACATTTTTAAGTTGCTGGTTGTCCTTTTCTATCTACAGTGTTATGACAAGCACGTTAGGACGCCTCTTGTCGAGGTCAGTAGGACACATTGTGCCGCATTCTTCTGATCTAGGACGTGTTGTGTCTGCTATGAAAGACACTCAGCTTTCTGTTTATCTTTGTTATTATTTTTTCCCTCTGCTGCTTCAGTTATGATCATGTCTTTGGAAATGAAACGTGATTCCTTGTCTGTCGTTCTAAATGTTTTATTGCCTGGGATTTTGTTGTGGTTAAAGAGCATGTTTACGATGTGAGAGAAAATCAATTTCATCGAGGTTAAAATTTATAACAGCAAAGATAGAGAGATACTTTTCATTGCTAGAGGAAATCAATTGGGAAAGACAAGAAGGCTGGGACAGGCATGGCCTGACTGGAGTGAAAAGAAGCAGGTAGGCAGAGAAAGCGCACAGGAGTGGATAAGTTGGAATCTATGAGTCTGAGTAGCACCATTAGCTAATTGACTCATAAAGTGGAGAAGTGAGCAGAGAGTGAGTCCGTATCTCTTACACGTTGCTGGCCCATATGTGTCCACACATTACATCAGTTCTGTGTAGCCTATATTTAAAGGATTACACACAAGTTGTGTAATCTAGTTTTACATTTTAGTGTGTGTGATTTCTGTTTGAGTCTCTTGCATCACCAAACTGAACTGCAAAACTCATTTTAAAAATAAGTAATAATAATAACTATGTGAGTGTTGCTCATGTCATGATGTTGTGTGGTTTCATAAGGGTTAAGAGTGATTCTAAAGCCCCGTTCGCACCAAGAATGATAACTATAACAATAAATAATATATCAGCAGACATCCACACACCAGCAGGCTATAATGTTCTGTTTATTATAAATGTACACTTATAATAAACATATTAAACATACACACAAAATAAAAAAACGTCATTTTGTCATCTGCCACTTTAAACGCTAAAGCTCTTTAAACTTGGATGGATTCTGATTGGCCATCAGTGTTTTTATCATTCATCAGCTGGGGAAAAACACTTTTGGAAAATATAGTTTCATTATAGCTGTGGTTTGAAAGTCTCTATTCTCATAGAATTTCAATGATTATTAAAACTTTACAGTTATAGCTAGCTATTGTTATATTTTATCGTCCTTGAAGTTATCGTCTTTTACATTGAAAGTATTCATTTTATAAGTTCATGCCCTGGGAATCGAACCCATGATCTTGGTGTTGCTGGCACTGCCGTATGAGCTACAGGAATATTCCTACAGATGGTTCCGGTTGCTTCTTCACTAAATGACACTCTGTGGGATTCTTTTGCTTATTTCATCATCCACTGCTGGAATATCATAAATCTGAAAAGTAATAACAGGCCTCTCCTGAATAAATCTATGTAATTGTTGCTCTGCGCATTAAATTGGGATAAGAGAGCGCATCGAAAACAATTACACATCTCACCTTAATGGTGTTTTATTGTCAGCTCATGTGCGTACGTCATCTCTGATACTTAGCAGCATTTTTTTATTTTTGGTCAGAGTGGAAACATCATTAGAATGTTAAGCAGCCTATATAATGGTAGTTGTGTGTTTATCTAGGTGGGTTGGGGGATTCTCTCTGCCTGCCAGCAGGCAACCTAGAACTCCTCACAGACAGACTAGGAGATGCTGACCTTCAAGAGGTTCAGAGAGACAATCGATTATACATTTAACAAACTTGCTTGTGCACACATTAATCTAGAGCTCATATAGAGGCAGCCTCCCCAAACATGTGTCATATGCTTACAATGACATGTAAACATACACACTTGTCATGTGCAAACTCAGTAGCTTGTCCTTTTGCCCTCACTTCTCTTTTGTACATTTTCATGCTCTCTACTGAGACACACAGACATTTACATGTACCTTGTAATTTTTAAATCATTGCTTTTCTCGTGTACTGCTTTTGGTCATACACATACTGTTCATTATACTATAACATTGTCATGCCTAAATTAACTTATAGAATTTAAAGTGATTTTAGTTTTCAGTGTTTTTGTTTTGTTGTTGTTATTATTTAGGCAGTAACACATTTTAACATCAGCCATTTATCACTTATTGGCCATAACATGAAATTTAATATTGTTGCATCCATAATAAAAAATTCCAGTATATTTATTTTTATTTCTTTTACAAAATATAATTCTTGAACTATATCTGTTATAATATAGTCGCAATATGCAGTGTCCAACATGCAAATTGTTCATTAAGTTACATTTGTGTCTGGTAGATAAAATAATTGTGAAGGATGTTAAGAATGCACAATATACAGCATATCAGCACCAAATCATTTATTTATGTATTTATGTATTTATTTATTTATTTATTTATTTATTTATTTATTTATGTATTTATTTATTTATTTATTTATTTATTTATTTATTTATTTATCAGTATCAGCTTATTGTTTTCTTTTATTTTTCTTTTATTTAATTTTTCTAACTATGTTAAGGTTTAGGTGACTTTTGCCATAATCTAGGCCACTAACTTTTGAAGAGCACTTGTAAGAGTGTGTTGGATTCAGTTGCTGTGCACATATAACAATAGCAGAGTATTTGTGAACAAGAATGAGTGTTTGAGTTTTTAGTGTGCTTTAGTTTTATAATCAGTTATTTATTTATCACTGGCCATAACAATTATTTGACAGTATCAGCATTTCAATTGCAGTATATTGGTGCATCCCTAAATGACACCAATATACTGTAATCTATTTAAACAGAATCTTACCAAGATTCTGATTTCATGATATTATGGCATTATTTAATACTGAATCAAACGTATCAAACGTGAGTGTGCTCTCTGTATCTGTGCAGGTTTGCAGACATGTGTTAAAGTGCTGCAGGCAGAGCGGAGGTCATGCGGTTCAGTAGCTGCAGGAGCAGAGGGTGGGGTCACTCCCTGCTCCATAAACATAAAACAATATTACAGCAGTAATCAAAATGCCACAGTGACCCGCAGTCAAATCACACTGCACCGGCCAGCTCTTAGAAGGACTTTGAAGGTGGTTATATATTATGTCTGCATTTCATATACTGCGTATACGTGCATGTTTGAATCTTTATTATAGCAGAGGTTGTGTTTGATATCGGTAATCTTGTGCTTTGGTACTTCAAAGAGGGGCTTCATTCACTGAGGGGCTTTTTTGCCTTGGTTTCAAGTTTGGTCCAGCATGTTTTTTCTTTGCTGAAATATAAAATAACCATGTACTCGGAGACACAGTGCACTGGGTAATGCACATGTTAATGGATGCAGATTTGATTCTGGCCTATTTTCTGTCTACATTTCTGTGCAAACTACTGTCTTCTAATTAAAAAAAAAAAATCCTTTTAAAGATTTTTTTATCCTTATTTGAAAGAACTATGTTGACAATAGCTGAGCAGACAAAAACAGTACACTCATTTCTTGCCTTTCTTTCCCTCGTTTTGCCCCTTTTTAAACTCCATTATGTGCTTCTTGGTCATTACCCTCTCTCCAACCCATGCACAATGGAGTGAGCTCTGGCCTTGACCTCTGACCTCTCCTGCAATCAGTCATTTCCACCAGGCTTTCAGCACCCCTGCTTCATATGCCTCTCCCCTACCTAACACTCCCCTTTCCCACCCCCTTCTCATCTTTCCATCTCTCTCTCTCTCCTCTAGAGGCCTGTGAATAAGGGTGACCACCCCATTCAAGAGGCACTGCTCTGTGACGACTGTGCAAACATGCTCTCAGTGTGCTGAATAGCAGCCCTCCTGTCTCAGGATGCTCTCTGTCAATCTGAGGAGAGGCTGGAATGTATAGACAGATAGAGAGGGTGCAGATGGTCTCAGCACACTGTGCGCTTTTCCTCTTCAAACATCAGTATTCTGAACAACAACAAAACACTTTTGTTGTAAGCAGATAATTTGCAAATCGGAATGCACAGTAATGATTTTCAAATGTATTGGTATCAGCCAGTATTGGATATTTAATTCCACATGATCCTCTATTTTTTGCATTTAAATACCTTTGCAATCATTTTGTGCTCACATGAAGTAAACCTTTAAAAACAATAATAATTGTAGTTTTATTGTTATCTTTTATAAATATTAAACTGATTTTCCATTGTTTTCTTACTGTGCATTATATTGTTACAATTACTAAATTAACTTTTTGCATGTTTAAAACAGCTGATTTTAGTTTTACATGTTTCATTTTTATTTTTCTAAATAGTATATTATTTTAATATCTGCGATTTATTGGCCATAACAAACAATTATTGGCATCAGTTGCAGATGGAGAGTCAAATATGTTCTTCTAAATTGAGTTGATTTAGTAAAAATGAACTCAAATTGACCCTATTTGCTTTCAAAATGTGCTCCGACACATTTCTGAATTCATAAAATCATGTTTGTGTAGCTTACATCTGTGTCAGCCTCAGGAAACTGCCAAGGTAACTTTAATGATTTAAAATAAGACAAAACAGCTATTAAATAATAAAAAAAAAACATTAATAATTTACCCCTTCAACAACCATTCTTTGAAGGACTAGGGTTCCCATTGTCCTGAAAAAAAAATCTTATTCTGTTACTCCATGAGTATTTTTATAATGAATATGCATGTTTCAAGTTATGCCAAGCTTTTGAATATTTAATCAGGTAGAAATTGTTAGTAAAAAAATATTTTTAAAAATGTTTTATCCTTGTGAATTATCCAGTGAATCATAAACAACTGGAAAAGTCATGGGGCCTTTGAATATTGTTGTGGAAAATGGGAGGTCTTAGAGTCAAAAAGGTAGTGTATGTCTTGGAACTCAGTGAGCCTAACTGACACTGACTGTGCTGCTTAGATGATTGTAGGGAGAATAATATTTGTCGCACTGTTCCTCAGAGAGCTAGGATGACATTATGAAACTTGCCTGAAACTTGGTCCATAGAGCCCAAGGTTGGTGGGTATATTGTGAAGGCATGCCATGCTGGTTTGGAATTTCAAAAACAGCTGGATTTTTATTGGCAGCTCTATTTGTGTGTGGGGATTTCACAAAACAAGTGGATGTGGTCTGAAACTGCCAACCATCCCTGTTCATTCACATCGAGATTCAATAGATTCTTCCATTAGAGCTCTGTTAGCATGCTTTATAGGTAGTTTAAACACTCCATACATTAACACGTAATATGCAAGCCTTTCAAGCTGGTGCACATGGTAGCACCCAAAGACGTGGTTCAGAGATGCAATTTGGCAAAGGAGAGTGTTCTCTGTCTTCCCTAATTAGCATTTACATTTATTCATTTTGCAGATTTTTTTTATCCAAAAGCAATTTACAATGGATAATAATACAAGCAGAAGGGATTAATTCAAGGGAGAATGTAATATGCTAATAAGCACCACTACCATATCAAAGTAACTGGCAGTAATGTAAGGGCAGAGTAAGCCCTTGGTACAAAAGCCTAGTTAAAGAGGTCTCTTTAGTTTTCTAAGATTGCGATGGATTTCACTGTTTGGGTGAAGACGCATCCCATCAAACTGAGAGAAAGTGACTTTTTACCACATTCTGATGGCACCACCAGACATCGCCAGTTCAGACGATTCCGAATTCAGTCAGCTGCACCTCACTGAGCAAAACTGACCTCGGTAACCTGTTGACAAAAGTGATCCCATCTCATACTATCAAAATGAAATAATATATTGATCTGCTTCTGTCCACACGTTGGTACAGTAAATGTAGAAAAGCAGGTGATGAATTTTACATAGTATTCTGCATGTAGTGGGTTTCGGGGGGTGTACATGTACAAGACATAAAGAGGTGGCAGGTTGCTTCAGGCTGGTGGTGAGACATGAAGAATATAAAAGAAAGGACCATAATCTCTGAGACTAACTAAGATGTAAAAAAAAATAAAAAATAAAAAAAATAAAAAACTTGTAAGCTGCAGGCTTTTAAAATGAATGAACACCTTTCTGTTTTCCCATTCACTCTGAATAATATCCCAGCAATATCATAACACCCCTACCATTTGTCCGAGAACACAAACCGCATGCAAATATATCATAAAAAAGAAGGTGGAGCTTAGAAAGAAAGAGTCGCAGTAGGCTGAGGACTCTCATTTCCATATCCTGGCCCTTTAAATGGTAAAAATTCTTTTTTTTTTTCCAGGGCCTCGGGATTATGGAAGAAAAAAACACCTGATTATATATTCAGCTCTAATAATGCTCCCCCCTTCCACCATCACCGTATCCCCCAGCAATGAAGGGGAGCACAAAGGAGAAGGTGTTAAAAGAAAAAAAAAACAACACTGAATGAGTGAGAGTAAAAAAATAAGAACTAGTGAGAAAGAATATAAAGTGAAGAGGAGGATTCAGGAGGGAGGAGTTTGACAGATGGTTGGGTTTGCTTCATGTTAATGAGCACCCAGAGATGGTGGATGTATATGGTTTGTTTGTACCCTCTGCTTTATTCATGCCAGTTACATCATTTGCACTGGGAACAAGGTTAGACACTCATGTCAGTGCGCATGGGTGAGAACTATTATGTAGGACTTTCTGCTAGGAATCTGGCAAATACTGATAAGATGGTATTTTCATGCTATGGCTGATATTAAAAATTTCTATATTTTGTCGATATTAATTAAAGAAATTAATTAAAAGAGATTGTCTAAGAATTATTTTAGACAAAATAGTATAATTTAATTAATTAATTAAAAATTAAATATTTTAGTATATATAGTTTTCATTTTCATTTTAAAAATAAAACACTAAATTATTTTACTGCATACTGTCTGAATAATTAAAAATAAATTAAAGACAAAATTATAATATATATTTTTATATCAGCTGATAACTAATATGGTACCAATATATTGTGTATCCCTGCTTTCTGGCATTAAATTTTTCCTGCTCAGGTTAAAAGTCTCTCTCATCTCCTCTTCTAGTACTCTGACGATCTATGGAGTAACCCAGGATGATGAGGCCATATATCAGTGTATTGCAGAGAACAGTGCTGGCTCCACACAGGCCAGTGCCCGTCTGACTGTGCTGTGGGCTGACGGGTTGCCAGGTGTGCCCACGGGCGTACGTGCAGAAGTCCTTTCTCCAACCTCCATTCAGGTGTCCTGGAACGAGCCCACCCAAAACACTCAGGACATAATTGGATATGTGTTGCATATCCGCAAGACTGCTGGTAGGAAAACTGTTTATGAACCTAAACACACACGCAATACACGCAAGCATGCAAAATCAAATCAAATCCAATTTACTCAGCTTTTCTTCAACATTGAATGTAAAACGCTCCTCAGTAAATCAGTACTTTATTAAAGTGTAAATGTAGATTTCGACAAATGTTATGAAATACATATTTTATTCAATCTTCACTCCAGGCTCTCTCATTATGGAAATCATTGAGATTTAGAGTCGATAGCAAATCACCGCTTTTTTCTATCTATGCAGCATGACAGAAAGAGACACGTTTATGTATGCCCTTATAATCGAGCTAAAGCTGTTTTTTTGCATAGTTAGGCAACAGTCTTCATCTCTCTGTCAGAGTATACATGACACAATGTGCAATCTAATGTTTAAAGGATTAAATGCATGTCCAAGAGAGCACAAGGCCAAGGCCAGTTGTAGTCTGATTAACATGCATACATGCCTGACGAAGCTGAGCTACAATGGCATTATCTTGTAACCCTGAAGTATTTGTGTGACATTTTAAAACACAATTTAAAATTGCTGTTTTAGTCCAAATGAAATCAAACCTCTAAACGCACTTGATGGTAAAGAGAGAAGCCTGAAGCCTTTTCCTGAAAGCTCAGCATGAGGATGCATGCGTCTTCGCATATCAGTCCCTCTCTCCTGGGAAGCTTTAAAATTGCATGTTGATGTTTATCTGTGCTGGAGCAAATACAGCTGAACAGTTGATCTAAGACCTATGCTGAAGTGCACTTAAGTGTTCTCTGCTGTGCTTTTTCCTTTTCTCTCCCATTCTCTCGCTGTGGTGTTAGTATGACTATTAGCCACTGCAGTTTAGATTTCTGATATGTCTGTAGCATCTCTCATCAGCTGGAAGCCTCACTGCCCTACAGCGCTGTGAGATATGTTTTGGAGTGTGAGCCATTTATAATGTATATGAACACTTACAGCAATTTGGCATGAATAAATCAAGAGGAAATAGAACATTTACTCCATCCATAAATGTGACTTTAGAAAGCTGCCAACATTAAGAGCGGGGCAATTGTTGCAGTTAATCCTTAATTTTACTTTCACACTCTTGCTCCATTTTTCTCCATTTGTTCTTCTCTCTCATACCATTTTTGGGTGTTTAATGATGGTCTCTCATGATTTCTCTCTTTCCTTCTTTCAACCTTCACACTTTCCCATCAGACCCAGTGGAGATGGAGTACCAGGAGGCCGTGAGTAAAATGACCCTGCAGCAGGTAATTGGAGATCTAGAGCCTTCCACCAGCTACAGCTTCTATGTGAAGGCTTACACGTCCCGTGGAGCCAGCAAAGCCTCTGAGACGGCTGTGGAGAGCACTCTGGGAGAAGGTATAAAAACATATTTAAAGAATCATGCAAACACAGGCTTCTTTTTTATGCATAATTGTATAATTGCCATTTATTTTAAGTGGTTAATTGTGCCGGCAGTAATTAACTGGACAAACACATTCTTTCTCTTGAAACTTCTTAACAATAAAGCATTCCCTCAGAGGAGTTTTTGACACAGCATAGTCTTTAATTCAAGGTTGTTCAGGGTAAAATTCCCACCTGTTGTTTTTTTTTTCTCTTGCTGATGAAATACATTCCGTCTGATCCTTTGTGTTTGCAATGCCTACAGTCCCTGCTCCACCAGCCTTGTTCACGAAGGTGATTAATTCGACGGTGGTTCAGGCCACATGGGAACCCTCCACTAAGATGGGCCAGCAGGAAGGGTTCAGTCTCTACTACCGTAAGGTCCTCGTCCCCATCTTCACCGGACCCGTTACCTTCCCACGTAATGTGACCCAGTACAACATCACTCAGCTGGGTGAGTCTGGCCATAGCGGCCTTTATTAATCAAAACTATGAGCAGAATGAATTTATTTATTATTTACATACATAATCAATTTTATCCTTGTTTTATCAAGACCCAATATTGATTTATTGTTGTTGCTGTTGTTTAACATTTAGCCTGATATAGGCATATGGTTTACAGCAAAACACAATTAATACATATTTTTATTTTTTTTTTTAAATTATAAGGTCAGTTGTTGTTTGTTTTTATGATTTTTATAGTAATAAAAATAATAACAATAATAATACGAATTTATTATTAGTAGTAGTAGTAGTAGTAGTAAACAATAAACATTATTAAAAATGATTAAACATTTATCCTGTTTTGCTTTATAGCCAAGTTAACATAGATTAATATATTATTATATTATTAATGCATATATTAATACAAATGCATATATTAATACATATTATTACAATTACATTTTTTTTGAGTATTCCAAAACCCTTTTTTCCTCTTTTTCGACAGACCCCTCTTTTGTGTATGAAATTAAAATTCTGGCTTTTAACCAGCATGGAGAGGGAAATGCCACCCTGCGCTTTGTGTCGCTCAAGGAGGCAGTGGAGAAATCAGGTGCCGCTGATGCAACACACAGGTTCACGCCTACACATGCAAGCAGAATAACTCACTCACACTGACTGTATTTGTGTGTGTTCTGTTCCTGCAGTGCTAAATACCCCTTGCAACTGTGTAAAAGATGAACAGAATAAAAGCTCCACCACAGGCATCATCATCGGCATACATATTGGAGTCACTTGCATCATTTTCTGTGTCCTTTTCCTCATGTTTAGCTACCGGGGCAGGTGCGGAATCAATGTTGACTATGTGTGGTATCATTTTATAGTGAATGCAGCCGCAGTGAGCATGGGCGGAAAAGAGTTTTACTTTAAATAAAGGTCAAAATGTTTCTTTGGATACAGAGTTAAGAGTTTTTTTCGTTGCAGGTTGATGATGTGTAAAACCGTGCAGGCCACCCGACAGGCGGGCCGTAACCCAGCAGCAGGAGTCGTGCTCGAATCCTCCTCTTCCTCACAGGGGGCTCTGGCCCTCAACGGCCCCCACAGGTTCAGCTCAGATGGGAATGGAGGAACCCACACTGCAGAGAACTGCACCGAATCCAACGAGATGGAGAGACTCTTCTCAGGACCATCCCACTTCTCCCATCCACCTGACACCACCCACACAGTGAGCCTTGGGGGAAATGCATACATTTATAGATATCTGGATTGCATGGTTATAGTTCTTCTCGGAGAACAACTTATGAGTGCATGTAAAAGTGGAATGGAAAGAGATGCATTTGCCTGTGTACTGAAAGGGATCAAAGTAAAACCATAACCCTCTGAGCTCTGATGATATTCCTTGACCTCACAATAACTGAAAAGTACTGTAGTGTTTGGTAATGTGTTTTTTTTTAACCATGTGTTTGTGTGTGTTTCTTTTCAGATTGAGAGCTCTTTGGTCTCTTGTCCGTTGAATGAAACCCAGATGTCCACACTTCCCCTTGATGACTTCAGCCTGATGGAGGAGTGTGAGGTGCAGTTCTGGCAGCATCCAGCAGAGGGCCAACAAGATGAAGACTGATGAAGAAATGAAGGCCAAGGATATCCTCTACTCATACTCTTGTCCGACTCAGGTCAACTGAACTATTCATCTATTTTAGTTCTGTTCAGTTCTTTTTTTTTTTTTATCGTGCAAAGAATATATTATTCGTAAGTTAAGTTCCCTTTGTGGGAATCGCTGGACTATAATGCCAGGGGGTCCCTGTGGCCTCATGGTAGGTGAGGTTTTGCGATGGTCATTTATTATTTCTCATTGGTAGGTGAACAAATACACTCTTGCAGTTACAGCTGGCAGCATACAGTGGAAGTCTCCAGTAGTATCTATAATTGATTTTATTTGGCTTCTTCTGCACAACAGAGAAGTATTTTTCCTACTAAACCATATTCGACTTGCTGCCTCCTCTTAACCTACCAATGATTTTACAAGCCCATCCATCAGAGACCAAGACCTTCTTCCAGGGATTTCAAATTATTCTCAGGACTTTTTGTTTCACTGATATCAATGTTTTGTTTTGTTTTCTTAAGTAGGTTTTAGCCTTCATAAAGACTTTAGACTCGGCTATGTGAACCTTAGAATTTGCAACAAAAAACCTACCTCAGCTGGAATGAATGTCTTGTAGGAAGTCTTTGAGATCTGCATATTGTTGTCTGTTCTGTTTTTATACACATCAAGCGTTCAGTCAAAAGAGTAAAAGGTGCTTCTCTACCTCAGATTTCAAGGACTGCCGCTCTCCTACTCGTTGAAGCATAACAAGAAAAAAATCCAACATATAGCACTTCCAAATGTTGAAGTCAATGTTCTACCTCAAAATAACAATATTGTTATTGTCGTTGTGGTTATTTTCACATATTGAAACATAGCATCTTGTTTGTGAGATCCTGGCTTCACTATGTTAATGAATTGCTGTGTTTTGATATGTCAGTACCTCATGCCAGTTGACAGATGACATTGTTCAATGAATTATGCTTGTAAAGATGTTTTGATAGTGTCCTTGTATTCACGTAGGAATTTTTTGGTTCTATGTTTCCTGATCAGAGTATTTTTATTTTAATCACAGTCGACATAGTAAAATGGAAAAACTTTTTAAGATAAACTGCACTGTTACTAATGTCTTCAGGATAAAAAAATACTGCTCTCAGATGAACCGCTGAAAGAAGAGAGGCCACCGTACGCAACTTTGGATATAAACATACAATGATGTTTAGGTATTTGAATAGTTTGACGTGTTTTGCATGTCAAGAACTAGGGAGATCGACAAATGTGTAAAGTGTTCTTTACAGAAGTAAGCACATATACTGTTTCTATGGGTGCTGATAGAAGTAAATTGTGATATAGATTAGATACACATATCACATCTTCTGATATTTTGTGAAGAATTGAAATGGACTTTGCCTGGGTTGTAACTACAGGACTTGCGATCAATTATGAAATTCAAGCACCCTTAGATACTGTTGAGGCTGTTCAGATTCTCTGCTGCATGTTACGACGTGAACGCCAAACTATGGAAGAACTGAGCATTCTAGAATTCTCCAGGAAGTGAACATTCCATTAGAAGCCAAAGTCACTGGAGATTCTCATGGCTTCTATGTGGAGTTCCATCATTTTTTTTTTTTAATATCCCATGCCCCTCGTCCATGTTTTTAGTGCCACATTGATCAGGGAGCACAAAGTGCATCAGACACACGCACATAATCCGCACACATAACATCTGTTGGCATTAGACTTTCAGAATGCTGAGTAGAGAATGATGCCTGAGCTACCGCTGGTCATCTCTTCAAATGTCTGGCCAGCTATTGAATCGCTTTTCAATTGCTTTTCACTGTGTGCTCAGCCACACAATCCAAGACCAGCTGTTTCTTTTAGTGGGGAGGGAGAGTTGAAAGTACCAGCAAAATGTTCTTTCTCCTCTGGTGTCCCATAGTACTATGGTACATGTATATATTTTTTTAGTAACCTACCTCGACACAGCAGTCATGCTCTCAGGTCGCTCCTACTCTGATGGGGAGATTGTATTTTTTGTATAGTACACATGCATACATGCATACACACATCAGAGGAGGACATCTCCTTTGGACCCTTTAGCAGATCAGTGCATTGCATTAGCTTTTCATGCGCTTTGATTTTATTGAATGTATAGTATTATTTTTTCATGTGCTATGTTTGTCTGTATCAAATAGTCATGTTTACTTTATTTGGGCTGGTTCGGATGACTGGTCCATTGTATATGCCACTATCATTTTTTTTTTTTTTTTTTAATTTAAAAATGTAAACATCATCATCAGTGTGTGAAGATAATGAGTCAAATTTGCATATTTTCATAACGCCCACGAATTCTGTAATTAATCTTTTTTAAAGAAATGGACAAAGTAAGCCTAGATAATCAAAAAAATCCTATTCATGTAAGGTATATTCATTCAAATACTGGTTCTGGAACAGAATTGCACAGTATATCACAGTGTAGAAAAGACTCAGATAATGTGCTGTATATTTATTGTACCAATTGCATTGTAGTGTTGTCAGTGGAGACTGTAGAAGCTTTTGTGTTGTCTTTATACAGATAAGTGCTCAGTTCTTTGGCTGTGTTAAATGGAATTAATGGAAAAGAGTCTGAACAACGGAAGGTATGTGATACGCTGTGCTGTAGAACTTTGTCCCTAATAATGAAAGTCTCTATGAAATATCTGTTGTACAGTCTTGGTGCTCTTGGCATTCCTGTAATAAGACGAAACGGTTTCAGCTGTTGTGTAATGCAATACAAGCAATTCTCAATGCTGTTACATTTCCAAAAGTCATCTGCAGTTTTGTTGCTTGTTTCCTGATAGATTTGGTCTTGTGAGGTTTGTAAACTACTAGTGTGCAGATCAATACAATTGAGTATTTTTAAAACAGTAATGAGCATCATCAGGCTTCAAGATTCCAGTGTGATCTCTAGACTGTCTTACAGAAAGCAGGTCTTGATTTGGTTGAATTAGGGTGGATGTTTGAACACAAACATACAGCTGCTGTTTTCAATTTATCAGTTTGTGTCGTCCTTATCTGTGCTACGTCAGACCGATGGCATGACCCCATCTCTTTTTCTAATGTAGAGATTCATCTTGAATTTTTTACAGAGGTATTCAGCCCTTATCTGGTTTCAAATCAAGGGCCGTTTCGCATGCGTTGAACCTGTGATAATCCTCATGCTGAAAACTGTTACTGTGATAAAGCATTAGATCCACAGGCTTTCTGAGTGGCTCATAGTGCTTGATCTTGCTTTGTTTCCATTCAATATTTAGTATCGTTTCTGGCTCAAATCCATGAAAGAACAAAGAACATGTTTCCAAAATGGACCCCCGTCTCTAGAACCCACCTCGCACATGTATATACGCACACAAGTGGCCACATCCCTGTAAAGAAAGACATGTTTGTGTCAGCATTAGTCCCGTGTCCCAGATTTCCCCAGGGAGACTCAGGGATGAGGCATTAACATGTAGCTGCCTCAGCTCCCGCCAGCGCTATGGCAACACCGACCTATTCACAGCAGCAGAAAGACCTTCAAACTTTGAATCTGTAAAACAAACAGCTTTTTGTAGAGGATAGTATGTACCAGTTTCACTCTGTTAAGCCCCTTTCAGGACCCAGGATTACATGGGAGTGCACTTTTTGCTTTTGGTGAGAGGACGAATATGAGCCCAGCTGAGAGGAATTTATATGCTCGCTTTTACAGTTTCACACACACAGAGGCTTTAAACTTGTGTTTTTGAAGCAATCACAGCATGAGCTTTATAGAAGCGACTGGGGATTTCAGATGTTACCATGTGAAAATCTGGTCCTGTGATGATGTCTATTACTGTTAGTAAAATCTTAGTGCTGTACTGTTCATAAAAATTAATGGGAAATGTTTATAGTGATACTCTTACAGTGGAAACAGAAAAACAGCCTGTGGGGTTTAAAAAATAGAATGTTTTTACAGCGTAAATTATTTATGAAAAACAATTTGATAATTGAACTCTTAAGATTTCTACTTTTCTAGTAGAACCAATGGAATTACTTTAGGTGGGTGTTGAAGAATCCATTTAATGTGCTTTGCAGTTACTTCTAACGTTGAACGTTGTGATATAGTCTCAAACTAACACAAGTTATGGTTATGCTTTTGATACAGTGTGACAGATCCATATTTTAAATATTTATTCCCACTTGACTTTTAGGCTTCCATAGTGAGTTTATTGCTGTATTGGTTTTCCTGTTTGTTTGTTTTTTATTGTGTGGTAAACAACAACATGACATGATGGAATCCACAGACCTTGAAAAAACTGGAATATTCATAATTGTCATTGTGAAGTACTAAAGTATAAATCCTGTGCTGTTTCCACGGACTTGTTTCTACTGTTGTCAAATTCATATTGATAAAAATGAACATATTACAGATTAGATTAAGGCTAGTTGGCAAGCACAAACTGGATGGCACTCCTGCATTTCTTGTGTTAAAAAATGACAACAAAGAAGTTGGATTTGATCCTCTTTTTAACCTCATCTCAGCTAATTTAAATCTAAAGCAGTTTTCAGTTTTGGGTGTACTACGGTGAATGTGAAGATGACCGTCACTTCTGTAAAACTGTGTTCATGACTGAAACACTGAAAATCTCCTTAATATGGTGCTATTTCTGCCACTGCTGCGAATCACAAGATGCTCTTGTCAATTTTTAGCATTTTCATGTTCAGCTTGTCTTCTGTTTGGACATATTCATCTCCTCTTCCACAAAAGAGTGAATTTCACCTTGCATTCACGACTGCACTGTAAAGTTCTGTGTTTAAGACCTGTGTACCACTTTGTGAAGACTTGACAGATTGATTTACTGTCAAAGTGTGTTTTGTTCATTAAGGGAAATGAAGGAAATTATGCATTAATGTCTCAGCGCAAACTGTATTTGTGTATAGCCATTTAACCACCCTCAGAGCTGCATATGATTATGGAAATGTAACATTCTTGCAGGGTTAGCACAGACTATTCAAATGTGTGTCTCTGTAATCCACCATACAAACTTTAATTCTGGAGCTCAGCAGGAAAACAGGCATGACAGCAATGCCTGGGGACAAACTCCAGCAATCACGGGCTTTTGTGCTGTGTATGACCTGTTTCACCATCCAGCCATTTCTCTTCACAGAAAGGGTGTCATTTTAGAGGAAATGAAGAGAGCACAAGAGATGATGCTCAACTGAGCAGATGTGAGATGTTCAGGTTTCACCATTCAGTTCTTCATGTAACTCACTCTCTGTAATTCAGGTCCGGGTGAAATTACTGTTTCTGCTGCATTGGAAACACTGTTTCTACCAGTTTATCTTCTCCAGATTTGATGTCTGTAACCCCCTCTGACCACAGACGGTCAGTGCTGTGTATGTACATATGCATATATTTGGATGTGTATATGTATATTTATATAAAGAAAGAATACTAGACCGTTTTTAGTGGTTTGTATTGTTTTAGGGTTCATTGTGAAACACTGTTTAAAGTCAGTAACAATGATGACAATAAACTAGTTCTAGTTTTTAAAAAAAAAAGATTCCTTTCTTTGTCAATGAATCTTTCATTTTCCTGTATGTATTCACAGCTCACCTTTCCATAATTGTTTTGGTGAATTTGTGCCTGTAAAAATTACCGTTCAACAGTTAGGGGCCAGTATGATTATTATTAATATTGTTATTTTATGTTTATGAAAGCAGTCTCACCAAGGCTGCATTTTTCCATTAAAAAAAAAAGCAGTAATATTGTGAAATATTACATCCAAAAATAGTATGTCATTTATTTGATGCTGAAGTAACATTTATTATAAATATTGAAAATATTGTGGCATCCTTGCTGAATAAAAGATAAAAGATAAAAAAATAGAACCTCATATGTTTGAACAGTTGTGTGTGTTTATATATAGTGTGTTTGCAAACGTGTGTGTCTGTAGTTGTGTGTGTGGGTATCTGAATTTCCCTCGTCAGCTCTCTGCAAACTCAGCTAATTGACTAGCTGCAGTGTTCAGTATATTGCACATGGATTGATTGCACTGCATGTGGAAATGCATGAATTATTTACCCAGACACACAGGCATAAACATTTATCAGACTATAGTTCACAGCAATTGCAACTTTGTCATGCAGTATCCCTAACTAAAACATCCAGTCATAAATTATTTTGGTTTGTTTATTTCTTCACAGTTTGGAAATGAATATGCGATTCCTTAATGTTATGTTCGATCCTTCAGTGGGTGTGCCAGACTGCTGGAGTTAGCTTTATTTTCAATCATTGCTTTCTCCTGCAGAAGGATTCCAATCAGGATTCAAACCTGTGCAAACAATGATTAATTTGGGCTCTGATTTTCATAGTAACAAGGTGACATCGATTCAGTGTTGAAATTCCATCAGAATCATCATTTTGGTTGAGGTTGAAAATTCAATGCTAAATAATATTAGATCAATGTTGATAATTCAATGCTTTTCAGTGTTGAAAAGACAAATATTGAATCAATGTTGATTTTTGGTCAGCATTTCACTGGTGAAACTTTAGACTGTCAATCCCTCATTCAACACTTAAATAAGGTACATTTTCCTGAAATGTAGTGAGCACATGCTCATCAAACAATAAATTCTGTACATTTAGTTAACTCGTCACCACTAGCAGCACCGTTAAATAAACAAATAAAACTGTCTTGTGGATTAACAAAGAACTGTGACCACAGAACTCAGATAAACCAGATGGATATTATTATTATTATTATTATTAATATTATTATTATTAGCAGCAGTAGTAATGTTTTTACATTAGTAATTAATGTGTTCATTACCCGTTTTTGGCTAGCTAGAGGAGTATATTCAGCCAGAGACTGACAATGACTAAATGCTCCAATGAATGTCCTTATAATTATTGTGATCATCCAGTTCATTAACTTAAATTAAACATTTTTATTTTTAAATCAAAATCCTTTTAAATTATATAATTGCACATTTAAATTACAATTATCATTTATATTATTTATAATTTATATACTCATTATAATTATCAGATTTAAATCATGTGGAATTTATATTTAATGAATTACCTAAGAATACATGTTAATAGAGAGAATAGAGAGAATTCAGAGAGTTTTTTCATGCTCCACAATTCAGTCCATTAGGCAGCAGTAATGCAGCTAAAGCTGGCTGCCAGCCGCCAATCAAATCAAAGCGCGGGAAAACAGATTTCAAATGCCAAACGGGCGGAGACCTTTAAAGGGCAGCGGCATAGTGTTTTTTGTTTTGTTTTGTTTTTTTAAATAAGAGGTAAGTAATAAAATATTACTTAAAAAAAAAAAACTTGACAAAACATAACGCCTAGAAATAATTATATATATAAAAAATCCTTGTAACTTAACTTAACGTTACTTTCTTTACAGAGAGTTCCCTTTATATGACTACAGCTGACAGATGCTGATCCTTTACTCAGCTACGAACACAACAGATTCACCTCAGAGAAAAGAAGTAGTGATTTCATTTCATCTGTAAGTTATTTCACTATTCATCTTCCGTTACAACTGATGTGTTTTTCTGGGTAAGTCGAGTGAACTGCGAGTCTCATGAACGCGCGCCGTCCAGACCAACGAGCGGCCGAGGTAACGTTAAGAGTTTTATTAAATATATTCAGTTTCGCTTTGTTTTTCCACCAAACCCTGTAATGTGTGTGTTTGAACACAGTGTGTGACAGCACGCGCAGGCTGATCGCGATTTTGACTTTCCTTCCTGAAAAAATAATACCTAATACATATTTCTACATTATTCGTGCCATCGACTTTATTTGAATTTCGTGGGAGGTAAAATAGGGAAAACCTTGCATTGTTTGATTTTATGTAATTTTTATGTTATGTGAACAATTTTATATATTACTTTTGTTTTACTGTACACCTTTGACACACCTTAAGTCAGTACGTCACAAAACCAATTACAACCAATGTTTGATTAACCTAATAGCTATGTTTTTCATTCTGCATTTTTCCCTTTTTGTAGGCCATCATCAGAGGGACATTTCCTTGGTTTGCTCACATCAGGTAAGAATGAATTTCTGCTGATTGTTCCCTGTGACAGGTGTTGCATACTCTTAATTTTTACTTTTTTTTTTTTTTTTTTTTTTTTTTTTTTATCTAGGTCAGAGGATGGCAAGTCATTATTAAATGTACAAAATGCATGTCTTAAAGCATCAGTTAATACAACTTTTATTTTGTAAAGGGAAGTAAGATTTTATTTAAGCTGCAGCAGTAAATATTAAAAGAGGCATAGTCTCATCTCCAGTCCTCCCAGAATGTTTTAGATGTCTCACTAATTAAAACACCTGGTTCAGCTCTAACAGGGCGGGAGGAGGCCTGAGGACTGGAGCTGAGAAACTCTACACTAAGGGTTATGAAAAATTAAGGCTGTGTATCATATAAGTTGTTGATATACTGTGTTTTTTTTTGTTTGTTTGTTTGTTTGTTTTTTTTCTCAAACTGCTTTCCCATTGCTTCTTCTGAAATGAGTGGAATACTGGCTGAACTAGTGTCTGGAGGTCTGGGGTTTCATGAGATGGCAGCTACCAGAGCGGAGTCTTCAAAGTGAAGATGCCAGATGTGTGATCACGGTAATTTACATTTTAAGATTTATCTATTTAGTTATTTATTTATTTATTGACAAAAGCAAGTTTTTCATTCAACACGGAAACTACATTCCCATGACATTTATTTGTAACCTATCCATGTTTTGTGCAAATATGTTGCTGACGCCCTTATAGGTTGGCTGTTTTGCTGTTGGAGGAGCATCAGGTGAGGCATATATTAGGATGCTGGGCTGTCCTCTAACCAGTGAGCCGGCTTCTCAGATGAACTGGGCAGTAGGAGATCGAAAGATCAGCATGAACAAAAAAAAAAAAACTAATTTAGAGACACGAGGCTCCAAGGTATGCATGGTAAGCCTCCACATGTGTCCTTTGGTCTTAAATTCAGTTTGATTTAATTTAAATCCATTAAAAGTCTTATCTTAAATGGAATGTTTTCAAGAGGTCTTAAATTTGGAGACAGAAAAAAACAGTTGCAAAATAGCCTAATATGATTATTAAGGGTTAAGGCCCGTTCAGACCGAGAGCCATAACTTTAAAAATAACTATGTTCATCTGTTTATTTTAAGCACACTCATCTGCTTTTTAGAACTCTGTCTTTATCGTTATCGTCCTTGGTGTGAACAGGCCTTCAGTTCACTCAAAATTTAAAATTTTGCCATTTATCCGCCCACATGTTCCAAACCTGTATCAGTTTTTTATTTTTATTTTGTTTATTTATTTATTTTTTACAAAAGATGATATGTTGAAGAATGTTGCTAACCCAACGCTGACGGCATTGAAACCACTGACTTCCATTGTACAGGGAAAAAATACTATGGAAGTCAATGGCTACCGTCAACTGTCTGGTTACCAACATTCTTCAGAATATCTTATTTTATGTTCAACAGAAGAAAGAAACTCATACAGATTTGGAACATTTATATACTGACTATATATTCTTTGAGTTTGTATGATATAATTTATAAAAATATAGAATGAGGCAATGCCATTTATATCAATATACAGTAGTTTGATATTATAGGCACATCTTAAAAATAGAGGGCACAGAGTGAGCTGCTGTGTGGAAAGTGCATAATACAATTTGTTCCAAACATGAAAAATGCTTTATATTAAGGGTTTCAAAATAATATTTGTCTATAGGTGCTTAAAATTTCTATATTAAAATTAAATAGTCTTAAATTTGAATTCACCATGTTTTAGCTTGAATGTAAACTTACAAATGTCCAAATACTTAGGACCCACCTTCTTTCAGTTATACACTACCACTAATCAAATATTTTACAACATTGTGAAGTTTTAACATCCTGTTTGTTTTTATACTTTAGATGCTTGACAACAACAAGTGAAAGCTGAGAAAAAGGAGGCGTCAGAGATCATCTTTGCTGTGACGGTGCAAAAATGGCTCCGTTGTGGTCCTGAACGGCTTGTGGGCAGTGCCTTGTGGTGGAAAGCCCTGAGTTCATCAGACTATCCGTTTAATGAGGAGTAAAGACATCTTTTTTTTTTTTAATCAGAAAAGTAGCTTCAATCTGTGAAAAGTTCAAGTCCTAAACAGCAAACTGGTAATATTTCAGTCTGTAGTACTTTAGTGTTTCTGCCTTTGATGGTGAGTTTTCATTTGCATTTACTTCCATTTTGCAGATGCAGTTTGCACTTGTTAGCCTATATGTTGGCAGTTTTACAGGCTCTTCTCCTGGCGTTTGCTTTATAAATTCAGAATTTACTGTTCCATGTAATTAAGTCACTTTGTCATTCATTTTATCATATTCTGTGTGTAAATTGTATTTTAAGCTGTCTCCCATTTTCACAAGGCTAGTCCCAGACTAAAATGCATGTTTGAGCTGTCTTACCTGAAAATAACTTGCTCTGACAGATCTCAATGTCATTGCCATTTAACGTTTAACCTTTTTCTTTCTTTCTTTCTTTCTTTCTTTCTTTCTTTTATACTGTTATCTTAATGTCATTGCCATTGCCTGTCTCAAGATGCACACCAGTAATGTGTTTTATTTATTGTATTTTTATAAAAGCTGTTTAAGTATCCAAATTTAAGGCCTAGTTCTGGCTTAAGCGAAACCCTGTCTGTGAATCCGTACCTATATGTTTTGAAGTCGCCACCAAGTTTTTGTTTTTAAAGAATCACTTGTTTTACTTGAATGTAATGTTATTTTCCTGTTCAAATACTGTGGGGGCAAAAATAAATATTTTTGCTTGTAAACTGATGGATGTTGTTTACTTTGAGTGACTTTTTGATTCAAAACCATATTAATTGCAGTCCTGCATGTTCTCTGATAGAAAGGAGTAAGAAGCAGGATTGATTTGATAATGTTTCAATGTTGATTCAATGTTAAATAAGTGATTTAATTTGTTAAAGAAACGATTTTGACCATCTTGATCGATTTTTCATCATTGAATCAACGTTATTTGAGGGTGCAAACCTGACAAAAAATCGATATTAAACTTTAACATTGATTCAATGATAATTTGATTGATGCATCAACATTGATTCAATGTTGATTCAGTGTTGGTCTGCTATCTGGGAAGGTACTTAGTCAATACCAGATTCATTGATGTTTTTGCTTTACTTCCTTTAAAATAAGGCATACAACAGATAAATTGTATATTTAACAGAATTTTTAATTTGTTATAGTTCCCTGTTTCCCTGTTTTTGTGTGTGTGTGGTATATATGGTTTATGAGAACACAAATATAATGACATGGATATAATGTATAATGACGTTGGTACTACAACGTAAACATGGTTTATGAGGACACTTCCTGTGTCCCCGTAAAACAAAAGGCTTAAAAAACATACAAAACGGTGTTTTATGAAATTCAAAAATTGCCAGTAGTTTCCTGTGAGGGGTAGGTTTAGGAGTAGGGTGATAGAAAATACGGTTTGTACAGTATAAAAACCATTACGCCTATGGAGAGTCCCTGTAAACCACAAATTCAAGTGTGTGTGTGTGTGTGTGTGTGTGTGTGTGTGTGTGTGTGTGTGTGTGTGTGTGAAAGATGTATGTGTAATCTGTTTCAAAGTTGTGCTGCTTTTTTCATTATCTTTGTGCTGTGAATCAGAGAAAACTGAAGTTGTTTTCACAATTAGAATGTCTGTTCCTGAAACAAACACCCAGACAGCCCATATAAACCAGAGAAACCAACACTGCTGCCCTCCTCCACTGGGCCTCTCTGACTCACAGCAGACCAGAGGTCACACAGACCCACTCCATGCCTCACCTGATGCTTGCTTGCTTTCTTTCTTTCATAATTTCTTATGTCCTTATTTCTTCATTTTGGGACTTTTTCTTTCTTTGTTTTCTTTTGTACTTTCTTCCATCTTTTATTTTGCCCTTTCTTTCTTTCTTTCTTTCTTTCTTTCTTTCTTTCTTTCTTTCTTTCTTTCTTTCTTTCTTTTGTACTGTTATCCTTTATTTTGCCATTTCTTATTTTAATTCGTTATTTGTTTCTTTCTATCTATCTATCTTTCTTTCTTTCATAATTTCTTTTTTGGAATTTCTTTTATAATTTATTTTTCTGTCATTTCTTTCTTTCTTTCTTTCTTTCTTTCTTTCTTTCTTTCTTTCTTTTATACTGTTTCATGCTTTTTGCCATTTCTTTATTTCATTATTTGTTTCTATCTTTCTTTCTTTCATAATTTCTTTTATAATTTCTTTTTCTGACATTTATTTCTTTTGTAATTTCTTTAGTCACTTCTTTCATCGCTTCTTTCTTTCATCATTTCTTTTTCCCTTCTCTCTCTCTCTCTCTCTCTCTCTCTTTCTTTCTTTCTTGCTCTCCTCTTACAGCTTCCAGATCTCTCAGCTGTAACATGGCTCCCAGGTGGGTGGGGAGGAAAAACATCCTCCTAACATGTTGCTAATAATCAGAATCAGCCAGGCGGTTCCTGCTGCTTTGCTCTGATAGTAGGTGCTGTTGGTATATGTGAGGGCATCTTTGTGTTTGTTTGCACTCGAAAACATGAGGATGTCCATTTGGGACACACTGTGTACCAAATTCCATGTGAAAAGTTCATGTGGTGTGTGCTCCCATTTTAGTCAGTGGTTGCTGCCCTCTGTGTTGAAAAGACCTCTAAGCTTACATTTGTTTTGGGTGAGTCATTTCTATATGTGCATGTACATTAGAATTGCACAGTAGGATGTGATGCAACACCTAAACATTAGCAAAAGGAGCATTCGGACGAGAATATAAAAGAAGTGAAGAATGAGTCCAGGGAGTCGCTTTTGGCCAATCCAGAAATACTATTATATATATTTGCCAGAAATAAATCCACTGACCTTTATTGCAGCTGTGAGAGAGTGTCTTACATGAGCAGAGATATAGAGTGCTGATTCCACAGAGATCCACGTCCACACACGCTCACACATACAGTTGTGATTAAATCCCAGCAAACACACTGTAAACCCGTGCACTTCTCGACTCTGTTTGCCCCTCAGGAGAGGACAGGGAGCAGAGATGAGGTGGGGGAGGAAAAGACCCTCCCCTGGGCACCTGACAGCAGCCGTGTGTGAAACAGGACAATGAAAAAGAGAGAGAAATTATAAAGCCAAATTCATTGGCATTCATACAATATCTACAGATGTGAAAATCCACAGAAAAGAAGCCAGTCTGTGGCAGAACAGATAACCAAGTCTACAAAGAAATGTCTGAGATGTGTAGCTGTGAAGAAAGTGCAGTTTAAGACCAAGGAGTAAAAAGTTGCCTTCACATAGTAATACGGTAATAGTTATTTATTTAGTCTTTATTGGAGTGTCAGTAATATTTTTCCAGTTCATTCCTGCAGGGCTAATCACACTCCTTTGTGTGCAAGTCAAATTGCTTTTCCTGGCCTCTGTTCCTGCTGTACAGAGAATGAAGGTTTTTCTGCAGTGTGGAGCACATCAATGGAAAGCTGTAGAAGAACACTGTAGGGATGCAGTGAGAGAAAAAGGAAGAAAATAACAAAAGCAAATAGTGTGAGAAAGGTGGAAAAAACAGCAAATCCATTTCCACTGTGTAAACCTTCATATCAATACGGATACACAAAATGCTGAATGAACTCCCAGTGTGCATCTGCCCAGCTCTTTTCCATTTCTACCTCACCATGTCCAGCTGTTACTCTCACTCTGTTTATATCTCCAGAGAGGAGGTGCAGGAGGTGACCTCCTTCGACCAGAAAAACCCACAGTCCCTCCTGAGAGTTCATGACTGCCACATACTGTCTGGAGAACTATTGCTGGTCTGTGTGAGTGTGCACCTGTTGCCAGCAATGCTCCAATGGACATAACAAACAAATTTGTAAGTTATTATATATTATATATTATATCTCTAATTATAATTTTTCATAGTTAATAACATTATATATTGTATTATATTATATTATGTTGTATTGTATTGCGTTGTGTTGTATTGTATTGTATTGTATTGTATTGTATTGTATTGTATTGTATTGTATTGTATTGTATTGTATTGTATTGTATTGTATTATAATAATATGCCCTGAAATGAAAGAGCAGCCCTTCCCCTGAGTAGCTAGCATGTGTGCCACTTAGGTTGTTTATTAAAAACGTATGTTTTCTGAATGTACACTATAACACATGCAGTATGTGTTAAATGGCTGCCGTTTATGTAAATATGTAGCACTGATTTTGAAACAAGGGATTTGGAAATGTTCACAGTAAACACTGGTGACCTAGATAGGGTTAAAATAGGTTAGAGAGATTCACATCCCCTGTGTTGTTCTACATGATAGATACAAAGAAGCAATATTTCTCATGTCAACTTTTGCCTGTAAATTAAACAAAAAACAATGCAGGCAGGTTTGAGAGAGATATAAATAGACGCTGATGTTTCTACAAATTCAAAGACCATGTGTCTTTTTTTTTTTTGCATTATGTTTGACATACCTGAACTTCCTTCAAGTAATAGACAGAGAATTATATTCCCGGGTGCATGAAAATCAAGCACAGATCCACAAGAACAAAAAAAAAAACCTTTCCAATAATGTTTTGCACAGCAGAACTGAAATGGTGAGGAAAAGAAAGAGAGAGCATTATGAAGAAGAATGAAATACTATGTTCAGAATTTATGGATATTCTCTTTATTTTTGTAACCAGGTCCTTGTTTCCTCCACTGGGATGCAAAGCTACAAAATCTACATAAGAGTCACCTGGAGAGAGCATCTGTTTCCTGAAAAACAGCTTTACTGTGATGAGAATTGGGTTTCCCAGGAGAGCACAACGACAAGATGTGTCTTCAAACTCCTCAGACACAAGTTAGACAGGTAGCAAAAGCTCCTGAAAAAAATTAATTTGACTGAATCTTCCATTTCTTTCTCTCTTCATCCATTCAATTCCTAATGCATGTACCTATAGTGCCTGCCTCAGATGAGGACACAGACCATTCATAGATTATCTGATGCATGTTGGACACAACAATGGCAGGAGCATTCTCAAACTGGCAAACTCCAACCTGATTGGCTGGCAGATATACAATACCTTATAGGAAACAAAGATGTATACAAGTTTAAGGCTGTAACAAAGAGCCATTTATAAGAACATCTGTTTACTATTTTGTAAGACTTGTGCCATCTTTGAAAGATGATCAAGATTTTATTTTTATATTATTTTAATTGTACATTTTTTTTAGATATTTCATAGCAACAATTTTGTGTGAGATGCTTTGTCACATGCAAGTAAATAGAATTCCTGTCTATTCTATTTTGTTTTAAAATTAAAATGATAATTTTAAGGCAGGGAGGGAAAGCTATTTTGATAAGATTACAAGGGCACATCAATTAAAAAAAAAAAAAAGGGCTAAAATTGGGTGGGCATCACTCTAAGAGGCCCCGTCACTAGTTTAAGAGCTGAGGCCTGGGTACAGACTCCAGAGGTCATGGTGAGGCAGAGAGAGATATGATTGTTTGCCTAGCTGTCTGCTGAATTTGGGAAAGACAGGTGATTAGTGATGGATTTGGTGGGAGTTGCTATGACCTTCTTCATGAAGAAAAACGAAGACTGATCAAAGGATTCCTCTTACATCATACATTGGAGGGGGTTTACGTGTGAGAGAAAAAGAGAGGGGGACACCGTCCCACAGGAACGGCATTCCTCCTTGTCCATCTTTGCCTGCAAATCCCTCCTGTCTTTTTTTTATTTGCATTTTAACCCACACCTCCAGAATAAACAACTATACACTTTAGGTCCTCTTACATGTGCTACAGAAGCACCTCACTTTGTCACTCACTCTAAAGTATGTTAGCAAACTCACCAGCACTTATATGTAATGAATTTACTTAAAGCTGACGTAAAAAAGATGTGACTCTTATGTATCTATAATTAAACTCATCCAGCCTTATGGAAATAAGAATCTGGGAACAGGAAGCCTTAAGGAACAAAAATTCCAATTTGTCCTTTATTCATCAGGTGAAGATGTCATGTCCTGTTATTTTGATCTGTGTGTATTTGAAGCAAAATTCAATATCTTACAGTAGATAGAGATTGATGCTGCAAAACATGGCCATGAGAAAGAAAGATAAAGGCGCAAGGATAGAGAGACAGAGAGCGAGAGGAGGCTTTTGCCAGTGTATATAAGTCCTGCACAAAGAGACTTGTGGTCAGTCAATCCCTGGATTTCTGTACGAATAGGGAGGATTTATTGCATCACATGCATAAAATTTCTCAGCAAGGATCTCTTGTATGAGTATTTATTCTCTACTGAGGTTCAAGATGTGATTATAAGTTCAGTATGAGTAAACATGTGACCTGGTTCCACCTGTCAGTGATTCCGGCTTTACATTTACATGCAGGTCAATGGTGATTAATTCTTACAGGACTCATCATGGTGGGTGAGGGGGCTGTAAAAGGCTGGAGGAAGAAGATCAGGTTTGGCTGTTAATCACTGAATCAATATTAAGTCTTTAAATAACTAGATCTTGACAGAGGAAAATAAAGGTTTATTGTTTTTTTGCTTTGATCAGTGAATCATGTTATATACCATGGCTCCTCAACAGAGCATGACAAATGCTTTTTTTTAGCATTATAGCAGCATTATAGCATTCAAAGCTTTGAAATCCTAGTCAGTGTATGTTCATGTTCTTCATGTCAAGCTGTTGTTTATTTATTGTTGTATTCATTTTTAACTTGTCGAGTGACGGGGTGTGTTTTTTTTTTTTTTTTTTAGCTTTTGGACAGAAAGATCCATCAATCTTGTTATTAAATAAAGACATCAAACTATTCAAAACAAAACAGTTAGCTTAGCTAAATGCTATACTGCTACCTGCTGGCGAAAAGCAGGAACCTGTATCCTACAAAACAGCTATTTTCCACACTTTACATTACATTATGAGGCTAACATATTTTCTCAGTCATGAAGAAATATTTAATTTATTCAGAAATATAAATTCTATCGTGTTGTATCCTTAGAAATCAGCATTTACTAAACAGATTCATCTTAGTACTCATATGGTGTCTATTTCTATCCGCACAATGAGAATTGTCTGTTTTGTCTAAATGTTACATTTAGTAATAACTCCCTCATTTTACATCAGGATAAAAAAAATTCATTCACAGTACAGCAGTCAAATGTTAAAATTGATTCCTTTTCTCTTCTCTTTGTGGTTGCACTGAACTGAATTGCTGTCATTAGTGAGTGCACAAACCTGCTGAATAACAAAGAGATATAAAAGCTCTTAGTGCTGTCAGTCAGTATGAGGTCAGGGCTATTCTTCACCACAGTAGTCAAACACGTACAAAAAAAGGAAATGTAAACACTTTCTGTGTGCATCTTCAGCTTCCTGACTATCCCTCATGCCAATTAAGGTCCCAGTGCTTAAACAAAATCCCCAGGCTTCGGCTTCCTTGAACTGTTAAATATCAACCAAAGATTGATCTTTTTAATCTGGGCAAATAGTAATAAGCTGTTGTTGTTGTTTCAAGATTTACTTTTTTATTTATTTATTTTTTTTCGTTAGAAACATTATTTGAAATATTTTTCTCTACCTATAGCGTGGGACACCCATCCCGAGGTTCACTAGAAGTTCACTAGTTCACATGCAGATGAACCTGACCTGTCATTAACCGCACAGCACAGATCTCACCCATAGCAATACCTGTTATACAGTACACCACCATCATCCCTCCTATTGCCTTGGGAAGGACTACTTTATTCATAGTTCATCATTACATTTCCTCAAACAACATCAATATAATATTAATTAATATTTAGTGACTGACTAGATTATATCAGGATTTATTTATTTTTTTCATTTTGAATATGTGCCAGCCAGAGGTAGATGTGTGTTCCATGAGTCTAGGTTTTTCCAAGGTTTCTTACCTCATCCTACCTGCACCCATTAGTTTTTTGTTTGTTTGTTTGTTTGTTTGTTTGTTTGTTTGTTTGTTTTTCCTTGCTATGGTCTCTTTTGGATTGCTCCTTTGGGGTTTTAGATTCAGAAGACACTTTTATCCAAAGCGATTTACAAATGAGTCAAAACAGAAGCAACTTATCATTCAAGAGCCAACTGTATCAGCAGTAGTTCAGAAGACCGAGCTAAAATGTAAATGTGGAAAAGTATAGAATTAAGAGTAAAAACATGTTCCACCACAGAAGAACAGTAAGAAATCTACTGTCTTCTGCATTTATTTTTTCAATATAAGTCATATTCAGGTCAAGTAAAGGTTGTGCATAATCATATGAGTCATATTCAGGTCATGCTAACATGGGTTTGCCACTGTCTCATTCGTTTCACCTCCTCTCCTCCCTGTTTAATCTCAAATTCAGGCCATTGTGCCCAAGGTGTGTTTGAGCCGGAGTGGGTACTGGGTTTATTTAGACATGCAGAGGAGCTCCAGGCTGCACTGGAAACCTGTCAACATCTTTCAAGCCAGCAGTCACTCACTGTCCAGGGAGCCACAGCCTGGTGCTCTTCTGCACAACACAACACAACACAACACAACACCTCACTATCCTCTTCTCTTCTCTGCTCTTCTCTTCTCGTCTCGTCTCGTCTCGTCTCGTCTCTTCCTTTCTCTTCAATTTTATTGAAGGGCATGAATAATGAATAAATTTGTTGTTGTTTTTTTCTAATGTAGAAAAGATTTTAATATGAGTTCATTGCATATTAAGCATTGAGCATGTTGAACCTTAATTTACTTAGCTTTTATCCAAAGCGACTTACAAATGAGGAGAATAGAAGCAATCAAAACCAACAAAAGAGCAATGATATGCAAGTGCTATGACAACTCTTGGTTAGCCTAATGCAGTACACGTAGTAAGGTGTTTTTTATGTAATAAATAAAAAGAAAGCAAATAGATAGAATAGAAAAAGAATAGGGAACGCTAGAATTAGAGGGTCTTTTTTATTATGAATAAAAAGAAAACAAGTAGATAGAATAGACAAAGAATAGAGAAAGCTAGTGTTAGAAGCCTTTTTATTAAAGAGAACAGGCAGTTAGAAAACAAATAGAGAGTGCAAGTGTTAGAGGGCTTTTTAATAAAAAAGAAAACAAATAGATAATTAAAATAGAGAGTTAGAGGGTCAAAAAAGATGGAAGATGTGTGTGTTTTAGCCTTTACTTGAAGATGGCTAAGGCTGCTCAGAGTGAGTTGGGCAGAGGATTCCACCTGGAGGGAACAGTTAATGTAAAAGTCTGTGAAAGTGATTTTGTGCCTCTTTGGGATGGCGTAATAATGTGCCATTAACTTGCAGAACGCAAGCTTCTAGAGGGCACATAAGTCTAAAGTAGTGAATTTAGGTAAAGGAGTGCAGAGCCAGTGGTGGTTTTGTAGGCAAACAGCAATGCCTTGAATTTTATGCGAGCAGCTACTGGTATTAGTAGACAAATGGCCAAACATTTTCAGAAGCAGTGCAGTGGAATAAAAAAAAAAAAACCCTTCAAGTTGAGTCGCTTTTTAAAAAGTATTTTAATTTGTCTGCTGTGTTTTTAGAACACAGTGCCAATGCGAAAGTTGCTTCAAAAATTGCCAGATTTGAGCACAGCGGTCACCGCACGTTTATAGAAAAGCAGTGGCGACAGTTGGCAGTCTTTAAAGGGTTAGTTCACCCAAAAATTAAAATTAGCCCATGCTTTACGCACCCTCAAGGCATCCTAGGTGTATATGACTTTCTTCTTTCTTTCTACTGGTCTGCTCATCTCTTAATAATTGGAAATTTACTCCTTTACCGTCTCTGAGTTTCATCAGCTCCTTTGAATCACATTTGGTTACTATTACCTACCCTCTAAAAATCCATTTTGTAGTTGTTTATCGACCTCCAGGACCACTAGGTAACTTTGAGAAAGAATTAGATGTGTTGCTCTCAACCTTTCCTGAGGATGGTACTCCCTTAGTTATACTTGGAGACTTCAACATCCACCTAGATAAACCTCAGGCTGCAGACTTCCACACTCTGCTTGCCTCTTTTGATCTCAAGAGAGTGTTAACTACGGCTACTCACAAATCAGGCAACAAACTGGACCTTATTTACACACGACACTGCTCCACTGATCATGTGCTGGTTACTCCACTGCACACCTCGGATCACTTCCTCCTCACTCTTAACCTCAACATGATTCCTGACACAACACATACCACATGTCACTTTTCGACGTAACTTATGCTCACTCTCACCCTCCCGGCTATCTGCTATGGTTTCATCTTCGCTTTCTCCCCCTAAACAGTTATCATCTCTTGATGCTAACACTGCTACTAATACTTTCTGTTCCACTCTGACATCTTGTTTAGATACTTTCTACCCCTTTTCTTCCAGGCCAGCCCGTACCACCCCTTCTCCCCCTTGGCTATCTGACGTTCTCCGCGAACATCGTTCTAAGTTCAGGGCTGCAGAAAGAGTATGGCGCAAATCACAAAATCCTACAGACCTTAATTTATATCGATCACTCCTCTCTGACTTCTCTGCTAATGTCTCCACTGCTAAAAGGACATACTATCATGACAAAATTAACAATTCGCCTAACCCTCGCATGCTCTTTAAAACATTTTCCTCCCTCCTTTGTCATCCTCCTCCCCCTCCTTCATCAACTCTAACAGCTGACGACTTTGCCACATTCTTCATTAATAAAATTACAAACCTCACTGCACAGTTCTCCACACCACAAACTGTCAAACACATCTTACCAATAAACATACACTCGTTCACATCCTTCTCTCCACTCTCTGTGGCAGAAATCTCTAAACTCATCCTTTCCAGTCATCCTACTACTAGTCCGCTTGATCCTATTCCATCTCATCTCCTTCAAGCCATTTCTCCTGCATATGACCTGCACTCACTCACATCGTTAACACATCCCTTCACACTGGAGTTTTTCCCTCAGCATTTAAACAGGCTCGTATAACCCCACTTCTTAAGAAACTCACTCTTAACCCAACTCTTTTAGGGAACTATAGACTGGTTTCCCTTCTACCTTTCATTTCAAAAACACCTGAATGAGTTGTGTTCAACCAAGTCTCTGCCTTTCTCACACAGAACAACCTCCTGGACAGCAACCAATCTGGCTTCAGAAGTGAATATTCGACCGAAACTGACTTGCTCTCAGTTGTTGAAGCCCTAAGACTTGCAAGAGCGGCTTCCAAGTCTTCATTACTTATCTTGCTGGATCTGTCCGCTGCTTTTTATATGGTCAACCACCAGATCCTCCTATCAATCCTATTGAGAAAGGCCATCTCAGGAACCGCACTCCAGTGGCTCAGTTCTTGGACCACTTCTCTGTCTACATGGCATCACTAGGTTATGTCATTCAGAAACATGGCTTTTCATATCACTGCTATGCTGATGACACTCAACTCTACCTCTCATTCCATCCTGATGATCCGACAATAGCTGCTCACATCTCAGCATGTCTAACAGACATTTCTTGCTGGATGAAGGACCATGACCATGACCTTCAACTCAACCTAGCTAAGACAGAACTGTTTGTAGTTTCAGCAAACCCCTCACTTCATCACAATTTCACCTTCCAGTTAGGCTCATCAACCATAACTCCTTCAAAAACAGCCAGAAACCTTGGAGTTGTGATTGATGATAAGCTGAATTTCTCAGACCACATTGCTAAAACTGCCCGGTCCTGCAGATTTGCTTTATACAATATTAGGAATATCAGGCCCTTTCTTTCGGGACATGCAACACAACTCCTTGTTCAAGCTCTTGTTCTGTCCAGACTTGACTACTGCATTGCTCTCTAGGCAAGTCTTCCAGCCAATTCCTTCAAACCTCTACAATTAATTCAAAATGCCGCTACAAAATTAATCTTTAATGAGCCAAAAAGAATGCGCGTCACACCTCTGTTCATCAATTTGCACTGGCTACCAATAGCTGCTCGCATAAAATTCAAGGCATTAATGTTTGCCTACAAAATCACCTCTGGCTCTGCACCCCTTTAGCTAAATTCAGTACTTCAGACCTATGTGCCCTCTAGAAGCTTGCGTTCTGCAAGTGAATTTCATTAACTTTTGACTTTTTCATTAACTGTTCCCACCTGGTGGAATGACCTGCCCAACTCTATCCGAGCAGCTGAATCCTTAGCCATCTTCAAGAAACGGCTAAAAACACATCTCTTCCATCTTTATTTGACCCTCTAACTTTAACACTCTCTATTCTAATTCTATTTTATCTATTGGTCTTCTTTTTATTTAAAAACAAAAAACAAAACACACACTTGACCCTCTATCAATTGCATATTAGCTTTTCTTGAAAAACTAACAATAGCTTTCTTTTTTCTATTCTATCTACTTGCCTCTAAAAAAAGCAAAAAAAAAAAAACAAAACTAGGTTTCTTTTTTCTATATTCTATCTACTCGTTTAAAAAAAAAAAAAAATCTTGCTACGTGTACTGCGTAGTACTAAGCTAACCGAGACATAGCACTTGCATGTTGTTGCTCTTTTGTTGGTTTTGATTGCTTCTATTGTCCTCATTTGTAAGTCACTTTAGATAAAACCGTCTGCTAAATGACTACATGTAAAATGTAAATGTAAATCCAATCAGAGTTATAATAAAAAACTGTCCTGGCTCTTTGAAGCTTTAGAATGGCAGTGGGTGGGTGTTTCTGTTCAACAGTCCAAAAGCACATCCATCACAATAAAACGTGCCTCACACGGCTCCGGGGGGTTGAATAAAGGCCTCCTATAGTTAATCGATTCATTTTTGCAAGAAAAATATCCATATTTAAAACGTTATAAACACTTTTCTCTCACTTCTGCTATCTGTCGTACACGGAAGTCGTTCTGAGCAGATGACGTAAGACGTACAAGAAGCGTAAGCTCCAGTGATTAGTGACAAATACACTAAGAGAGGAGAGACAGCAAAACAAAAAGCCGGTCATGAATTAGAAGCACAAAATGAGGATTTGTAAAGAAAAATGTCAGAGGATTTCGATATAAGCCAAGAGGAGACTGGTTTTCCTTTGCTAAAGCAAGGAAACATTGCTTCCTTTGCTCCTGAAACAAACTCGTGAGACTAGCATACTCTCACTGGCGCATGCACTGCGGAACGGCTTACACGTATGACATTTAGTGGAAGTGAGAGAAAAATGTTTATAACATTTTAAATATGGATATTTTGGATATTTAAAGTAAACAAACCGGAAGTAAACAAACACTACTGCACGTTGCAAGGAGACGGTTAGCAGTTACTTATGCTGTGGCTTCTTGTGGGACTATTTTCTTTGGTGCGGAGAAAAATATATAAAGAATATATATATAAAATATTATATATAAAAAAACTGGAAATATTATGTCTAAAATGTAAGTTAATCAATATTAACTTATTTATTGAACTGTTGTATAAAAGTAATGTCACAGACACAGTCACAGTCATTTTGAATTTTGAGTTATGTTGCTGATTGCTATAAATGTTGACATTGTGTACATCATCTATGTCTCTCACTTACACACACATAAAGCATTATACCACTAAATTCTGCTGTGTTCATATCAGCATCCCCTGTGTGAGGTTATACTGGTGTAAAATATTTCAGGCATGTTTTTGGTTCATACCCAGCACTCCCTGTAGATCAATAAGCCGCTAATCTGTAACAACCCTGGGGAGAAATATGTGTGCTTGTTTATGTGTGTGAGGATGTAGCTGTATGTCCTTGTGCTGGATTGCACACTGTTGCAGCTCATCTTAGTCTGATTTGCACTGTCTCCCCATGAGCTTTAATGAAAGGGCAAGGGAGACTTTTCCACCTTGATTTGTGTCTGTGTCACAGTGTTTACATGTAATGAAAAAGTCTTTGCTTTGTCCTTGTGCATTGGTGTGATTTCTAAATACATGTGGAGGGTTGTGTGCATGTGTGTCTGAGGTCATGCTTGGAACGGGAATAAAAAACAGGAACTTACTTGACGAGACTGTTCAAATCAAAACACACATGATCATTACTCTCCTCACTGATTGTCTCTGGCATAAATTGGATGAAAAGCAGATATGAATTTCTGGAAAGGGTGCAAAAAAACACTGTGTTTAGTGTCTCATTGCTGTCACAAAGCACATCAAAAAGCATCACAAAGCACCCTTAGCTTTCACTGGGCTTTCTGAGTTCATATTCAAAGAACATCTAACAAAACAACTACTCACTCCTGGCAGTCATGCATGCAGTCAAAAACAAAAACATTCTTTAGTTAAAGAAGCAGTGTGATTCAAGTCAAGTCGATTCACCTTTATTTATATAGTGCTTTATACAATACAGATTGTGTCAAAGCATCTTTACAGTGTTAAACAAGAAAATAGTGTCAATAATGCAAACAAAATTCAGCTCTCCTGTAGAGCAGCTCTAAAAAGAGGACAATGGTAAACAGTCAATTTTCCAGTTAAAGTCAGTTCATCGTTGATTCAGTGATGTCATCGTCCAGCTCAGTTCTGTTCTCTTCCAGTAGTATCTCTGGAATCAAGTTGATAATATTGCCAAAACGTATTTCCAACTAAGAAAGCCAAAGGTGACAGTGGCAAGGAACCCAAACTCCATCGGTGACAGAATGGAAAAGAAGAAGAAAAAAAACCTTGGGAGAAACCAGGCTCAGTCGGCGAGCCAGTTCTCCTCTGGCCAGAAGAAACCACATGGTTGGAACCACATTCTAGCCTGCAACACAAGTCAGACTATGCAAAATACTCGTCTGGTTCTCGTAGTCTTTGCTGAGAATTTATGCCGATGGCCAACAAGGTCTTCGCAGGGGATCTGTCTCCGGGACTCAACTAGTTGTGATGGTCTCTACTGACCATCTGATCTGGATACACTGTAAAAAAATCCAATTAACAAAATGTTGGAAGGACAAAAATATTTAAGTTGAGCTAATTTTATTGCTTGGGCTTAGTTGAAAAGACATTTTATATTAAGTCTACACAAATATATTTTAAAAACATTGAATGAAAGGTTATTTTCAAATCCAGTCAACATTCAGAATGCTAAATGTTGACTAAACTAATAAAAACAAATCCAGCCAACACTGAGATCATTCCGCACATGCACAAGCCTGAGTGACTTTGCGGGAGAAACAGCAGCGCCATCTCGTCAAGTTCACTCGTCAGGTAAGGGCCACTAAATAAATGTTATTTTGAGACAAAAACGTACAGCATATCCAATGTTTTTGAGTGGATATTTAGAAGTGTTTTATGTCGTATGTCCGAAGAAAAATGAATATTTATGTTAAAGGAGTCATATGATGCGATTTCATGTTTTCATGTCTTTGGAGTGTTACAAGCTGTTTGTGCATATATAAGATCTGTAAAGTTGCAAAGATTAAAGTCTCAAACCCAAAGAGATATTCTTTATAAAAGTTAAGACTCTGCCACGCCCTCCTAAAATGGCTCATTCAAACACGCCCCCACGTCTACATCACGGTGTGGGAAGATTTGCATAACACCGCCCAAACGTATACGCAATGAAAGGCGGCGTAACTTTTATTCTCGCTGTAGTATTGTTGTTGCCGCTGCCATGTCGTGGAGACGCTGTGTTTCGTTGTGAAAGCAAAAGTACTTTGTTTGGCCTTCCAAATGAGTACAGAACTAGAAATCAGTGGTTAAGTTATACACTGTAAAAAATAAACTGTTGAGAAAACTTTAAAGTGAAAAGTGAAAGTGACGTGACGTGGCCAAGTATGGTGACCCATACTCGGAATTTGTGCTCTGCAATTAACCCATCCAAAGTGCACACACACAGCAGTGAACACACACACACTGTGAACACATCCCCGGAGCAGTGGGCAGCCATTTATGCTGCGGCGCCCGGGGAGCTATTGGGGGTTCGGTTCCTTGCTCAAGGGCACCTCAGTCATGGTATTGAGGGTGGAGAGAGCGCTCTACACTCTCTCCCCCCACCTACAATTTCTGCCGGCCCGAGGTTACGAGTCCAACTCTGTAACCATTAGGCCACGACTTCCCCCTAATTTTTTTATTTATTTATTTATATATATATATTTTTTTTTTTACAGTGGTTAAGTTATACACTGTAAAAAATAAACTGTTGAGAAAACTTGAAAAAATAAGGCAACTTGATGCAGTAAGACTTTTGAGTTTTCTCAACAATAGTTTTTAAGTTCTGCTCAGTAAAGATACTTTGTTGAGCCAATGTATATTTGTTTGTTCATGCAATGCTGATTGTCATATTTTGCTAATAGAAAAATTCTTGTCTCAACAACTGAAACAACAATTACTGTCATTGATGTAATTTATTTTTTTCTGTTTCTTGGAAGAAAAAAGATTGTTTAAAAAGTCACCACATTATTGAATTTATGTTTGTTTACAAAGGACAAACATTGTTGAAAAAGTTAGTCTAATTAGTAGACAACATTGTCTTTTTTGTAAAACAACTTACAAGACTAAGATATCCAGAAAATGGACATAAGTGGCTGAACATACTCTAGGCCTCAAAACTAGACACACTGGCCTCAAAACTAGACACACTAACCTCAAGAACGGTGACAATTAACAAATGTTAAAAGATGAGTTCTTTACATCACAGTACAACAAATAACTAACAATAATGATAAAACAACAACAAAAAAGTTTAAATGAAATCAGCAAACAGCAAAACAATAATCCTATAACAGTAACTGCATAATTTATTCATGCTGCAATGCATGCTGGGAACTCACAAAGCCTTAACATTTCAACAATATGAAATTCTTTGTTCAGACAACTGTGTTTGACAAGTTGGGACAACATTTGGGGTAATTTTGTTGGTCCAACAAGGGTTTTTATGTAGTTTCAAGAAAATAGCATTTTTTAGTATTTGAGACTCAAATTTTTTCGTAAACTGGAAAATGTGCAGTTGCATTTTTTACAGTGTATTTACAACACTGTTCCAGAACAGTACAACGCAAATATTCGAGCGCGTGCAGCGCATTTTACGGAGGACTGTTTCCTGAATCTGGGAGAGAGTAGCCTACAATGTGAATACTATGAATGGCTGTGATGTGAACACTATAAAGTGGGCAATTCCAATGTTGCAAGGACAGTCTGGTGCTTCTGACCATAGACTGTATAAAAAGATGGACGACGCGTCTACGCTTCCTTCCACAATAGGAAATTGAAGCCAATTCATCTCAGTATGGCCATTGCCATCTTAAGAAAATTGTCATTTGGAGCCCGAGTCTGCACAGTAGAGATTAGTTTGGAGCCCAGTAGTGTCGTGAGGTGGAGCCGCGGAATCAAACTCCTGCAGACCCAATCAACCATAACGACACGCCCCGTTTTTATAGCATCAAATTACTAGCTAAAATGAAACTTATCACAGAAATGAACAATTGAACATATATCAGCGTGATAACAGCTACCTTAAATGACCAAAATCATATTTCGGAAAATTGTATTGGAAGTGTAATTTATTTTTTTATTTTGACTGAAGTCCCATTCGTTTACATGGAGAGGGTGGGGTTTATGACCTGTACTGCAGCCAGCCACCAGGGGGCGATCAAAGAGCCCGCAGCTTCACTTTTCAGGACGAGTGAGACACACCCGCTTCTGACTCACAGCCTGAAAGTACGTTTCGATATTTAAAGAATTTGCTACTGACTATTCAAACGCGAGTTTTGAGCAGTGTAGAGCAGCGCTTGTTTGGCATTTCTACCATAGACTGTAAAAAACATGGACGTAGTGTCTGTGATGTCACTCGTAGGTTTCTGAAGCAGAGATTTTCTTACTATAGGGAGATGAGAGGGTCTGTATTACTTACTATTGTAGAAAGCGTAAAGGCTAACCTGGATCAGGTGTGCCGTAATAACCAATCACATTACAGCCTTGACGTCATTGAATTTCAGTCAGAGTTGTGCGACACTCAATCGCCGTTTACGGATGCCATAGGAATGAATGAGAACTGCCGTAAGCTGAATCCCACCTGTCGCAAAAAGTCATTGACTTCTCTAATAAAACAGCATTTTTTTCGTGGTAAACTCTGAAAATAGTTCAATCCAAAAGATTTGTTTAGCGTAAAACATATTGAAGATTAGCAGATAGGCTGTCAATTCATCAAATAAACCGTTTCCTCTAAAAAGCTGTTTATTCAGCGTAGTGAAGCCTCTCCCCCATTGACATCCATTCAAATAAAACGGCCTCTGGTCTCCTTTCCCACGTACTGGCAGACCAGAAGCGTTAGCTTTAGCCGTTACGCTTTTTCAGCTAATGGTTGCAGGCTTGCTTTCTAGTCAAAACCACTATGCCATTATATAAATGCCATATAATATTATATAAGCCATTACATAAATGGCGATTGAGTGTCGCACAACTCTGACTGAAATTCAATGATGTCAAGGCTGTACTGTGATTGGTTATTAAGGCACACGTGATCCGAGTTAGGTGTTACGCTTTCTCCAATAGAGTGGGGGAACTATGACGTCAGAACCCGGAAGAGTAATTCGCCCCGGGTTCCTTCAAGATTTTCCAATGGGGTTTTATAATGGGGTTTTTCAATTTATGGGTAAAATAAAGCCTGTGGTAAACATAGCTTGACGATACTTTTACGTTTTGTTCTACAATGTAAACTGCACTCACCCACACCCCAAACGTTCTTATCTAGTTACTTATTAAAAACATAAGTTTTCAAAGATGAACATAACTGCTTCAAATTTTTAGTTTTGGGTATGGATGTGTGTAATTTACGTTGTAGAACAAAACGTAAAAGTATCGTCTTCCGGGTTCTGACGTCATAGTTCCCCCACTCTATAGTAAGTAATACAGACCTTCTCATCTCCCTATAGTAAGAAAATCTCTGCTTCTAGTGGCTTTGTTCTGCTATTTTAAAAAGTGTAATTAAACTTCAGACACAAGATTGAACGTTCCTTAAAGACAAAATGTGTTTCTTTTCACCAAATCAGAATATGAACGATTTTAATGTATAGTGACGTGGCATACAGCGCGCGCGCCTCAACAACTGACACACTGCACACACAGTATTGACAAGAAAGGAAAATTATTATTATTATTATTATTATTATTATTATTATTCATTTTTTTATTTTTTATATTTTTTATATTTACTGTTCATATTTGTGCGTTTTTTCAAAATAAATGAACTGAATTGATTTCGAGTCTATATTCATCATTCACAGCTGTTGGAACAGCCTTTACATTAGTTTGGGCATATGAGGACATACATTAGGATAAACTACTGCATGTCCGGCCATATAAAATAAATAATTATAAAAAAAATTACCAACTGATTACCAGCACACAACTATTGATCCGCGACGTTGCCACGACGTCGCAGTTACGAACCAGCAACGTCACAAAGTTACGTTGCGGCGACCAGAGCCGTTAAGAACGATCTCAACGGCTCTGGTGGCAACGAAACTGGGAATTTCACTTTTCCGATTGCCACGTCGCCACGACGAAACTTTGGTCACCAGAAAAAATAAAGTTTTAAATCATTTTCATTAAAATGTCTAATTGACAGATTTCCAGTATCCTACCTATAATTATTTTTTCTGGACAAATAAAAATCTTTAAAGCCATTTTTCTAAGTTTCAACACTCTGGAGCAAAGCGGCAGTCCACCTGCAACTCAAGTGTCCACGCCCTTAATTATGCAGAACTTTAAGGCTTAATATAATTTAAACGGTTGAGTTATAAAAAAATTCACCCCCTCACAGTTGTCATGAAGGGCAAAATTAGCTATATAGACCAAAACCACTTTTTGTACCAAGCTGTAAACATACTTTTATCTGCTGTAAAGTTGGGCATTTTAACATGTGGAGTCTATGGGACTGACTCTCTTTTGGAGCCAGCCTCTAGCGGCCAGTCGATGAATTGCAGTTTAAGTCACTTCCGTGTTGGTTTCAAGACCAATGTTGGTTGCCGCTTGGTCCCGGTGTTGTGCCCAATTCTGACCCCCGCCAGATTACTACCCCACTAGTATTGGTAGGTTAAGGGTTAGGTGTGGGGGAGGGGTTAGGATTACGGGTGGGGTTAAGATTAGGCAATCAGGTAGCGATTTCAACGAGAGGGGGTAATAATTTGGCAGGGGTCGAAAATAGGCACAACACCGGTTAAAAAAGCGTCCGAGTTACGTCCGCCTTGCTCTGACGTTAAGCTGACGTGTGCCAAAAAACTCTCGCAACGGCGAGGCGGCTCTGTCGGATTGAGCAGTCACGCGCAGTTGCTCTCCACCTACTGGGCTGATCAAAAGCATGATGACCACACAGCTTAATGCTCATTGGCTCAGAGAACCGTGATGCTGCCTTCTCTTCTAAAATGTTTTATTTATTTTTTTTATCTGATTTCACACGATTATGTATTTAAATTATGCATGCATATTTCCAAACGCTATGACAGTGCTATCTCTGTGTGAGATATGTGATTGTTATCATATTTCTATAAAAAATTAAAATACGTGTTTGTATTAAAGTAGAAATGGATGATAAATACACATTTCGTATGGAATTAAATAGCGAGCACTTTGAGTGTCTTGTTCATCATATTTATATTCATATAAAAGCAACAGAACTTAAATGATATCATGTTTATCAGCAGCACAGGGCATGAGTGAAAATAAGGCTATATTCACCTTTGATCTCGTAGTATTCGAGAGGTTAGAACTGTCCGTCTTGACTGCGTTTATTTCACTCCTCCCCTCACTGCAGCTGCCTACTCTCGCCTACATTTCAGGCGAGGCGAGGCGCATCTCAAACAAGCCTCATGCTGTCACCACTGTCGCGCTAGGCGGGCGTGGTTTCAGCAACCAGCTCCACCCACATCCCGCCTTTTTGCCCATTTTCGATTATCCGGGAGTGACACGCTGCCAAGATGGCGATGGCCGGCTCCGCCCACTTTGAGCTTCAAAAATGCTCTTCAGAAACCTAGGCGTGAAGTCACGGACACTACGTCCATTTTTTTTTTTACAGTCTATGGCCGGGACACGGCATCACAATACGGTAAGGGGCGTAACATTTCCGTCACAAGCTTGAGGTATTCGGCTAGTCACAACGCACAGGATAGCTGGCCTTGCTTCTCAGAACGGTGAGCTTTGTAAAAATCGACGCGTTTCAGAAGGGCGGAGCATAGAGGAGCAACAATAATGTACAGTATGTATGTGTTTTTTGAACCTCGAACCACATAAACACATTGCATTACACCTAATAGGGTAAACGTACCTATTAAGCTCACCAAAATCTACATTGAGACATTTTTAGTGCACAAGATATTGGTTTCAGTACAAAAAGTTATGTTAAAATAAAATATTAATCTCTCACACAAAAATATTTAATTTTATTTTAAATGACAAAAGCATTTCAATTCAGATATACATCGTTAAATTCAAAAAGTCTGGCTGTGCTTAATGGGTACATTTTTGTACCCTTTAAGCACACCCCTGTTCCCATTAAGCTCACATCATATTTTATTAAAAATTATTTTAAACAACCTTTTTAAAGAACAATTTTTAATAAATGTCATGTAATATTTATTAAGATGACAGGATTTTGCTAAATAAATAGTCTAGGTCATGTATTAAGTTCATACATATTTTAATATGAACAACTAATTTACTCACAATTATTCTGATCTATAGACCACCTAAACAGCAAAATGACTTTTTCTCAGAACTCAGCAAACTACTAGTACTTGCTTGTGCATCATCAACCCAGGTCATCTTACTTGGTGACTTTAACATCCACGTTGATACACCCTGTTTTAATAGTACTCAGTTAATGACTGTTCTGGACTGTTTCGATCTTCATCAGAATGTCAACTTCCCTACCCACACTCATGGTCATACGCTCGACTTAGTCTGTACATCAGGTTTAAATGATATCTCTATCAGTGGACTGGCTACTCCAATTTCTGATCATAAGCTTATTATTTTTGATTTTACAATAACTTCCCAACTAAATGTATTGAAAACAAAACCATTTCTTATCGTAAGTTTAGTGCTATCAATGTTGATTCACTTACTGCTTCTATTGCTTCATCTGTTATTTCTGATGTACTCAATTTTACTTGTCCATCCAAGATATATGATATGTACCACTCTGCTATTGCTGAAGTTTTGGACGAGCATGCTCCAATCAGGACTAGGTCTGTTCCCATGTCCCGCTCCACTCCATGGTACGACAATGAGCTACGTGCTATGAAAGCCAAAGGTAGACAAATTGAACCCCTTTTTAGGAAAACAGGTTTAACTGTACACTTCCAGGCATTTTCAGATCATGTTAAGCACTACAAAACTGCCTTGAATGCGGCTCACTCTTCCTATATTTCCAAAACTATTAACATATCAAACAATAAGCCTAAAACACTTTTTAGCATGGTGAAAGCCTCCTAGAAAAATCTAGTTCAGCCTCCTATACGTAATGCCTCTTTACGAGAATCTGACGACTTATGTTGTTCTTTTTTACGCTACTTGCAGAGTAAGCTGGATGCTTTATGTGGGACATTTGGTGCAGAATTGACCACTCCTACTTGTGAACTAGCTCGGCCTATTCAATTGCTTGATAGCTTTTCCTTAACAAACCCCACCTTAATTAATGTAATAATACTGAAATCCAACTCTTCTTCGTGCCATGTTGACCCTGCACCTTCATTCCTTTTGAAACACTGTACCTCTGCTATTTCTGGTTCTATTTCACATCTTGTAAACATGTCTTTTATTTCTGCTACTGTTCCAGTTTCACTCAAAACTGCTGCTATCACTCCTATTCTTAAAAAGCCAACTTTGGACCCAGCTGACTACGCTAATTATTGTCCAATCTCCAACCTACCATTTGTTTCTAAAATTATGGGAAAGGTTGTTGCCACTCAGTTGCAGTCATTTCTAGCTCACAACAAACACTTTGATATATTTCAGTCAGGTTTTCATTCGCAACACAGTACTGAAACTGCTTTAGTAAGGATTATAAACGACCTCCTTCTTTCTGGCGATTCGGGTAACCTTTCTGTACTCTTATTACTCGACCTTAGCTCAGCTTTTGACACTGTCTCTCATAATCTACTACTTATGTGCCTCTCAGAGATTGGCATCTCGGGAGCTGCGTTAGCCTGGTTTTCCTCCTATTTTATGGACAGACAATACTACATCACTATGCATAACTACAAATCTCCGACTGTCCCTCTTAAACAGGGTGTGCCACAGGGCTCAGTTCTAGGGCCATTATTATTTATCATTTATATTATGCCCCTTGGACAAATTATTCACCGCCATGGTTTTCATTACCACTGCTATGCCGATGATATTCAGATATATACTTCTTGTACTTCGACCTGACTCTATTCACCAGACCGCTACTCTATTGACATGTGTCAACGAGTTAAAAACCTGGCTTAACTCCAACTCTCTCAGCTTGAATTTGACAAAAACAGAAGTTTTACTTGTCGGTCCCCCAACTGTAACAAAAAACATAACTAACCCCCCTAAAATTGACGTTGAAGCTACATCAATTTTTCCAACTGCCACCATCAAAAACTTAGGTATCATTCTTGACTCTTCACTAAATCTAGATGCTTATATTAGCAAACTCTCCAAAGCTGCATTTCTTTCAACTCCGACATATTGCCAAACTCCGTTCCTTCATGAGCCCAAAAGATGCTGAATCACTAGTACATGCATTTAATCACATCTCGCCTTGACTACTGTAACGCTCTTTTTTCTGGATTACCAGCACGCTCCATCTCCCGTTTGCAATATGTTCAAAACTATGCTGCAAGAATGTTAACGCACACCAAACGGTCTGCTCATATCACTCCTATTCTTTTTAACCTCCACTGGCTACCCGTGTCCTCTCGTATCATTTATAAAATTCTTCTGCTTACCTTTAAGTCACTTCACGGTCTTCCACCTACTTATCTCTCTGACCTACTTTCTCCATATACTCCTTCTCATCTACTTCGATCATCTGGAGGGGAACTTCTTTGTGTTCCAAGATCTTGCCTTTCATCTATGGGAGGGAGATCTTTCTCTGTTATGGCTCCTAAATTTTGGAACTCATTGCCCCTGTGTCTCCGGTCAATAACCACACTGCACAAATTTAAGTTCAAACTAAAAATGTATCTGTTCAACCAATATTATCGGTCATTATCTGTTTCTTCTTAAACTGTTATGGTTTAATGCTGTATCTGATTGTTTGCTGTATTTTGACTATCTGTATTACTACTATGGTTTGCAACTGCAATCGCATGTCCTGGACATGGCAAATGTCTACTGTCCATCTATGTATGTACTGATTGCTTATATTATTTTGTCATTGTGAAGTGTCCTTGAGCTTGGGAAAGGCGCTATACAAATTAAACATTATTATTATTATTATTATTATTATTATTAACAATATCTGTGAAATTATACTTTTTCTTAATGATGTCACACTGAAGCTGTGTGATTTTCATAGTAGTGTACCCTTTAAGCTCACCTCACAATAATATGAAATCTTTAAAAATTACAGACCAGCAATAAACTGTCAATTTATAATATTATGGATATAAAAGTACAATCCAGTAATGCCTGTGAATTCATATATTAGCGTAGCACACAATCTTATACAGGTTGTCAGCTAACTGTGTTCTGTAGCATCAGCGCTATGTTGCTAAAACTATCTTTTGGATCTAATGTAATTATTTCCCACATCCAAGTTCTAGGTTATAATATGCAAAAGTCTGAATATTAATCTCTTAATTTTACAGTAAGTAGTTTAACTTATCCAGAATAAAGGCTTAAACATCTAAAAAAAAAAAAAAAATGCACATTTAAGGGGCTTCTCTTTTGGTGAAAGTTTTTAGACAGCTTTCAAAATGGCCGCCAGACAGTGTGAACACATGGAGACCCATATCTCAGTGTGCAATGGTCTGATTGACTTGAAATTATAGGAGGTATATAGTAACAAACATATCAATTGGTTAAGACATCAAGTAGGATAATAAATATCTTTTTTCTTTTTATAATCTGAGCTCAAAATTGGAAGTGTGCTTAATGGGTACGTGAGCTTAATATGTACGTTTACCCTACACAAAATAATGTTCTTTTTAGCAATATGACCCCTTTAAGTGTATGTCAAGTTAATGCTAAGTGGCACTAAATAAATATTTGTAACGTCACTTAGACTGAATTTATCTAAACTTGTATAATAAAAAAGGTGTAAACGTATTATTTAAAACGTATATATTTATACACAAATGTACAACATATGAAGAGTTCATTTGCAAAAACGGATAACTCAACAGATTTTTAACAATTTTCAAAAATCATGTTTTTTCATTGTGCATTCCAATTAATCTCAATCAAACTGCAGTTGGGTTATTTTGATTAGGTTAAAAAATAACTACAAAATACAGCTAACTAACAATAAAACGATAAAAACATGATAACACAAAAAACATGATTTTTGAAAATTAAAAAAACAGAGTTATCTGTTTTTGCAAATAAACTCTTCATATATAGGCTATAAAAACATTGAAGCGTTGTAAGAATATCTGAGGGAAATGTTAAGGGAATGTGTTCTTTCTTCTTGTTTAATCCATAAAACACTTAATGTCAAAAGCTGTGTTACTACTATAATGAACTTTAGGTTGAATTTTGGCATGTTGCGTGATATTTTTTGAGTTTCCGTGAAGTCAAAAGATGGCATGAAGAGATTGCGTGGTCTTTCTCTTTTATAAGACATTGATGCTTAATACAATGAAATGTGTAATGTAAACCACAGTAATGCGCTTATTTGATGTTAACGTGGGCGTGTTAAATGTGTTTTTGCCTGTGCAAACTTTTGCAATTGTCCCGTGAAGTTAAAAGACGACATTAAACGTGTCTAACAACAAGCCTCTCTGAAATCTCGCTTTTTTTCAAACGAGAAACTCCAAATAGCGTTTATGTTCTCCTGAATATCACTTCGGAAGAAGAGTTTGTCGTTCTGAATGAGAATAAACAACTGAATCCTTTCACAGGGCCCTTATCAAAGCAGGGTACGTTTCAGTCAGTTCCCTAGGTAGTGAATCACTAGATCATGCACACAAGCCCCTGCACTGGTAAAGAGACCATGTCTCAGTAAACATTGGGACAAACTGATCAATCAGTCAATTTGTAAAACATCACCATGTTACATGGCGAATGAGCAGGCAAAGGCAAGTATCTAAATGCAGGGAGTGTTTAATACAAAGATGGTAGAACATACAGGATGCTAGAAGCCAGGGAACACAAAAGATGCATTAACACGAACATTGACTGACAAACCACGAGTGGAACACAAGCACTATATATACACAAGAGAACTAGCTTAACAAGATAACAAGGGGGCGTAGTAAATGGGAAACACCCGAGGAACCTAATCACGGGGAACCAATACCCAAACAGACTACCAACAAGGCACAGGAAACACTTCAACATAAAAGTCCAGACAGGCATAGAGAACATGTAACATAGCCCCTCACCTAAGGAGCGGATTCCAGACGCTCCAAAACCGAAAACAGAACAAAAAGTCCAGGAGTGAGGTGGAGCAGAGGCGGAACAGGGGGCGGGATGGTGGGCCAGGCCCATTGAGTGGAAAAGGGCATGGAGACTGAGGTGAAGCAATTGACCAGGGCGGAGCAAGCAGTTCAGGAGGCCAGGGCGGAGCTGGTGGAGTAGAAATGCACCAAGGCGGAGTAGACAACCACCACAGCAGAGCCAATGGGTCCGCAGGTCCCCACGGAGGAGCAGATGACACCACAGCAGAGCCGATGGGAGCAAAGATCCCCACGGTGGAGCAGATGACCACCACAGCAGAGCAGAGAACAACCAAAGTGGAGCTAATGAGGCAGGTGACCACCAAGGCGGATCAGGTGGAACGGGAGCAGAGATCACCGAGAGGTCAACAACAGCCTTTTCGGCCATAACAGGGCTGGCAGAGAGTTCACAGATGGCCTTCAAGGCCATTATGGACAGTCAGAGGGCTCCTTGGCAGTGGCTGAACCGGCAGAAAGTTCATAGATGGCTTTCTTGGCCAAGACATGGCACACAGAGTTCAAAAACAGTGTTAGCAGTCATAATGGGAGATTTAATGGACACAACAAGTTCAGAAATGGCGTTCACGGCCATAACAGTGGCCCCAGGGAACACAGAGAGTTCAGAAACAGTGTCAACAGTCATATTGGGGAATTCAGTGGACACAAGTTCAGAAACTGTGTCCACGGCCGTAACAGTGGCCTCAGGGAACACAGAGAGTTCAGAGGAGAAAGCCGCCGCTGTCTCAGGAGAAACTGCCGAGGTGTGCACAGCCCACACGCACAAAATGGCTGTAGCCATCACAGGGAGCATGGAAAACAAAACGTCTTTCTCCGAGACGGATGGCGCTGCGGCCGTCGAACTACAGAGTGCAGCAACCAGCGGGCTAGAGTGCAGTTGTCAGCGGCGGATCCGCCACACTGGAAGCCAATCCTCTCCGCCGTGAGATGGGTCCAGTGGCCGAGCTGGTACTGGATGCAGGCGCAGCCTGGGGTGAGCCAGGCTCCACGGCCAACGGCGCTTCGGCCATATAGCTCCCCCCCAAAAAACATTTAGACGGCGGATCCTCCTCTACTTCCCCCACAGTTAATCCACAGAGTCGCAGGGCAAGGTCGATCTACTGAGCCAGGGTCCAGCCAGAATTTCACCCCGGCATCAGTTGGGCGATGTTGTTGTCCAGCCCGCACCAAAAACAGTCCATCAGCCTGGCATCATCTAGGGACGCGAGATGGCTGTATTGCAGGAACTCTTCCACGTAGCATTCAATAGAGCTCCGGACGTCACGTGACCTATTCTGTTTACACCACCATGCTGGCAGGCTGGGACAGCCGGGAGCGAATATGAAATGAGTGGCACCAGCATGAGTTTCAAGGCAACAGAGTTAACTGCGCACTTTAATTCAAAAGACATAGACCTGTACATAGCAAAACTTAATAGATTAAACATAACAGATCCCTATAATGCCCCCGGGGTGCTTTTAACGTACATCAATAAAGGATTGGATAGGTTTCCTGACGTGCAGTATTCTGATATCTACAACTACCTCATCAACTTTCTCTCGTCCTACTCCGGAGACTCTTTAAAAGCCTACAAAAGCCTGGAGGGGTACAAACGGACGCAATATAATTTTTTGATGAATAAACCTGCTATGTCGTCATTGGAAGGGTAAGTCAACTGCGTTGTTAGCTAATCGACCCTAGCTGTCATTGTAAATTGCCAGTAGCTATATCACTGTGAGTACAGTAGATATCATAAATGTCATGAAATCTTAACCTGTTTAATCCCAAATTTTGTGTTGGTTAACATGTTTTATTGAGTTTTAGTCATCTATCGGGATATCCTTAGGAATACGATAAATAATTTCCCCTTTGCTTTATGGGACAATCGCGTGTGTGTGCGTGTATTTTTCAATTAAAGATAACTTATAGATTTAATATGGGCTGCTTTTGGTGCTTGACACTTTTTTATTGGTCATTTTGTGTGTTTTACGAATAAGGTTAAGAAGCTACTTAAATGTTACTTAGTTACTTAAATGTAAAATGTTTTTTCTCTATTAGCAATAGTGCAATAGTGAAAGACTGCTTCCCTTGATCACTTCTCGGGTAGATTGCATGTTTTCTTGCGCGGCTGGATGTTGGACTCACGAAAAATAATCACGTTGTTTATATTTGCCAAAACTGATTTACTGAAATCAAAATACGGACGGAATTGGCGTTAGCGCGAGCACTGCTTATTGTGAAGTGGGAGTGCGACCTGCCAGCAGAGGATTCTGTGCAGCCTTCCTCAAACGGCTATGTTCAGGATTTTTCTGATGTACTTAACGAATACTGCGTGAGGAGGCAAGAAAAGGGCCAAGGGAGTTTGCGTACAGGACACATAAATTAAGCCAGGACGTCCCGGCTAATATGGGACAGTTGGCAACCCTAGCTTTCCCCCGCCTGTGTATCCTGGCGAACAGCAGCTGTCCACCATGTTGAAATAGTAAGGTTTGTAAGGTCTAAATAGTCTGGTTTTAAATTATTGTTCGACCACTATCGATACCAATGCTACAGCCACTCTAGCGCTCTCCTGATGGCCTGCCAAAATGCTGGAGTTTAGATTGCGTGACGTCAACCTCCGGAGCTCTATGGGCCTGCCTTCTTGAGAGAGAGAGTAAAGCGCGCTTAGAGGGTCCTGATTCACTCCTGCTAGATCCATGTTTTGGTCAGTCAATCCGTTACATGGTGAATGAGCAGGCAAAGGCGAGGATCTAAATGCAGGGAGTGTTTAATACAAAGACAGAAGAACATACAGAATGCTAGAAGCCAGGGAACACAAAAGACGCATGAACACAAACATTGACTGACAAACCACGAGGGGAACACAAGCACTATATATACACAAGAGAGCAAGCTTAACAAGATAACAAGGGTGCGTGGTAAATGGGAACCTGGGGAATCTAATCACGGGGAACCAATACACAAACGGACTACCAACAAGGCACAGGAAACACTTCAACATAAAAGTCCAGACAGGCACAGAGAACATATAACACAGCACTGGTATTCATCAACAACAGGCAGGACCGTTATATTTTGATATTATTTTTACGCTGTTTAAGGTAGACTTGTAGGCTAATATGAAATGTGCATGTTCTGTTACAAATCCTTGCAACAAATGAACATAACGTCAATGCTCCCTTTGTTGTGCAATGGATTGAGATTTTGTTTGTGGCAAAAAAATGTTTGCAACTGTGTTTCATCACAAATTTAATTAACTGATATTTTTACATTTTAAATGATTTATTTCATTTTTTTTTTTTTTTTTTTAGATAAATTGCACTTTTCTTTCTCCATCAGGGTGTGGCCAAAGGTTTCATTGATGCTTCTCATCATAGCAAGTTTTCAGATGCAACCCAGTCAGTTCTCCCAAGGCACCAAACACTGCCATGTGACCAGACATAGACCAGAAAGGGATAGTTCACCCAAAAATGAAAATTCTGTCATTAATTACTCACCCTCATGTCGTTCCAACCCTGTACGACCTTTTTTAATCTTCGGAACACAAATTAAGATATTTTTGATTAAATCCGAGAGCTCTCAGACCCTCCATACACAGCAACACAACTGCAATGTTCCCATGTCCAGAAACATAGCAAGGACATCGGTAAAATAGTCCATGTGACATCAGGGGTTCAACCGTAATTTCACGAAGCTACAGAAAACAAAAACAATGACTTTATTCAACAATTGTTCTTCTCCTCATCCCGTCTGCAGCGGTGGGTAGCATGTTTCGTCGGTACACCGCCATAGTGGAAAGAGTACGTATGCACATGCATTGTTTACGTGAACCGGAAGCAAGCGCATGCGTCCTGATACTCTCCACAATATAATATACTGATATAAATTGTATTACTACAATTAAAAATCTTTTTAGAAAATGAAACATTTTCTTATGAACTTATGTGATTTCTTAGTATATGGGTAACAGATAAATTATAGATACAGTTAGTTTCAAGCTACATGTGACAATTAATGAGATTAATACAACACTTTTACTTAAACTCACCATTGCACATTTGTAATAACTTCTGACTGCGATTTAATGTGGATTTTGGTGAAAGAAAAGTAACGTAACTAGTAGTGTAACTAATTACTGTTGCCAGAAAGTAATAAGTAACGTAATAATATTACTTTTGAGAGTAACTAGTAATGAGTAATAAATAACATTTTTTTGAGTAACCATCCCAACACTGTTTATAAAGCAGTCTTTTGTGGTAGAAGTTTTACCATATATGTAACAAGGAGTTGAATTTGCAGCTTTAGCTAAATGGAGTATACACTAAACTAGATAATGATCTGACATTTCATTGCTCTGCTGCAGAATTTCATTTCCATTGACATGAATTCTATGTGGTAATATTAAATCTAAAGTATATGATTACGACAATGATTGGGTCCTGCCACGAGTTGTCTAACTCCAATAAAGTTTAAAATGTCTGTAAATGCTAATCCCAATGCATCTTTTTCATTATCTACATGGATATTAAAACTTGCCAACAAATAAGACTTTATCTGCAGCAAGCAATAACTGATAGAAAATCAGCAAATTCTTCGATAAAGTCTGTATAATGCCCTGGTGTCCTGTCCACAGTAGCCAGTACAAATGTCAAAAGGGATTTATCATGGACACCTATTACACTAGATGATGTAATGTAAAGCACCATTACTTAAATTATACTTGAAATCAGAAAATATTACTAAAAACTGTAGCAACAGCCCCCTCCCCTTTATCCTTCTAATCTAATATTCATTAAGCCAAGCTTTATATTTGTTTATATTTAATTTGAATGACAAGCTAACAGGGTAATGGAATGCTAACATGCTGCACTAGTGGTTTAGATCAAAAATCAAACAGTTTAGTTTGATAGATAATATCAGAAATATGGTGATAATAATTAAGTTATATTTTTATCAGTTTAAACAACAGAGAGTGATAGTAAGATAGAGATTCCAACAGAAAAACAAAGCAACACGTTGCTACAATTGCAACCCACTCAGCAGCCTAGTATTTGTACTGAATACAGTTTCAAAATATGAACACTGTAGGCTATGTGTGATGTATACTGTGGATCACTTTTCTTCACATCTCATCCTCAGCTCTTAGAGAAACAGTGAATGTGTAGCATATCGCTCTGCAATACTAAGACATCTTTACCTCTGATAAACTGCTGATAGATGTCCCCTCTTTATTATTTTTCTATTTGCATTTCAATAAGCATGGTGCCACATGTTGCTGGGAGAATAATGTCTGTCAAAAGCTTTGCCATAAAGTGAAGCAAGGAAAGTATCTATACATTTCAGAATCTCATTCCCTTCGATGGATGATAGTCACTTTTCGTCATTAAGAACACTGGATTATCTGCAGTGTGTGGGTCTGCATAATTATGACCCCCTTATATTAGCAAAACACTTCTTCTCTGTTTTATGGTCATGTTTGAAATATTACACAGATGTAATTTTTTGTGGACAGACATATGCATGTTAATATGTATGTAAACATGTTTTTGCTTATGAATGCATGAAAGCATAGCAATGCTATGAAGTTGCCTGTTCCTCAACTCTAATCAATGAACTGTCATTCCTATCCTGTTTAGTCCTGATGCTCTGACATGTCCCATCACTTTTTTTTTTGCAGACTTGAAGCAGAAGGCAGTAAACAAGTTTGATGGGCTGAAAACCAGGTTCGATTTTCATTGATATTTCTGCAGAATAAATGAACACCCATGACACACAAATGACACTCCATGAGGAATCCATGATATATTGAAGTTAAACTCAACATTTGCAGGCATTAATTTAGACTAAAAATATTTTGAGAACTTTTTTTTTTGTTAAGTATTAACCTCCCTAAATTATGTTAAATGTATGTGTAAAACAAGAAAAATACTCTTTGCCAGTAGGCTTAGAAATTTAAACTTGAATAAAACTTAATTCAGTATTCTGTTCAAAAACAAGCCATCATATCTTATCCACTGCTGCTTCTAAAATACATTTATATACATTTGTACTGAAAATGAGATCAAAAATACTGATTAGAAAAAAATATTTTTAGGATAATGTTGTTGTTTTAAACCTCCCAAAGTTATATTTAGGTGTAAAACAAGAAACATACCATTTGCCAGTGGGGCTAGGAAATTAAACTTGAATTAAACAGTCCTAATATTTTTATGCACATCTGCTTATGTATCTTTTGTTCAGGATGCAGATATTATTACTGGAAAATAACATAAAAATACTGATTAGGACAATGATTTTTGAAGTGAAGTCCTTTAAAATCAGTGACAATGAATTAAACATTCCAAAGTAACTTATTTGCAGTAAAATTATATGAGGGATGTCAATAGCTCATTTCCTTTCCATTAGTCCCAGACTCAACTGAACGCTCCCACAAAGGACATGCAGACTTAATAAAATGTCATTGGTATGATTCACAGGCAAGTGCCATGTTAATTGGAAAATACTTACACAGAGTGAGGAAGATGAGGATAGTTGTTATAGTAGCAGAGGGAGGTGTGATAAAATTGTCATAATTTTTTCTCAAGGGCAGATCAGCTCCAGACTGTCCCATCTTCCTCTACTTCCTCCTGTCTAGAGGAAGAATCAATGTCATTTTTCCCGACGCGCTCTGTGTCGCCTGCCTTCCCCTGTGCTTTTCATCACATACCCGACAGAGGAATAAGACACTCCTCCAATCAATTCACCTTCTGCCCTCTATCTGAACGATTTTGACATAAATCAAAAGGCTGAGCAGTGCACACCCTTTGAGACACAACCACTCTGGATTTCATTTTTCTGACAAGTTTATATTGTGCACACAGACTTTTCAAAAGAGAATGAAATGCAATTAAATAAAAATAATAATTCTTATTAAAAATATTATTAACATTATCCCATTAGACTAGAAACTGCTACTATTTAGAAACATCATACATAAGTACTGTCTTTAGTACAGATATCAGTTGTACTAAATTATTGTTTTTTTCCACAGTAATCTGATGTGCACACAATAGACCTTGTCAGTGTCCAAAGGTCATATCATTAGTGTCCATGGCAGCAGACAGAGGGCCTGTAAAACATGCCTCTGTACTCATAGAAAATCCATCATGATTAATATATCATTACTGCGCAGCCGCAAATTGTTCAGGGAATACAACCTTGTTGTGAGATCAATTAGCATGCGGGACCAAGGCTACAAATTGACAGTCTTAGTTCTGGCCTTTGAACCTGTAGCTACTGAAATAGCATTGTGATCAATTAGAAAAATAGAAAAGGCAGCAGACTAAATGGAGGAAAGTGGCATGTATTAATTATGTCCTCATTTTAGTGATGGTGTAATGATGGGGTGCTCACTGGAGTTATTGAATATCCTTACATCTCACTGCAGCACGTAGAAAGAAAGAAAGAAAGAAAGAAAGAAAGAAAGAAAGACAGAGATAGATAGATGGATAGATAGATAGATAGATAGATAGATAGATAGATAAAATGATGAGAGAGAGGGAGAAAAACAAAAAAGACCATAAATGAGCTGTAAGAGAAGCAAGTAATTGCTGAGGTGTTAGTAGAATGATGTTGTGATCCTCTTAGAGGTCAAAGAATACAGTCAGAGCTGGTCAGAGGAGTTACTCAATCAACTCTGTGTGTTGGGTCTACTTAAGGAGCTGAAGGACAAAATAAAAGACCTGAAGAAGTAATCTCATAGATAATGGACTCCTGTTTGGAACTGGGCTGGAATCAATGCTGGGGTCATGTCTGGCTAAATGAAAAAGAGTCATTTCTCCTTGCTTCATCAGCCTTGGCCAAACCTTAGGGCAAAGACTGTTATTCAGAATCATATGTCTGCACATACTCACATATATGTTCTAAGCAAATTTGAGTTTCCTTACCCATGCAAATGTATGGTTACATGCACGCATTTTTGTTGACATCTGGAGAACATGAAAGCACACATACAGTATATAACGTACATGTGGATAAATGTTAAACATTTTTACTTTATCAGCCAATCTGCTCTTAGAAAGAAAGAAACTCAGCAACTAGACATTGTTAAACATCATGGGAGGAGAAATGATAAATTGAGAGTCATAGCTTTTTCCCAATCCATTCATAATGAGGTTCAACAGCAACTGTGTTCACAGTTTAGTAAAACCTAACTTCAGTTCAAGTATTTACATTTTGTCATACATCACTGTAAATTACAGAGGAACTCTATAGCATAACACTGAATTCCCATTTGGATTCCATATCGACAGATATATACAGTGCCATGAAAAGTTTTTGCCCCCTTCCTGTTTTTTTTTTTTTTTTGCATATTTGTCACACTTTAAAGATTCAGATCATCAAACAAATTTTAATATTACACAAAGATAATGCAAGTAAATACAAAATGCAGTTTTGAAATAATGATTTCATTTATTAAGGGAAAAAAGCTGTCCAAACCTACCTGCCCCTACGTGAAAGAGTAATTACCCCCTAAATCTAATAACTGGTTGTGTCACCCGTGGCAGCAACAACTGCAATCAAGTATTTGCGATAACTGGCAATGAGTCTTTCACATCGCTGTGGATGAATTTTGGCCCACTCTTCTTTGCAGAATTGTTTTAATTCAGCCACATTGGAGGATTTTCGAGCATGAATGGACTGTTTAAGGTCTTGCCACAGCATCTCAATTGGATTTAAGCCCGGATTTTGACTTGGCCACTCCAAAACTTTAATTTTGTTTTTCTTGAGCCATTCAGAGGTGGACTTGCTGGTGAGTTTGGGATCATTGTCCTGCTGCATAACCCAAGGTCACAAACTGACGGCCAGTCATTCTCCTTCAGGATTTTCTGATAGAGTGCAGAATTCATGGTTCCATCAATTATGGCAAGTCGTCCAGGTCCTGAAGCTGCAAAGCAGCCCCAGACCATCATACTACCACCACCATGTTTGACTGTTGGTATGATGTCCTTTTTATGAAAACCTGTGTTGCTTTTTTGCCAAATGTAACGGGACACACACCTTCCAACAGGTTCAACTTTTGTCTCATCAGTCCACAGAATATTTGGCCAAAAGTCTCTTATGACCTCCTGGATGAGCCATTATTGTGCTCTTGGAGTAATTTTGGTAGGCCGGCCACTTGTTCCAAGTTTTCTCCATTTGTGGATAATGGCTCTGACTGTGGTTTGCTGGAGTCCCAAAGCCTTAGAAATTACTTTATAACCCTTTCCAGACTGATACATATCAACTATTTTGTTTCTCATCTGTTCTTGAATTTCTTTAGATCGTGGAATGATGTGTTGCTCTTTAAGCATGCTTCACTTTGTCAGACAGGTTCTATTTAAGTGATTTCTTGATTCAACAGGTCTGGCGGTAATCAGGTCTGGGTGTGGCTAGTGAAATTTAACTCAGGTTTCTAAAATAATGTGGTTAATCACAGTTCTTTCATGATTTACCAGGAGGGGGCAATTAATTTTTCAGGTTTGGACAGCTTTTTTCCCTTAATAAATGAAATCATCATTTAAAAACTGCATTTTGTATTTACTTGCATTATCTTTGTGTAATATTAAAATTTTGTTTGATGATCTGAATCTTTTAAGTGTGACAAATATGTAAAAAAAAAATTTTAAAAACAGGAAGGGGGCAAAAACCTTTTCACGGCACTGTAGATATTTATAAAATAGAAGGATAATTATATATACACATATAAATTGTATGTCAATCCACTGATTTCTCTTCATAATGCCATTCTGTGTTTAAGAGGACACACTGTCCCAGTCTTTCACACACCTGCAGACTGAGAGAAACTCATGCTTCCACCTGTCTGTTAAAAAACAACACAATACCTATTGAGGTCACCAATAACATCTGATACTATAAAAAATACAAGCCACAATGGTGTACCTTCACAATATTAGTATATAAAGTAGACTCAAAGACAGGATCAATGAGGCCAATGAGAATGTACAAATGGGACTCAGTTGAGAAACTATGGTTTCGCTTGCTGTTTAAAACGTCCCCTCCATTCCCAGAATCTCTTCCACGAAACAATAGATTGAGGAGATCCAGGGAATCATGTTCTCTATAGAGGCTATAGAGGGACAGTGGCCAGATGGAAGTCTGTGGAAAGAGAATTGAGCCTTCATTGTAGTAGAGAGGGGTAATGGGACAAAAGTGCAGGGAAACTACACAGGTCAAGAGCATCAGATACACTATACACCAGCAGCTTGTGCTAACAGAATACTTTCATTTACTTTTACAAAGAATGGGGAGGAATAGGGAATGGAATGTCGAGAGAGGAGTATTATGCTGGGAACTGTTTCACTGTAATGGAAATAGCTAAAGAGAGAAGCTTGCCAGACAGTCCTGTAAAGGATGTTGATGATTTCTGCATCTTCTTGTGTGGCATTGGAAGGTGTGTAGGTTCATTTCTGTTTCAAAATAGAGGTAAACCTGTATCAGAGTGGAATAAATTAATTTAGTCACTCTCAACTCTAAATCTGTATGACTTTCTTCTATGGAAGTTATTTTGTGTTTTTGTCCATACAATGAAAGTCAGTGTGGTTCAGTGTTATTTTGGCCCCATAACCCATTTTTTAAATATCTTCTTTTGTATTTAACAGAATCACTATCACTGCTTTAATCATATTTTCAGTTCTGTGTCCATCTGAGTATCTGTATCTGTTTTTATTCCAGTTAATTTCAAAAGACCCTGCTTTCTCTCTCCTATCTAAACACCCACTCCTCTTCTTTTAAATCAAGCAAGGCTGTGAGCATGGAAAAAGCAAATCTAAGAAAAAATAAGCTGTACTCAAAACAAAAGAAAAGAAAGAATATGTCACAGAGAAAACAGAGAATGAAAGTGAAGAGAGAACCCTATCTCCTACACACCCAATCAATTTTGCATCTCTTTCTTATTTTTCATCTGTATTACTTTTGATCATGGGAGTAAAATCAGGCACCTGCGGCAGGCTCTGCTCAAGTCTACAGATGGCCTGCTCTCCCTGCAGTCTGTACAGCACTTCTGGAGCTCACTGAGCAGCTAGGAACCCTAGCAGGCATCCAGATCTCTGCCTGCCTGCTGTGTATCCATCTCTCCAGGGCACTACAGCTGTGAGGCAGGTCTCAAGGTCCAGGGGGTTGCCCCTTCTTCACTGTGTAATCACACACACAGGCTAGCTCTCATTTCTTTCAGGCACACACACACATACAATCTCCCACTCGCTTCTGATAATCCACTTCCAGCTGCTCTGTGCTTCCTCCATTATAACACAGGCCGAACACCTCGCTAGATCGTCATTAAAAAATCCTGCACGGCAGAGCAAACCCTTTGCATCAGCCACCCACCCTAAAAGCAATCAGCTCACTGCACAAGGTGAGCCTCATTCAGTCGTGCGTAAGCCACCAAGCTCCACACAGAATGGATGCCAAGCTCTGATATCAGGTGGCTTTCAAAAGGAAGTTAATTCTGGAGCAATATTTTGTGTTACAGTAGAAATGGAAAGTTATAATGATTGTGCCAGTTAATATCATTAATTTTGTGAGCTGCACATATGTGCTAAATAGGGCAAAATATATCACATGGTGTATTTTTTTAAATAGTTTTTTCTTGTCTCATTACGTATTTTAGGGAATTTTGTGTTACATTTTATCCTATTCAGCTGTTGTGTATTGGATTATTTTAATTAATGTATATACAAGTATTGACCATTCTTTATGAACTGGCAACATACAATATGTTTCAATGTGTCTTTCGATTTTACAACCTGTAGGTTATGTGTACATTTTTACAGTGCAAAGATTTTTAAAGTGTATTTTAACACAAGTATGTTAATAAAGACATAATTATAGAAAAAAATAGGCATGAAAATGACATCCCAGCAAATTTCTGTAAACCACAGATGCCAGTTTTTTACCATAAATTTACCAAGACATTTTTACAGTGCTGCTTTGCTAAGAAGCAGGTGTTATAACACCTGCTATGCAAACCAACACTGCAAAAATATAACTTATAAGTGTTGATTTTTTAATAACGCTACTCAAGCACACACACAATCATGATCTCCCACGTACTTCTACAATATCTCACACTTACCTCTTTTCCCTCCCACACAAGCTCACATAAAGAAAAGATAATGACACATTTGACTAAAAGAGCCTTAGCTGTTATTCATGAATGTCATGCATATAGACATGCAGCCTGCTTTCTCATGTTAATGCAACCACCACTAATGCATATTTGGCTTATTCCATCCTCATCTTGAATTCCAAATTATACCAAATTCATATACATTGAGACTTTGTCATTGCTGAGCGGTACTGACAGAGAATGTAAAATCTACTGTTTTTATCTAACCACTTAAATTATTAAATTAAATTATATACAATAAATTACTATACAATAGCAATACAATATATTATATACAATAGCATGCATGATATAAAATATTAGATTTGCTTAAGTTTGTAGCATAACATTAAAAATGCCTTATTTAGTGTCTGTAAGTGGTCTCCTGTTCTTCTCTTAACATGTAGTAGCCTATAGGTTGATCATGCCTGGTTAATTATGCTCAAACCACAAAAGCTGTGTGGGCCAGAGCATTCACATTCAAATTCCGGATGCAATTATGGGCATGTTCATGCTAATGACATGCTAATTAGGTACCAAAACCAAGTGTCTGTTTAAATGTTTCTCAGTGAGAAACATTCATACTGAAGGGCTGCTGCAGGAGTATCAATATGATGGTCCAGAGAACGAAGGAGAGCGTGCCAGAGAGACAAATCTACAGAATAAGCTTTAATTGGGTAATTACATAAAGTGGGAATGAGGCATTTAGAATCTTAAATGGAAGGCAAATTGCCCATTATCCGGTGATTGTCCTTTTCTATCTTGCTGCTTAGCGCAAGGATTCAGATTTTACTTCGACACCATCATATAGGCTCCTGGAGTTCAGATCCATAAATTAGTCTCATTATTCCTTGTAAACAAGGGTGTCCACCTGTAGAAACAACCATAGACAACAATGATACAAATCACTGGAATATAGTGGTTTGGAATTAATGTTCCTTTTATGGCCACACGCTATGTGCTTATTTAGGGGAGGAACATTAATCATGGCTTTTTAATTAAGGCCTGGCCCTGATAGTTAGCTGTAATATTTAAACCAAATGTTTAATGATCTCGTGTATTGAAATGCATGGCTGATTTTTCTTCCGCAGCTTTCATCTTGACCTTTTCCTTAAAACCTATTAGATTTTAACGCAATGCTGTCTCCGCTGATGGGTGTTATTTTCAAGGTATGAGGTTTTGCCAGTGTTTCTGTCTGTTGTTTTTTCTTAGATCTCTCTATATAGAGAGCTGTTGGTGAAAATGTTTTTTTTTTTAGTTTGATTGATGGCTCTCGTCTAATAAGGCATTTGTCATTTTCCACAAGTGCACATGATGCCTCTGGCACTATGGACAACGTCCACACACCACCTCACACTGCCACCCAATGGTGAGTCATAAGAATTACACATTTGAGCTGAGATAGTGATCTGATGGGAATGAGAAACGAGATATAGTGATTGTGCAGAGAGGCTGCTGAAATTACATTCACCTGAACACTGCTATCATCTGTTCGTAATAGACGTCCTGCTGGGAAAATTCAGCCAATCTCCATATGATGATGTGTTTTTGTTTATACAGTCCTCCATGTGAAACTCCAGATGGCTGACATTATATCACAATAACAAATTCCCATTGAACCCATGCTGTAATAAAGAGATGACTTAATTTAAGATTAATGACAGAGCAGGATCAGAAAGAGAAGAATAACAGGGAATATTTGTATTTCACAAAATAATATTACACAACAGTGAGCTCAATTTACATTGACATTTTAATAATAACCTTTGGCAGAAGGAGCCTGTGTGTTGTAATGCCGACAATAAGGAGAAATCGTTCTAAAGGAGATCCTCACCTGATAAAGTGAATTCAGCTTCTTGAAACAATATTTTTAATTAGCTGTCTCTTATTTTTCTGCTTGTATAGAGCGCTATGGAATCTTTTTTTCTGATGTTTACATTTAAGAATTTTTCAATCGTAAACAGTACCTGCTCGATACCTCATTACAGTGTCACCTAGTGGTGGTTCTTAAGAAGTGCGATGTTTCTAAGTATCCTGTAAGATTTTAATCCCTTTTAGATTCTCTTCCCTTTAAGACTTGGCTGAAAGAACTTCCATCAGAAATGTTTATTATTAACTATTTATAATTTGCATAATTTGCTTATGCTAGCTGACACAATGATACCATTATGCATACAAAGGAATTGTGACACCGTATTGTTTTTCCTTTTTGAGTATTGGGTGTTCATGAGTCTTTCGGCCTGTCGTACAGCTGTTACAGAGTCTGCCACATGTAGCCCGAATGTCTCGGTATCCTTTTCCAGATGGCAAATGGGCAAACATGGTGAGAGAAGTCTTGGACTTTGATGACAGTCTTTCAGATGCTTCTTAGATGGAAGGTTGAAAAGCTCCTGTGACGTTCTCAGCTGTTATAACTATCATCTGCAACAACTTGCGATCAGAAACCACAGTTCCGATACCAGACCGTAATGCAGCTGGACAGCACACTCTCTAACTCCAAGTGCCACATGATACAGGAACAAATACTTTCCAGATATCCTCTGTTCATGCATAAAATGCAATACGTCAATGCAAGAGCAAAACAGTCATGTAAACATGAGAAATGTTTGGACCAGTCATGTTACACGGTTGGCTCTGTGCTGACGCTTGTGGTTTTCTTTGTTCTTGGATATCCTCTCCAGAGGAAGGAGGTATGTGTTAATGCGTGTGTGTGTCTCTGTTCTGTGGAGGAGGAAATCTTAGGGATTTCACTGGCTCTGATGGATTTTACAGGGGTCTGTCTGAGAATACATGTCTGTTTGTATATATGTGTCCATTTATCTATAGGAGCAAATGATAGGGGCCTTCAATTTTAACTGACATAGAGGCATACTTTACAAATCACTCTAATCCCACCTTTCATCCCAATTACACAGACCATTATGAGCGTAAATTGTGTGGTATTAAAATCCCTGCATTTGAATGAATCCTTTCAGCAGCTGCTCTGGACAATTTTTTGTGGATTTTATTTATTTCAATGCAAGGAAAGATGACCAGTGTTTCTGCACAGCAAGGTCAGATTAAAATCACAATTCTAAATGTAACAATTTTCTTGAACTGCTTGTTGTGAATTGGTTCAAGGAGGTTTTCGTCACAGCCCACGTGTTGTGGCTATTGGACAGAACACAGGCAAGAGAGGGATGAATGATAACGATGAGTGCGCAGACCTCATTGGGAAGGCAGTTAGGCAATGAAGAAATCGGCTGTCACGTTTCTTTTGACCAATTTCGACATGCCAGAGTTTGTTTGTATCTTTTTGTTTGAAACATGACTTGCTTTGACAGAGGGGATCAGGGGAAGTTTTTAATTTATGCTAATTTGTCACGGGAAAATTTTTCAGTGTAATTGAAATGGTTCTAAATTCCAAGATAACTGAACATTAAGACAATCAAGTCTCCTCTTTTCTCATCTTGCTCAAAACCACACACACACAATATATATATATTATTATTATTATCATTATTATTTTTTTTTTATTTTTTTTTTACTGTCCCTATTAAACCCCAAGCAAAACATTAATCATAAATAAATAAATAAATAAAAGATTTAAAAATAACTTCTACAGTCAGTTAAGCTAACCAGTATATGTGCCGCACATCAACACTCAGGTGTCAGCCAAAAATACTATTTAAACAAAGATTTTGCTTTTAGGCAAACTAAACAAAACAGGGAAGCCATGATTTTCAAATAGATTGGAAAAAGTGAAACGACTCTGTCATTTATATCAGTGTATAATAGTACAGTCTCTTCCGAACTGAGATAATAACATCACCAGAATGATGAACAATGCCGAAACAATGGTGTTTATTAGGCTGATAGATTTTATGGACAGAGCACAAGGAAGAATAGGTTCCAGTATCTTTTTAAGAGGCTGTGGAGAACAAGATGCAAGGAGCACACAGAAGACTTCTTGTGTATGTCTGGTCTTTAATGTGAGAGATGAGCATGGAGTTATTCAAGAAGCTAAATCATAAAAACATAAGGTTTCAGGGGTAACTCTGCACATTGCCAAAAATTACTTCAGGGCTATGAGGTAAACTATGTTGCTGCTTTAAAAACGTCTAAAAATTAACTATGTGGTGGATGCTATTAGTGACCTATTACAACATTTGTCAGTTGATACTGAGACTTTTTCATCAAGTCAATTAATTTTACTAAAAAGGTCTTGAGAGAATGTCAGTAGTGAGGCTGGTGAAATAGTTTTTTAAAGCAGCCTGAAGTTGTTTTAGTTCAGAAGCCCAAACATTAATCGAGAATGAGAAACAGATGTTTACCTAGAGGCTTTCTTTTTTTTCTTTCTTTCATGCGTCTCACTCTTAGTATTCTTTTTCCAGGTTTTTGTTTTTTGATAAGGTGAACACAGGAAAAGAAGGGAGCAGGCTGGCCTGGAGCTCCCAGACAGTGATGTAATCTGTTTGTGAAAAACACTCTCAAAATGTGATTGTAACAGCCACATCTTAAGAGGGTCACAGGAGACAGACTGACTCACCAGCCCCTTCACACTGTTTGGTGTTCCTCCCATCTCCCCCTCTCTGTCCTCCTATCTCTCTCACTTTCACTTACACACACACACACACACGCACACGCACGCACACATTGCTTTATTAACCAAAAATCTTGGACTCCAGAAGATTTGGCTATTCTTACTTTTTTTTCCATGATAAATGTGAAAGTGCAGAATGTCCTTATCCTCATGCAGAAATCCGCAGGATGTGAGCAGATTTGTGGCCACTGTTAGCAATGTGTGAGAATGGTGCTGTGACTAAACAGACCAGCAGCATAAACGCATCTTCTAAGGCCTTTCATGGCCCGAAAACAGCCATCAACAGTGATGTAATTTCACTTCGGACTCAGTAATGTGCAAAAAGAGAAATTCAAATCACATCTTTCGACACATCTTTTAAATCACATCACAAAGAGCATTTTGTAAACCAATGAAATAAATTAACAAAGAAAAAATATGTATTTTCATATTCCTGAAAAAGGACCAGACAGCTATCAACAGCTCTACATTTTTCGTTCACACATCTTGACATTTTTCATGCAGACTGTTTATCAAGAGGTTTTACGTTTCTTACATTGGTATATCTTCTCAAAACATTTATCGCTATTGTTCTGTCTCTGAACACTGCCTCCATTCTTATAGTACTAAACATGAGAGGAAGTGTGACAAACAGCAAAATTCAATTGCTCATTTAGTTTTAAATTCTTTTCTTCACTTGTTCTAACTGTTCTCTGCAGAGTGAACTTGTGTGAGTGTATTAAACTCGACAGGGATTAAAATTTAAATTTCTCAAAACCTCATTCTTCAGGGTTTCCACACATGGAAATATCATGGAATTTGAAAATTGCGTTGCTTTTGTATAGAGTACAATCTTCTTTCAAGCTGTGGAAATGTACGTTATGGATTTTGTTTTTCAGGGAATCTTTTTGCAAAATATTCTTAATGATTCATTAGTGAACTGGCCTGAATAAACATGATTTTTATTTATTTTATTTTTTTTTTGTCCAGCAATAACATGATGGAAAGGTTATTGAAAAGTCATGGAAATTCATTCATTTGCCATAAACAGGGAACACAGATGCATACTGATGTTCACGAGATGACATATTCTTGGAACACAAATAAAAAGGTAGTTCAAAAGGCACCCTTTGACTCTTCAAACCAATTAAATTGTATAATTTTATTCCCTTATGTGAAGGAAGATTTGAAGCATATTTTCCTTGAAGTATCCTTTTTTGACTTTTGAGGGAAAGAGAGACTGTGTCAGAATAAACAAATGGATGTTAGAAAGTTGGAAGATTTCACCTCCTCAGCATGGTCTAAACGCATTTCATCCATCTTGCAGGTCTGCCACGTTTTCAATCTCATGGACCATTCTGCATGTCTTTGTGTTTTATAGCTGCAGGGCAGCTTCATGCTGAAAGCGCTCATTGCTGCGCCTCAGGTCATATGCTTGTGTGTAAATGTTGAACATGTCCTTTAAATGTTTATATGGCTATGTGTCTGATCTTGGGAATATTTCAAACACTCCCAAGCAAGTCTGGAACAAAACTCTTACTTGAATATCAGCGCTACTTATCTTAAAGACAAAAAAGACACAAGACGATGTGTTCTTGATCAACAGGCTCAACCACTTCTGATTTACCTCTCAGAGTGAATCATGTGTAATGCTTTTAGCCACTTCAGGGAATGTGTGCATCATTCAGAATGGCAAGAGGAAAGAGGTTAACGTGCTCTTCCTGGGGTCCAGGCCCCTTAATGACCCTACCAGAAGCTGCTCTGCATACTTTCACAGGTGCAGTCATTAAGTCAAGCTTCCTCAAGAACCCCAGCACTCTATCCTTGTATGATTCAGTTTGGATCCAGACCCACCGAGTTTAGCCATTACTTGTATCTGCCGGTCAAGATTAGTCTTGCCTGGATGGCCACAGAGACCTTACACAACACTAATTCAAAAAACTCTTTGACCAGAAACATTGCACTTGCTACCAGAAGAGTGCAGTCTAAAGAGAAGGGACTTTACCATGACTGAAATGATAAAGCAAACTTTACCCAGACTACAGAAACTTTGGGTTGGATCTTTATTTTCCTACTCAAAGCATTAGACACCTGCAAACCACGTGTTCCTTACTGAGGTCTTGATGTGTGCCATCACTTGTCTTGAGTCTTTGCCTGTTGCTAGGCAACTGGCAAACCTTGTGTGTTTGTCTGTTTTTGTTTGTATTTCCAGTTTGTCTCCGAGAGCCCACTCTGCAGGTCCTGTCCTGCTCAATTAGAGAGAAATACGTTGCTTTGAAGAACAGCAGTCAGCCTCATAAAGAAACCTCACAGAAGATTACAGTGCAGTACAGTTATTTAACCGCTTATGATGAGATGAGTTATATTGTACAGTATATGTAGTGTCAAGTTGCATGATTTTTTTTTTTTTTTGGGGACATGAACATGGTGGTACCATGGCATTTTTTTTGAAGCATCTTGGAGCATCGTAGTACATGGTAATCATTCAGAGCCATGGTATTAACATCTGGCTTCACACCACCACTACAGTATCATAGTTAATTTAGTACGCAATGAAAGGAAAAGAATGTGTCTGTATGTGTGTTTGTAAATTGTGTGAGTAGGGTACAAGAAGAACCTCTAACCAACAAAGTTTCTTCTCTCTCTTGGAAAATAATATTGTCTCCATTCTTACTGAATTTACCTTTGTGAATACTGGCATCTCATCTGGGACACTAACTACTTCCTGTTTTTATACTGTTCTAATGACCTCACACTCCACCAAATTGCCCTAAAACAGGACGCTCATGCGACACTGAGTGTCCAGAAAACCTGAGGTAAGATTTTATTGATGCTGTCTACTTTTCCATTCATGCATGCTGGGCTTAAACGTTGCCCGTAAAAAGGAATTGCCCACCGCATGACTCTGTTTGCGTTTAGCCATTATGTAACAGTAAGTAGAAAATGAATTTTAGCCATTTTTATGTTGAGTCAATCTCACAGTTGTGCTGTAGAACTGCATATCAGAATGCTTGTGATTATCTGTAGCCCAATCATAGCCATTCTGATATTTAGCAAAACAACACCAGCACTGTTGAAATGGCTTAAACAAATACAGATATTGAAATAATTCTATAGACAGAAAAATACAAGAGCATGCACTAACCATAGAATTGAGGTGTCTTTTTCAAAGTTAGAGTATGCTTCCATATTGCTCTTCCATGCATTTTGCTTTTTCTTTTTAATATTAAGAGACAGGTTAATGAAGGTCATTTGAATTCCAGGGATGCAGATGAACATATTTTTAGAATATGCTCTGTCCCAGAACATCTGGTGTTTCTTGTTCTCCAGCTTCCAATAACTAAGTCAGCATGTCAACGGTATCCCATTATACTCCACATAGACAACGAAGAACATTTTTTAAACAATGACCCCTAGATTTTAGGACAGTAACTTAAAATGTCTTTTTTTGTCATGAGAGTAAAGTTCCACAAAAATGATGCCAATAACATGATTTTTTGGAAGACCGTTGGACTTAAATTGACTGTTATCCAATGCCATTCTGTTATATATCTTAAATCTCTTATACTGTAGCTCTAGAAAAATGCATTAAAGCATGTCAAGCTCCTTTACAGGAAGCACTTATTAAATACTGAATTTCAACAGGACCACTGGACTGAAACTAATCGCAGCTGTTTTGGACCACAGAAACTGGTCCATTGCTCTGTTCAAAGTTTGCAGCTGCTTTACTGATTTCATTTGAGTAGGTCAGTTATATGAAAGTTAGTTCTTAAAGGGCCTCAATCCAAGTAACACTGTCTTGTATCTAATACAAGACCTTATTTCAATAGTTTTGACCAGTTTTGCTCTGACTTCCCATTGACCCTAGGATCTGTTGTTCCTTACAGATTTCAGTCACACAGGTTTATGTTCTGCTGATAGTGGATTTGTTCTGCAGATTCTGACATCATGACCGAAAAGCCACAGTGTATTGCTGTTGGCTCTCGAGTGTTACAAATCATTCATATTGTTTATCAACACATTCAGAGGGACAGATGGGAAAGAGCGTGCTAATGTGTTTGAGAAAGAGTCACATAATGGCTTTCATGTGTTTGAAATACATGGATGTCATTCTTGAATGACTTTCTTGTGAATGTTGCATAACTAAACATACTCCCAGCAATGAATATCTCACCACAGAGCTGACACAACTGTGAATCATTATGGAAAAAGAAAAAAAAAAAAAGAAAGAAAGAAAAAAAAATCTACTTTGAGTGTGTTTTTGTCTCTGTCTACTTTCGTACACCCTTATCTGAATACATTGTCACAGGATCCATTTTTTTGCTAGTAGAGCTAAGGACCCCTAGAAAACATCTATCAATACAGACTCTTTTATTTCTTTGAGATTATTGTTCCAGAACACCCGTGACTCAAAGCCAGCAATGCAGTCTACTGTACAGGAGCAGTAGATGGTGCTGAACCCATGTTGTTGTTTCATGGCAGAGAGCCGACCCTATGGCTCAGGGCTGAGCTATATAAGTACCGGACACAGACCTGGACTTCACATTCACTCTCTCTCCTCCTCATTCCAACTATTTAGCAACTGCACAGAAACAAGCAGAAGTACAAAAGCTTTCCATTTTCACCGAGAAACCTTTGGTAAGGTCAAAAGCGTTTCATCTTTTTTTTACTGTAATATTTTGTGGATTTGCATTCAGACACTAATGCTTTCTCAATTGTTTTCTGTAGAAAGAAATTTTCTCACTGTTGTAGATTTTGTATTGTGCATATTGATTTTTGAGCAAAATTACCTGTTCATGTTTTTTGCTAACTGCTTTATATGTATGAATGATTTTACATATCAGTTTGTAATATAGTACTTCATAGTTTGATTGTGACATTAAAACAATGCTTCAAAGTTCATTTGAAGAGCTGTTGCATTTTGTAGTAATTTTTGTATTAAAGTGGTCATGTTGTGTCTGGTCATTTAAAGTTGTAATACATGTGAATACAGACAGCAACTGTTAAAACTGACTGCATTGAAAATATTTTATGCCATGCATGTATGTGCATATGGAATGTGTACTTAGGTCTTTTTGGCTGGATGTAAAAACAGTTGTGCATTCCCTTGACACGCAGTGATGGCTCTCACAGATGTGATATTTGAGAGCAGCTAAAATCCTAAGTACTTAAGTTCTTTCTCAGCAGCTTGTCTTTGTTTCAGTATGCATTTTCAAGGATTCTGTTCATTTTCAGCCATTTCTTTAAAATAGGACATTTTTAGGTAAACTAATTTTAGAATTCTTCTCAGGTCAGTTTGAATTTTGAAAGGTTGAAATGAGTTCATAACTAGTTGAACAGGGACATGGGAGTTTCCTGTATGATTTGTAGAAATGAAAACAATATGGTCCATTTCCCTGTGTGCAATTTACTAATTGTCTTCATATTTATATCTGATCGGCACAAGATCTGTGGCTGGAGTATTCTTAGTGTGGAGGGAGCTGTGTGTGAGAGGTCATAGCCCCTTTACCGGAGGTTGGAGGTCATTAACAGGAGCCAGGATGGGCTGCCTCTCAACATGGACCTTTCTCCTGCTTCTGTTGGAAACTACAGGCACCTTTTCTCAAGGTTTGTTTGCTCTATGAATTTTAATCAGCACATTTCACACTGAATTGTTAATGCAAGTTATTGCTCAAACAGTTCTTGCATGTCATTGCTCATGGCAGAAGCTGAAAGATTTCAACAGGATATTGACAGCTGGCTCTTAGAAACATGACTCTTCCAATACCCCAACCCCCAAACCTGTTTTCAGCAAACCCATTACTGAAGGCAACATTGTTCTAGTGTCCCCAGTATATCCAGAAGCTGAGGTGTTTTGCGAGCCAGCAGCAGAAAGCCACCTGCTAGCAATTGGTTCTACTCTGTGTGTGAACTACTAGCGGAAATCTCTTTCTGAAGTAATCTGAAGGGTGAAAAATCACAGGAAAACAAAAGAAGTAATATTTTATTAACAAGACCCATGACAATAAGCCCTAAATGACTTATGATATACTTTATTTTTCTTACCACATCCAAAACCCATCAGTGGGTTGCATCATTGTAAAACTATACTAAGAAACTAATGCAGTTTCCTTATTAGGGACATGGAGAACCATCATAGGGACATCATGGAGACCAAACCCTGCTGTGTACCATAATGAAGGTAGATTTGTATGTTTCTGAAAATACATAAAATATTTCAATAGGTGAGGCAAACTGGTACTTAAAGCCATCAAATTCTTCCTTTCCTCAGATAATTACGAGTGGACCACATGGTTCAATGTAGATCACCCTGGAGGGAAAGGAGACTACGAGAAGCTGAATGTCATTCGTTTTTATTATCGAGCCCGTGTCTGTGAGGTTCCTCGAGCTCTAGAGGCACGTACTACCGAGTGGACGCCAGCTCGTAGCACTGGGGAAAGAGTACATGCTGACCCAGCTGTGGGCTTCTGGTGTGTCAATGATGAACAGCCTGTTGGGAGAAACTGCTCAAACTATGCTGTACGTTTCCTGTGTCCTAAAGGTAAGTAAATGAGCTGTAAAAGACAAATGTTTCTATGTTCAAAGCTCAGTGTTATTGTGCACATTTTCTCTGATTACTAATTAAATATGCAAATTAAATACGGAAAAGGTGGATTTGTTGATGGTCCTGCAGAAATACTTTTTCACAAATGTATTTTTAATTTACCACGAGTTAACATCAGTTTTTGATTTCTGATGACACCCAAGAAATTTAGCAGAATCTCTCTATCTCTCACCATTCAGAAATTATTTCAGACGTTGAAGAGGTGATATGGGGTCCATGGTCAGACTGGAGTCTGTGTCCAGCTCAGTGCGATCAGGTTGCAATACAGCATCGCTCTAGAAGTTGCAAATCCAGTTCCAAACAATGCAATGGCCAAACTGTCGAAGCCAGGCCATGCCAAGGGCCACCTTGCCCACGTAATGCATCTACTGTTTCCTACAGTTTTAAAATAATGTCTTGTCAATTAGAATTTCAGATAATCTTTATTGTCATCCATATTTACAATCAAAACCAAACCAAAATAATTTATTCAGTTTACATTTGTTGAAAAATCTCGTTTCCTCTTTTTCTATCTTAGGCTGCGATATGCAGTGTGTGATGGGCAAGGTAAATGATGAGTGTGATGGCTGCATGTGCCAGGATCATACAGTTTTAGGATCAGTCCGTAGTGCCGGGGGTCTCCCTGCACCTGGAGCTGCCATCCTCCGTGCTGGTCCTAGGCCCAAACTCTTCACTGTAACTGATCACAATGGCCATTTTCAAGTCCCTGGAATCTGCCCTGATGGCAACACGACGCTAATGATCAAGCTGAAAAACCACGCTCCACACCAAGTCACCATTCCTCTGAGCACTGAACGCACCTCCGTTCTCCTTTTAAAGCTAGAGAGAACAAGTAATGCTTCTTTAAACACCTTGAATCCATTTGACCTATGAACTGTGTGAATCTGTATTAGCGTTAGAATACTATCTCAAGAAGACTTTCTGAAGATCAGTTTAAATGTTAAAGTCATTTCAGGGGTCAATAATAGATAAGTTAGGCCTTTAGTTTTTGCTGGCTCCACTACAAAAGAATGATCAATTTTATTCATTAGAATTTTATTAAATATTTTATTTTTTACTAAAATAATTTCTCTTTACAAAAAGAAATTAATTAACAAGTATATGATGTAAACCCATAAATTTAGCTGGAAAACAGTGGCATACAATGTAAAACATTACTGATTGGTTTGTAGTTTAACACATTTGAATTGATGCTTCCAAGGCTATCGCAAGTCATTTTGACAATTTCAATGAAACCTCATTCATATTAGCTAGATTTATAATGTTGGTGAAAAATTAACAATACAGCGTGGAATGTCACAGGAAACTAAAACATTTAAGTTTGAAAAGTGTAAAAATGGATGTACAAAGTCAGTGAATCTAATGAAATATCAATGTGTTCCTCAGAAAAACTGTATGTGTTGAAAAATCCTGAGAACAAGGCCAGAAGGGAAGGTCAGACAGCTGCCTTCTGTTGTAAGGTTGATGGGACACCTGAACCAAACCAGTATGAATGGTAAGCTTAAGCTTTCCGATATAAATTGATGTTCACTATGAAATTTTGGCCGATTACAAGGAAACCATGTTTCCTTATCTGATGGTATTAAATGAGGAAAGACACTCTAAAGTCAAAGCCCTCGAAAGTCAAAGTCACTCGAAAGTCAAAGCCCTCGTGTGTTATGTTTATTCAATAAAGTATTAAATTAAATAAATATAAGGACCGTTATATGAGGACAGTTCAGACAAACCAGGTTATCAAGAAGTTATTTCTTCATCACCAAAGCATGGCAACAATTATCCTAAATGTGAGAAAAACTATGATAATCACTGTTATTAATCTTTAGGTTCCACAACGGTACTCTGCTGGACAGGAGTCAATATCAATATGACGAGACGCTGGTTTTGAGGAATGTCAGTTTGGACCATATAGGAGAATATTACTGCAGAGCCAGTAATGAGAACGGAGCCATCAAATCTAAACCAGCCACCCTCACAGTTATTGGTGTGCCCTGTCATTCTATTTTAACTACAAATATTTCATATTAACCTAAAATTGATCAAAATATTTTATAAATAGTCTGGTCTCAGTTTGGTATTTATCTGTTTTCTATCCATTCTATGTTAAGGTCAAAAAGCACCATCATGCAACCCTAAGCCTTATTCCCATCTGATTCGACTACCACATGACTGCTTTCAAAATGAGACCAACTCTTTCTACTATGATGTGGGGAGATGCCCAACATCTACGTGCACAGGGAAGCTGGATAACGGCATCAGATGCAAAGACTCAGTTTCCTACTGCTGTGGAATTTCAAACATGGAGGAGAAAGAGATTATATGTCAGGGATATCAGTTGCCCATCATGGTAGTGACTGAGTGTGGTTGTAAAACATGTGTGGACACAAAGGCTATTGTTCGTGGACGTGCTATCGCAGCAGACAATGGTGAGCCCATGAGGTTTGGACACATCTACATGGATGGCTCAAGAATAAGTCGAACTGGATACAAAGGCACATTCTCTATCCAGGTACCAACAAACACAGAGCGTCTGGTCCTCACCTTTGTGGACAACATGCAGAAGTTTGTGAATACCACAAAAGTCCTACCATTCAATCCTAGAGGAGGAGCTGTGTTCCACGAGATCAAGCTGTTGAGGAAAAAGCCAGCTGTGATTATTAGCTCAAGAGAGACTAATAAGCTAGATCTTGGTGAGGTAGAAGGCCAGGATCCCATTGCTGAGATTGAAATCCCACCAAATGCATTCTATAAAGAAAATGGAGAGGTGTTCATGGGAAATGTCAAGGCCAGTGTGACTTTCCTTGACCCCAGGGATGTATCAACAGCAGCGGCTGCCCAAAGTGATCTCAACTTCATTGGTGATGAAGGTGACACTCTGCCCTTGAGGACCTATGGAATGTTCTCTGTGGACTTCAGGGATGAAGAAGGAGGTGAGTCACTCAATGCCGGAGAGGTGAAAGTGCGTCTCGATGCAGCACAAGTGAAGATGCCCGAGCACTTGAAGACCATGAAATTATGGTCCCTTAATCCTGACACAGGTTTTTGGGAGGAGGAAGGCCAGTTCCATGCTGAGAAGAAACAAAGGGGGAAAAGAGAGGAGAGGACCTTCCTCATAGGTAACATGGAAATCCGTGAGAGACGGCTGTTTAACTTGGATGTACCTGAGAACAGGAGATGTTATGTGAAAGTGCGGGCTTTCCGTAGCGAACGGTACATGCCTAGTGAGCAAACTGAAGGAGTTGTGATAACTTTAATAAATATGGAGCCCACACCAGGGTTTTCAACCAACCCTCGGGCTTGGGGTAGATTTGATAGCGTCATCACTGGCCCAAATGGTGCATGTCTTCCAGCTTTCTGTGATGAGCAGAAAGCAGATGCATATTCCGCCTACGTCATGGCCAACCTTGGGGGAGAAGAGCTAGAGGCAGTAGCATCCTCTCCAAAGTTGAATCCTAACACCATTGGTGTCCCGCAACCCTATTTGAATAAACTGAACTACAGACGCACGGACCACGATGATCCAAGAATAAAAAAGACAGCGTTCAACATCAATGTGGCCAAACCCCGATCGAATGCGGCTGAGGAGGCCAATGGTCCTGTTTATCCATTTGACAAACTTAAAGAGTGTGAGGAAGCTCCATTCAGTGCAGCTCACTTCCGTTTCTCAAGAGTTGAAGGAGATCGGTACGATTACAACACAGTGCCTTTTAATGAGGATGACCCCATGAGCTGGACTGAAGACTATTTGAGTTGGTGGCCAAAACCCATGGAATACAGGGCCTGCTACATTAAAGTAAAACTTAACAGTGCCCATGAGCTCAACGTTCGGTCTCGCAATATGGGAGGTACCCATCCAAAAACTGTTGGCCAACTGTATGGCATTCGTGACACAAGAAGCATCCGAGACATGGACCAATCAGCTGTTTCAGCAGTGTGTCTGGAGTTCAAGTGCAGTGGGATGCTGTACGATCAAGACCGAGTGGATCGGACCCTTGTGAAAGTAATGCCTCAGGGCAGCTGTAAGCGAGACAGTGTAAACAGCATGCTACAGGAATACTTGGTGAACCACCTCCCACTGGCTGTCAACAATGACACAAATGAGTTCACCATGCTTGCACCTCTAGACCCACTGGGCCACAACTACGGTATATATACAGTGACTGACCAAGATCCTCGGACAGCCAAAGAAATTGCACTTGGCCGTTGCTTTGATGGTACTTCAGATGGCACATCTCGAGTCATGAAGAGCAATGAAGGAGTGGCATTAACATTCACCTGTGGTGATAAAGAGGTCACTAGGCAGAGTATGTTCCAGCAGATACAGAACTCACTGGGTCAGGCCACAGCTGGAAGTGCACGGCCGGGAAGAGGAAACCGGAGGCAGAGAGGTAGCTCAACAGCATCTCGCAGTAGTAGGAGGAGGAGTACTCGTAATTCCTACACACGTGCCCAGACCATTGGTTGATATTCCAAGAACTTGAAAACTATACATGAGACAAGACAGCCCCATTCCCTATGGGAGCTGCTCTCATGTTTAACTCAGAGTTACTGGATTTAAGCCATTTTAAAACTTGACAGCAGTAAGAAGTGTCACAGCAATTTAGTATTGCTAATAAGATCAACTGGCAAACAATATTACAGATTTCATTAATTGCAACTCAAAATAATATTAGAGTGAACTTTTACTTTGCCTGTCAAAACCTAACTAAAATCACCATATTTTTTAAACGTTAACTCCAGAGGAATGTGTGCTTCATGTAATTCTTTTTTCATTTTTATATTTTCTATTTCTGTGGTAAATATTTTACTACTTGAAACTGTAAATACGCAAATATTTATTGCATACTTCAGAGTATCAAAAACAAGGCAGTAGAACATCACATTTATACTCAAACATGTATGCCATTTATCACTCATTAGAAAAACTCTGAAGTTGTCCAAACCCTTTACATAAATACCAAGTGATACCTTTAGTCCAATGATTTTATTAAATTAGAGCTTTAAAAAACAATGCCTTTGTGTCTTTGTATTATCTTTGCCCAATTTCAACAATGTATGAGATAATCCTCCAAGCTGTTTTTTTTATAAATATTTTTGCCAATAACAAGTTTGCATTTCATTTTACTTCATTCATGCCTGTAGAACCTTAATGTATAGTGACAATGGGTAAAACAAAAGCACAAAACCCCATGGATCTGTTGCTTCAACTAGTGATGATTAAAACCGATCATATACTGTCATATGAGCAACACTATTGAATATCATTAAATCGATCATATGTGCAGCAACACTGAGTTCATTTAAAATATACTTTGGCGGAGAAACAACTGCACAACAAGTAGTCTGTTCTGCATTCATATGAAGGCAATGTCAACAGTTTCAAGATGATGCCTGGATTCAGTTTTGTTTTACTTTCATTTTTTTTCCATTCTTTCATTCAGTGAGTGTGCCTCCTCTGTTCATTGTGTAGTGTTGACAAAGCACTGACAAATGTCCTATTCTGATTTCAAATGCTAAATGGTTCACATCTGGAAAACTGTTTCCAATTGTGCATAAATATGCAAGAAAAGTACAACCATACTTTCAATAAGGACATTCTTAGAAGAAATTAATTTGCATAGAGCATCACATTTACTTCTGTGTAACTGAAATTGCACAGCTTTAAAAACATAAGTCACTTTCAATGAAAACAAAAAAAGATAGTCTACAAAGTTTTCTATAAGGCATTGAAATGCTTTTTTAAGCCAATCAGAGGAAACGCCTCAATCACAAATGTCCCACATCATACAATCTGTTTTAGATATAAAAATGAGATTTCAAGGCCATTTGAATAAATTTACTTTTACCGCCGAGGTGCTATGGGCTGATAGCAGCTTTATGAGGAGTCTGTTACCACTGTAACCAAGTAAAGGGTCGACACATTGTTCAGTGTCCAAGATGGCACTAAGAAGCATGAAAGCGTAATGTTGCATGTCTGCAAGGGCATCTGGGCAGAGAGGGAATGGGAAGGGGGACAATGAACCTTCGTCACATGAAGTCATCATAGTCATTGCCATAGCCATCGTCAAAACCACCGTAATCAGCAAAGTCATCTTTCATGTTTGCTTTAAATCCACCACCAGGGACTACACCTTTCTTCTTTTTCTTATTTGCCTTCTTTTCCTGTGCATAACAGCAACAAGTGAATATTGAGTATTTTGCTGTTGATATTTTGATAATGAACAATACAGAATTATAAACAACAAGCGTGTTAGTGCCTGTAAATAATAACTAGGCAAGAATCAAGTTCTTTACACTCAAAAGATGTTTTGAGAATTTCCTCTAAAACAGAGTACACAAGAGCAAAATCATTCAACTCACCTTTTCTTGCCTTTGTTTTTCACTGAGCAGAACAGATAAAGAATTACTTATTTTTTTCAGGTCATCTACTTCCACTACACAGAGGGGGAAAAAAACAGTCTTCAGACATGTGCAAGGTTTTATGCTTAAGAGATTCACCATATAATCTAAAAGCTGTGAAAATATCAATAATTTGCATTATTAAAATAAAAAAATTGACAAATATCCACACAACTAAAAAAAAAAAATATTTCCGCACTTACATGAAATACAAAGCTCTCGAAACAGTGACTCCAAAAAGCTGGAATAATGCACTGAATTTTCAAACTGTGTTATCTTATCTTTCAGTAATTTTTCAAATGCAACAAAGTCATCTTTGGACGAAGGGCACATGGCTTCAATTCCAGAGGCATTGTTTGTTGTAATAACAGTAGTAGAGGCGTTTGCAGCAGCAGGATCAACACCTGAAATCAGAGTGATTGTTCAGTGATTAACTGTTAAAATTTGGACTTGGAAGACTTCACATGTAGTGCAGTGCACACAACTTATTACCGAACGCCTCAAGGGCCAATTCCATGTCTGCCTCCTCCTGCAGTTTCTTCAGTCGAAGCATCTCTGCATGCTGCTCCTCTGGTGATAGATTCTCACTTTTCGCTGTTTCTTCCATCTATTCAAAGGTTTCAAAAATAAAGGTTAAACCTTTTAGAATATGCAAAAGATATGAGTAATGAAAGAAAGGGATTAATCCATTAATAAGTAATAATATTTTTCTTACCTTCTTTCCCAACTCATCTTGTTTTTTCTTTTGCAAAATTTCTTTCTCTTTTATTTTGTCAGTTAATTTTTTCTTCTCAGGGGGTTTCACCTCTATAATAAACGTAAATCAAACCATAAGAGTACTTTCCACTTGGGTTAAAGAAAAATGGCAATAAAACAACACACACCCAAAAGATATACATAATTGTAAGTTTTACAAATATGCAATGGCTCTGCCTACAACATGTTTACACTGTAAAATCTGACCACTCAACAGAGGTCAATACCTGCTTTTTTCTGTTCAACATTCTTCTCTTCTTCATTCTCCTCCTCCTCATCATCCCAGTTATCCTACAGAAAGGAAAATGCATGGTAACCATATGTGAACTAATAAAACACTTTGAACTCAATTAGAATGTTTTCATGCCCTATTGACTTGTTTGTTAAGCAGTCGTGTAATAGGCAGAACAATGTAATGATTCAGTAACACTACTCCTTATGTATTTCTTCACCATTAAATTAATACCACCACAAGTGTTTTTGATTAGTTTGGCCATTATAATTGCACAGACCCAAAAATTATCAAAAAGCTTTTTAAAAAAAATCACTAAAGTGTAAATTTCTTTGTTAATAAACAGAGAATACTGAACTGGCACAAATGGTTATGAAGCAATTTAAAACAAAACTAATGGTAGCTAACTTTTATATTTTAGCTGAATAAGTAGAAGCAAGTGCAGTACAGAAATTTCCTCGACTTTTTAAAATATTTTAAGACACAAAAACAATAAATTTTTAAGTTTGCTGACATTTCAAGACAATGCAGAATACTGTCATTCCAGAAAAGTTTACTTGAACTCTTGAAGTCCCGGTTAGCGGGTTCATTCTGGGAGTCTTTTCCAGAGATGCCTTTTAAACAAAACAACTTGCAGTATATGACAATAACGCGCGCGCACACACACACACACAGTTCGAAAAGAGGAGGGCGCGCGAGAGAATTCTAGATCTGCACGTCATGACGTCAACCAGCTGCTGCTGCCTGGCGCAAAAAAAAAAATAATAATAATAATTACAGCATCCATATGACAGCGACTGTTAAGATGTGGAACATAAACTCGGTCAAAAAAAGAAAAAGATGAGTTTTAAAACTTATGACATTCACTAGACCACGTTAGCAAACTGTCGAGCGCGGCGTACCGCGTTCTTTGCTAACTACTTCAAGCTAAAGTAGCTACAATAATTGTAATAATTAAGACCAACAACATATTTTTTAACTGAGTAAGTACAATGAACTAATAAAACAAATGAAAAAGCTGCTAATGAAGTTCCACGTGGCCTGTCACTTTCTCGCTGTCGAAACTGGTTTCATATCAGTCAATAAATTTCACCCATTGATGTTACCTGTATGCTGCCAAACCTCCTATATCAGTTTGATTAATCCGTAAAGTGTTTGTAGTTTATTATTGCTAAAAGAGAAACCGTCAGATAACAGACCCGTCGAGCTGGAAGACGACACGTTGGCTGACGCAAACACAGAAACTGTCAGTGTAACAGTAGTAACGTTACTAGAAAATCATGAGCACGCAGCTGGATAACGTTACAGCTGGTGAATCTCTAAATAAAACAGGCCTATTCTAGGCTAGCTAAACTGATAAAAAATACAACACGAGCGTCCATATTAGCGCTGCTACCTTTTAGCCACATATCACGCGATAAGGCAGAATTAAAAGGCCTAAAACGCTCTTCAGTGATAAAGTTTTGATAACACGACCATTAGCACGCTACCTTCACGTCTTCCTCCTCGTCCTCGCCTTCCCATCTGTCCAGCCGCCCGGAGGCACTTATGATCGGCGCGCTCGGCTCGAAGCTGTCAGCTTCTTTCGAAAAACAAAACAATCCCGTGGTTAAGACAGTGACCGACACACTTAACTCTACAATATGGAAGTAATCCTTACCCCAGCCGTCGGGATCCGCCATCTTGGCTAAGTGTGAGGAGTTAGTTAAAGTAGTATCTGAGAGAAAGCATGTGCACACAGCGCGCTTCTGTCTGTCTTCATGCTGACGGGAGACCGGAGACTAGAGTCGCCCCCGTGTGGCGCACAACAGCACGAGCCATTACTGTCGCACAAGTCTGTTTTTATATTATTTAATAATTATTTATAATAATACATTTTTACAATTATTATTATACTTAGCAATAATAATTGTTGTTGTAGTTTTATAATTATAAATCCCCTTTTAATGTCTCTTGTAATACTTTATTTCCAAGGATATATGCACTGGTTTATGCACAACAATACAAAATTAAAATACAGTCTGACATCAGGACATGAAGTATTACGGCAAATAGATAGAGTTACATAAGAAGCCAGAATAAATACATGAGTGAGATTACAAATGAAAGAAAAAGTTTTTGCTTTGTTAATACAACCCCTTCTGATATTTTTTTTTCCAGAATTTCAATGTACACTACCAGTCAAAAGTTTTTTAACAGTAAGATTTTTCATGTTTTTCTCTTCTGCTCACCAAACTGCATTTATTTGATCCAAAATACAGCAAAAGCAGTAATATTGTGAAATAGTTTTACTATTTAAAATAACTGCTTTCTATTTGAATATATTTTAAAATGTAATTTATTCCTGTGATCAAAGCCAAATTTTCAGCATCATTACTCCAGTCACATGATCCTTCAGAAATCATTCTAATATGCTGATTTGCTTGGTGAGCAGAAGAAACTTCTTTAAAAAACATTAAAAAAATGTACTGTTCAAAAACTTTTGACTGGTAGTGTATGAAGGCTGTTAAAGCAGTTAAAAAAGTAAATAAATAATACTAATAAACACAGAACAATAAGTTGAATATAAATCACAAGTCAAACCCAATCAGTTAAGGCAATTACAGACCTAGGTTGATAACATAAGCAAGCAATTATTCAAAAACAGTCAAACAAAACCACATTTTCACTGACAAAACTATTATAAAGTGCTGAAAGAAATATTTCCATGAGTTATTGTTCTTGTATTTCTCGTAAGTCTTATATATACACAGTATTACAGTTACTTCATATTGCACATATTTGAAAAGAAAAGTTCAGTTCAGTACAGCAGCAATTCAGCAGCGACAGACCTAACTCATCCCAGAGAAAACAGCAGCATTATCAGGATGCTGGAGAGGTAGAAGAAAGGACAGGGATGCATTGCAACTCCCAGTGACCTGCCTGAAAGATACACAAATATAACTGAGACAGAATAAAGAACATTTAACAACCAAAAATGTCCGAATACCAATCGTTCATTTAGGTTTGAGATTGCTCACATTTAATTATAACCAATATATTTTTAATTAATGTATAATAAAAGAGCTTTTCCTTCTCCATTTTTTCACACCAGGAGTGAAAGTACCTCTGAAATCAACAGGTTTGTCCTCCCAGGGGTTGAGCACCATGGACAGGGCCGTCTGCTGTACTGGAGACAGAGCGGAGCGCTGGGCCTCAGTCACAGCAACGGCCTGATCATAGGTGAACATACGAATCTGTGCCTGGTTAAACACTACCTGTGAAGACAGAACACAGAAACACCAGGTAATAATGGTCCTAGAATGACTTCAAAATACATTTAATCTTAAAAAATAGAGGAAATCCTAAGAGTTTAATGAGACTAATGGTAAACTAATGGTAGCTAACTTTTATATTTTAGCTGAGTAAGTCGAAGCAAGTGCAGTATAGAAATTTCCTCGACTTTTTAAAAGATGTTGATCATTTTTAAGTTTCCTGATATTTCAAGGTTATCTATGGGGACCCTTCAGAATACTGTCATTCCAGAAAAGGTTTTTTTTGTTGAACTCTTGAAGCGCCGGTTAGTGGGTTCATTCAGGGAGTCTTTTCCAGAGATGCCTTTCCAACAAAATAACTTGCAGTATATGACAATAATAGCACACACACGCATACTCTCAGTTCAAAAAGAGGATGGCGCGTGAGAGAATTCTAGATCTGCGAAATTGAGGTAAGAAAGTAACTGTTTGATGGATTTTTATCATTTGTTGTCAAATCGGTGACAGGAATTAGAAAAGACTAAGGATATTCCTCCTTACTTTGCCAATAATAGTTAGGAACACAGTCAAATAGCCACATATATACATACATCATACATTTCAGTGCAAGGCACTAAAGAGGCTAGAGAAAACAGATACTAACTGCAAATTTGCCTGCTGGGATGAGAGAGATGGCAAGTGGGGTGATTCCTTCTATCTGTTCCCTCACCAAAGCAGACATGGCTATGTCAGGCAGGCCCGCTACAGAAAGGGCAAAACACCATGTATAAGAAAAAAACATCAATTATCACAACTAGCAGATCAGGCACAAGTTCTTTTATCTACTGATGCTAATAATATCTGTTAATATACTTTTTTATCTCAAGTGACTTAAAGTACACCTATTACAGGGACAATTTCAACTTTGGTAACTTTTGGGTAAAGTGCTTCGCCCAATGGTGATATCTGTGGGAATCAAACCATCAGCTTTCTGATTACAAGCTCTGAGCTGTACCTGCAATCGCTCCAATCTCAATGAAGACCTCTGATCCCCAGGAGCTGACCGGTCCAAATGCCAATCTATGACTGAGCAGCCCTATAAATGCCTGCAGCTGCTCCTCAGAGCAAGACAAATTCAAACGGCCAAGCCACAAAACTGCTTTACTGGAATAAGAAAAACACATTTCACATTCAGCACAAGAGTAAATATAATCGTAGGAAACATACTGTACATGCAGCAAATTTTTAGATAATTCAGATAATTTTGATTATTTTTTTTAGATAATTCAACCTGAACTCCACTGGATTCAGGTTGCGCATGACTAGTGCATCAATCCCACACACAATATGCCCCAATGCCACAAATGTGCTGGAGTCCAACTGGCTAGGAGTCTTTCTGGTTGAGTTCAGAACCGTGGAGAATAGTGATTTCAGCTGCAATTGCAAACAGAGGTCATTTACAATATGTATATAAAACCAGTAAGATTTTTTTCAGTTACGAAAACCTTTTTTTTTTTTTTTCAAATAAATTCTGTTATTTTGAACTTTATTTTTCTAAAGAAAATCCTGAAAAAAAAGTATCATTGTACATCTGTTTTGTTTCCACAAAAAAATTAAGCAGCAACTATTTTCAACATTGATAATAATAAGAAATATTTCTTAAGAACCAAAGTCAGCATATTAGAATGAATGTTTATGTGACACTGAAGACTTGAGTAATGGCTGGAGTAAAATTCAGCTTTGCCATCACATGACTATATTACATTTTAAAATATAGAAAATAATTATTTTAAATTTCAAACATATTTCACAATATTGTTGTTTTTACTGTATTTTTGTTCAAATAAATGCTAAATCAATCAGTGTATTTTCATTGATTAGTGGTATATTGTGTTTTTCAAATTGCAATTTTACCAGCCATTCAAGCTCACTTTTACAAATGTGTGCATCAACATTTCACCTGTCTGCTGGTCCATGTGTTGAGAGCCCCCATAGCTGAAATTGACTGAATTTCAGAGAGTCTAAGAGAAGCCAATTCTTCAAGTGAAAGCTGAGTGGCAATGCGACCCAACTGAGAGATCACAGAAGAGTTAAAAGAGGAAGGCATCCCATACACCTACACACAGACAAAAAAAGTCACCACTATTATTATGCCACAGTTATGCAGATATTCACCGAACATCAACATATTAATGGGATTTCCACCAAGTGGTAAGGTACAAGGTAAGGTCCTCGTTGAAAACGAGGATATGTCTTATTACGTGCACCAACAAAATGTCATCTCTCAAACACTTGTGAGAATGTTTTTTAGGAGCATATGAGCTGATGGAGAAATTCAGGCACCTCTTTGGTCTTTGTAAGGAGCATTAACAGCTCGAATGCACTGAAAAATGGATCCTGGCCAATGAGCTCCAAGCATCTCCGAAATGCAGCTTGTGGCATGTTTCTAAGGCTGTCAATAGTCCAGGCAGCAGGTTGTGTCACATGCAGGCTCTCACAAGTGGGGATCAGTCCAGTATCTAAGACACAGAGATGAAATGAAAAGGGTTGAGCTGTCAAAAGTGTGAAGTGACAGCCATACTGCTGTATTATATCCCTTTACAAGCTGTTATTTATTTAAAATGAACAGAATGATTTTAACAGATGACATTCTGTCAAGGCAGAGAATTGTGCTTACAAGGGGCACGTCCCGTTCTGAGGAAGCCGAGGAAGAACTGAAGCACAAACTGCTTCTTCTCAAACATCTCTGATGGATTCTGACACAGAGAGCCAAACTCTCCTCTCTCCCACTTCTGCTGACTCAGGAACAGCCTCTCGATGCGCTCTAAGCTCATCAAACCCTGAAGACACACGCACACATGCAGACAGGTCAAAACACAGGCGTGTGTTCAGATGACACAAAGAAATATCTGGTCACTCACTAAGGGGATGAGCTGAATAGTGTCCTTCGGGAGAAAAAACAAGAAGCGGTCCACTTGGTTCAGTGTCTCTGATGTCCAGTTTTTTACAGGGCTATGCAGATAAAACAGTTTATTGCCAACTTGTTGGGTTTGATGCGAGCTTTCATTTCCAGTAATTTAATAGAAACTAGAAAATAAAGTTTTAACTGTCCTTACCCAAATGTCCACTGTTCCTGTAACATGCCTGCCACCAGGTCTCGTTTATTGGCATTGTAGCAGAATCTTCGTAGGAACTCCAGACCATCAACAAAAAAGCTCCTATCCAATTTACAAAACATTTCATCTGTCACAAATGTAGCCATGACACCTAGCGAACGAAACTCCTCTTCAGTGTACAGGCCAGTGTACATATTCTGATGAGAAAATCAAAGAAATAGGGGTTGGAGATTCACAGAGACTACTATACCGACTGGACAATTTGACATTAAAGCCCTTTTAAAAGGTTTTAAAAAAAAATGTACATAGAATCAGGGTTTGTTAACTCTGTCAAAAATAATTATCTGGAAAGATCCACAACGAAAATATGTGCATGACCTGTAGACAGTAAAATTATATTCTTTACCAGTCTTTGAACCATCTTGTCCACCAGGACAGCTTGTTTGGTGCTGGGAAGCAGTAAGAAGTAATAAGGGTCCTGTATTATAATTTTCCTCAGGGAGTCCATCTTATCTTGTGGAAATTTCTTAATGGTGCTCAGCCTTTAAATAATAACATGAAATTTAAAATGCGAAGACAAAATTATATACACATGTAAATGTATTTTGATAAATTGAATTTTGACTCACGGAAGTGACAGGGCAATCTGAGAACCCAAATCTCCAAGTAAATCTGAGAAGAAGTCAAACTCATACAGTTCCTCAATTACACAATTTTTCTGTAGTACAGAAAAAAGGAAAAGAAACTTCTGTCAAGCGAGTGTTTGTGCAGTACTCCAACCATTATTCTGCACTCAATTTACAGGTAGGTCTGGACAAAATTTTACTGATTGAGTGAACTACGAATAAGATTATGAATAAGCACTACAAATAAGACTAAATAAAGATGAAACTAAACTAAACTGGTAATCTGTCAAATTTAGGACCTGAATTTGAATATAGGTTAACTAGATACCAGTGAAGGGTGGAGTGGCACAGGCTGCTCTCTCAGAAATCTCATAATGTCACGTAGAGGCGATAGAGATGCCAGGTTCTGGAACAATCTTCTAAGGTCCAAGCAATTCACTCCCGTGGCCAGTGTCCCCAGAGATCTGTCATGTCAGAGAAAGAAAAAACATGATCATGCTTAAGTACTTCACTGAGCAGTGTCATGATTCATTTTGTAGACTTTGTTTATAATCACAAAATGAACTCACAGAAAGGCCAAACTTACAGAAATTCTTGAAGTGAGAGCCTTGGGTGAGAGATGACAGCCTCTTTAAAGAGAACTTTAGCCTGTTGGATGAAAAAACAATGTAAGGATGCCATTGGAACAATCAAGGATTTAGATTTTAGCATAGCTTTAACTTGGACAATTCAGATTATAGAAAAAAATACTATGGAAGTTAATGGCTACCAGCAAATGGTTATCAACATTCCTCAAAATAGCTTCTTTTGTTCAACCGAAGAAAGAAATTCATACAGGTTTGAATCAACATGAGGGTGAGTAAAAAGAGAGTAAACAAACAAAACAAAAAACAAAACAAAACAAAACAAAACATTTTTGGGTGTACTATCCCTTTAAGGAATTTACCTATAAGTCAGGGGGCACAATTACTGTAACCTGTTAAATATTTATGCATACATTAACAGTGAAATCAGTGACTTCTTGGCTCTGTAAGCTTATCTATAACAGGAAAGGGGGATTAGAAAACACTTTCATGCTTAATGTCCCGGAAAAAGGGACTGACAGTACTAGAGCAACTCAGGATGGTTTTCATCTTATTTTCTGCTAGTTAACATGAGATACAGTGTCTAGTGTGCTAAATCAGAGGTTACACAACAAAGAAGCTTTGTTGTGCTCCATTATCAATAATTAAACCAGTAATTAGACACTGTAGTATTATACAGATCTCTGTGGTAATAGGGAGTGTCATGATGGAAGACACACTTGTTATGACCTCTTGCTCAAACACACACATTTAATCAGACTATGTGAGAAAGTATATATTTTGCTCATCAGATCTTCACCAGATTTGGGATAATTTCTCGGATATTTAGACAAACTAGCAGCCAAACCAATGTTTAATGTTTCCTATGAGTTGTACATTACCTTCAGGCATTTCTAATGATTGACTGCTTTTTAACTCTTTACTATGGTACCTTTAGTTAATGAACTTGTATTTATTTTTGTAAAGCATTACAATTGATGTGTAATGTATTAATAGCGTATTTTTTATTATTTTATTTTCGTTTTTATTTGTTTATTTTATTTACATTTTTATTCCTATTTATTTATTTATTTGTGAGTGCATGTGAAGTCTGAGACAATGTTGTTTGTTTGTTCTGTGTTGTATTCTGAAAAATCTTTAAAATAAAATTAAAAAAGAAGAAAAAAAGTCTTCACCAGATTTGCAGTTCCTAAAAGAAATACCAATACTTGAAAGGCAGCATATGAATAGTGTAAAAGTTTTACATAAGGTTATATTTTAGGTTTTGGTTACGTGCAAATGAAATGCTACATGGTCTTTGCAGTGTAAGAACAGACATACACTAGTTCAAATGTTTGGGATCAGTAAGATAATTCAAAATGGTTTTTTTGTTTGTTTGTTTGTTTTTTTTACAAGACAAAGTAAATTGATTAAAAAAAACATTTTGAATTGTCACAATAGATTTCTATTTCAAATAAATGCTGTTCTTTGGAAATTTCTGAAACAAATTGTGACGATTTTGACAAAAATCAAATCAACATTTTAATTGTTTTCAACATTGCTAATAAAGAGAAATGTTTATTGAGCAGCAAATCATAATATTAGAATGATTTCTGAAGGATCATGTGACACTGAAAACTGGAGTAATGGCTGAAAATTCAGCTTTGCCATCACAGGAATAAATCATATTTTAAAATATATTACAATAGAAAACAGTTGTTTAAAACCGTAACAATTTTAACAAAAACATTGTAACTAAAATTGTAAAATAGTTTTACTGTATTTTGCAGCCTTGGTGAGCATAAAAGGCTTTTTTCAAAAATATTAAAAGATCATACTGACCCCAAACTTATGAATGTAAGTCTAAGTAAATATGTACAAGGGAGAAAAGACCAATCAAAATTCAGTATTCAAATAAGTATAAAATTACCAAAAAACTCTAATTGTACTGTAATTGTGGTTGATAAATGAAGTGTGTATGACTGGACTAGAACATACCTGCTGTGTGTTCCAGAGGCGAGTGTGTACAGCAGTGTCTCTGATCAGCAGCAGAGGGACTTGGGGAATCACACTGAGGAGTGGAGTGCTAGAGAGCAAATGTTTGACTTTATCCATCAACTGGGACACAGAACTAGAACCCTGAAAGCATGGAAGAAGAAATTCACATTCATTTCTGTTGCCTGAGCAGTTACATATTTAAGATCAGCATGCAAAACATATCTGGTGAAAGGACACTATATTTTTTTTTTTAATCTTATGTGACACTTAAAGAGATATTCAAAACCAGAAATTATTCTATTGTAGGATATCAGAGAGTGAATCAGACATATTACGATTTGATCGGATTGGTGTTGAACAACCCAAACAGCCAAATTCCACAGAGAGGCCCCAGATAACAAGATAACGTCATAAATCTGTCCACGGTACCCTGGCACCATGAGTCTGAAGAAAGCTTTACCAACAAGCCTCTTTCACAGAACAGCTTGCAACATTCAAACAAAAGAACACTTATTGACAATTCTAATACAGGAAGGAGATCGTCAAATTTGGGGCAAGTAATCAAGACTGATGGTCAAAGAGACCATGTGTTCCACGATAGAAATCATGAGCTTCCTTAGATTGACTTTATCCCCACAAGACAAAGACTGAGACTGAAATTCCTTAGGAGACCTTTTAACCTCTCTAGTCCTCACAGAACATGTCCTTATGTTCACAGAATGGTACAGAAACTGCCTTTTCACATATAGATGCACCAAAATAATCTTAAAAGGACTTATGAGACTTATCATTTTTATGCATAACTCCATATCATGTATGTAACCCACACAATTAACTATCATGTTTTAATCACATACTGTGTATTTCTTTTTAATAACTATGGAACGACTTTAAAGGGTCATATTCATGTTTGGTATGCATGAGTTTGAAAAATCATGCTTTAAATGTTTCTTCCAATCAATTCTTTGTCAAATGTATCATAGCCTTGTTACAGAAATCCTGTCCAAAATGATACTTTACAAGAGCGGGAAAATTCGGACAATGTGACTGATACAGGATTTATGATGGGGAAGAAACAGAGCAACACCCCTAGGCTAAGATCATTTCTAATTGGTCAAGACGTCCAGATAGGATGGTCTGAAAGCCGAGTTTAAATACTCAGGACACCATCAAATTATGCTTTTTTCGTCATTGCTCTTGCTTTGTACATTTAGCCATGCTTTTTAGCACTCTTTGAGCGTGCTCTGGCCTACATGCCAGCTGCTACCACAATGAGAAGAAAAACCACCTAGTCTCGCTACATCCTTTTATTCTTTTACTTTAATTTCTTGTCTTTCCGTGAGAGTTTCGTTAAGTTTGCCGCAAAGTCCAGCTCCGACTGCACCCGCCCAAACTTCAACCAAACCAACTCCGCATCAAGAGCCAACGCCCAAGATTTACTACGAAAGACCACTGAACTCAGCCAATCCACAACCTCGGGAAAACCCCTTTCTGCAAGACCACAACAAAAGGGAAACCCTTAACACAAAGGCAACGCAAGTAATACAGCTCCAGATTTTTGCTGAGCTGGTACATTTAATATAAATTTTAGCCTCATTGAGAAACTCAATGCAGGGGTTAAATAAGTGATTGATGGTTGTTCAGGTCTATGCAATTGCACATATTGCTGTAAACTTGGGATATCACATTTTCATTCTCTTAACTCATCCTTTCCTTACTTTCTCTCTTTCTGCAACTTGTATGAATGTGTGAATGCGTGTGTTCATGTGTTAGATTAGATTACATGTCTTAGATTTATCAAATAAAGTCTTATTTAAATTGAAAAGAGAAGTATCTTGTGTTTTGTGCTTACAAATTAATGTCTTAATCTGCCGATCTTGTTACTGTGTTATTTAATAGTGTTTTCACTATATTTTGGATTTTAATATCCAGTGCAGAGTTGATGTTATACGGTTCACTGAATCGCTGCCGACTCAGTGATCCGCCGTGAAACACTGATTCTGTTCAAATTCCCTATAAAATCATAAATGATTCTCTTTGAGCTAAATTGACATTGTTTTCCTTATTTACCTATTACCCCTTACACTATTCCATTGAAGGGGTGCAAGCTTTTTTGCTTTTGCTTCTCATCTGGTACAACAATGGAGCACATTTGATTTACTTTTGTTATGTATATCCAGTCTGGTGTTAATACTTGAAGCTCTTTTAATTGTGGATTTATTTACAGCTGTTTCTCTTAACGAATACTCCAATATGAGATGTTCATGTTCAGAAGCCTAAAGGGAAAATCTGTTAGAGTGAGTTTCTTACCCAGAGTTTGGAGATGATAGTGTTGACCTGTGGGGGGGTGAGCCCAGGTGTCTGAAGGCTCATAGCAGGTAACGCTTCCAGCAGAACATCAGTTGGTAAAGTCCATAGAGTCTCCACCTTTACTCCACTCACAAGAGATCCCAGCATAGACAAATGCTCAGAGCCTGGTAGAGCCAGCTGAGAGGGAGCACAAATATCACACTTATATTTACAAATTATGATATTCAGTATCATTCAAATGACATTCAGTATCATTGAGAATTTACCATAACAAACTGGGGTCTGGGACCACAATTTAGAGAGAAAAAATATATGCCAACTGCATTTTTTTCTTAAATCCACATTAAAAAAAAAAAAAAGTTAATGCTGTCAACTTAATAAAAAATACATTTTCTTTAAATAATGTTTTAACAATTTGCAAAAAAAAAAAAAAAAAAAAAAAAGAAAGAAAAAAATGACAAATATATTATACTCCAATAACCATTTATTGAAAAGATTTGTGGTCAATAATATTTTTACAATACATAATTAGCAATTAATACTATTTTTCAGCAAGGATAAAACTGTTCAAAAGTGATAGTAAAGACTATTACATCACATTGTTAAAAAAATGAGTAATGTTCAAATAAATTCACGCTTTATTTTAAAATCCAATTCTCGCAATTAACAAACCATTAACTACGGCTTTCACCTCAGTAATCTCCTAATTTGCTGCTTATTAATAGTTAGTAAGGTAGTTGTTAAGTTTAGGTATTGGGTAGGATTAGGGATGTAGGGGTGTACTAATAAACAGACAATATGTTAATAATAGGCATGCTAATAAGCAACTAGTTATTAGTGAGAACTGGTCCCTGTACTAAAGTGTTACCAAATGTTCTTTTGAACATATCACAAAAAATATCACATTTCCACAAACATATTTAGCAGCATATAAAATTTAGTGTTAATTTCAAATTTTAAATTTAGTGTTAGCATCATATAAAATCAGTGTCGACACTGATACTAAAAAGAAATGTAGAAAATAAAGCAGAAAATCAGCATTTTAGAATGATTTCTGCAGGATCATGTGACACTGAAGACTGAATTAATAGCTGTTGAACATTCAGCTTTACAATCACAGGAATAAATTACACACATTTTACAGTATAAATGTTTTCACTAAATGTTTGACTTTCAAAAATAAACAAACAAAAACAACGTAGTAAACCCAATCTTTTGGAAGGTAACATGAATATACAGTATGACTGCTCTAATATTTTAGGAAGTGGGTCCGTCATAAAGGAATTATCACCATTTGGGGGTCCTCTGGATCAAAAATGTTTGAAAACCCCTTTCATAAACAATGTAACTAGTCTTAACTTAAATAATTAACGTGCCATAAGCAGACTATATTCCAAAAACAAATTTTTCCTTTAGGACTCTCATTGATGCCACATATGAAAGAGGATGCGTGAGGCATGCGCTAGCTCACTAGTGACACCCTATCTGGCCTACATCACAATGTTCCCTTAAACCTTAGACACAAAATACAAAGGGCCGCTTGACAACTTCCTTGTGCTTGGTGCAATCCTATACCTTGAGGAACTGCCAAATCACATGAGTAAATGGATCATATGAGTAACTGTTACATGCACTTTCAAACACCCAAAGTAAATTTATAAAGAGTAACTGATGGGTGAGTGTGTGTAAGGCCAATGCAATTGTCCTTGAAATACCCCGGAGTTGATTACGCTGAGTTGTGGGCCAGCTGGCTGTGCAAAAGTGCTGACATCTCAAACACAGACACAAACACACACACACACACACACACACATATACTGTAGGTTCACAGAGACATTGGCTGACTTTTCAAACATTTAAGAAGGAAAATATCAGAGCAAGCACAGCTTTTCTCAAGATATACTTACACTAAAGTTGGCTGAGATCTTGTCGAAGATAACACGTGCCTTTATGAAAAAAAAAACTATACTGATTAATAGGCAGTGAATAAGGCAGTGTATCATAAAGCAATGAAACAAGATTAATACATATTCTGATAGATAAAGTCTCTTATGTTTAATTATATGGGTATTAGGTAGGTATTTTTCTATTTAATCAAAACATTTTCTGACTTTACAAGGACATTCCCCTTTTCAACCTTTAATAAAGACATTCTATTAACATCTGAAGCTTTCTGTTTTTCCATTGTCCTTCCATCCTCTGCCTTCCTTATGTTTTGGGTGCACATTGAGATGGACATGCAGAATTCATGTTTGGTCATGCAGAAATGATTAAAAGGGTTGAGCAGTGACACAATCCTCTACCTATATCAGATACCATGGCTCCTCTGACAGCAGTCTTCCATCTGTTGCAGAGCCCTCAAGACTGAACCCACACTGCCTGCTTGTAACCTTTGACCTCTACTCAATTTTCCACCCACTTGGGTATACTCAGTGTCCAAAATTAACATGCCAAATGCAAAATGCAAGTAAAAATGGTCTTAGGCCAGCGAATAAACCATGCTACAGACTAGCTGTCTGGTAGCATTATTAGAACTGTAACAATACATGGTGTAGATCAAACTGTAAGACATCTTACCTTCTGAACCTTGCTGATGTAACATAAGAGACTCAGATAAAACATGTAAAAATATTGAATATTTCTAACACTGTGCTACCAAAATTAAAATTAATATGAAAACAAAATTTAAGATTGTTGTTGACAATTTTGTGTATGATGCTATAAATGTTTCTCACATTCCTTTTAATGTATACCTTTATTTTCTTTTTACTTTTTTCTTCAGCTTTTCTGATTTTTTATTGTTATTTCTTTTAACCTTTTTGTAACTATCTTTTTCAAATATACTTTTTTTGGAAAAAACTTTGAATTACCACTGTGTATGAAATAAAGTGCTATATAAATAAACTGCCTTGCCTATGACTGACACAATGACCTGTCTGTGCTGTTTGTCATAAATACGCTATGAGAAAAAAACTCTCTGTCATAAGAACATATATACATTTTTAAAAATAAATAATGCAAAATAGAATCATGACTGGTAAGAAATATTTATGGCCTGCAGATTTTGCTCAATTATTTGCCTTGTGTGGCAAATGTATGCATGTGTGGCAACAATGGTGCATACCTGTGTAGGGGTGAAAGGCACAGAGGCGAGAGTGCTGAGGGCAGGCATGAGCTGGGCTGAGCTGAGCTGCTGCAGGACACTGGATCCCAGCAGGGGCAGAAAAGGGCCAAGCTCAGAGACTCTCTGAGGAGTGAGACTGGAGGGAGACTGCAGGTCAGACGATTTCAAGACCAAGCTGGAAATCTGGACACAAAACGAAAAGTAACCACAAACTTGAGGCTATTTTATATGCACCAATCCTGTAGGAAAATTAACCATGGTTTTACCACAAATAAAACCATAAAAAACATGGTTACTATAGTTAAACTGTGGTAACCTCAAATTAATCATGGTTTTGCTACTCTAACCATAGTTTAACCATGGTATTTGTAGTAAAACTGTGGTTATACAAATGATAATCAATATGTAAAAAAAAAAACATGGTTAATACACTTTTACTATTGTAAAACCATGGTAAATTTTGTAAGGGATATTTTTCAAGTGGGGGTTGCTTTTTAATGAAGAGGGTGAATAAAAGTGACAAAGATAAAAATGAGACAGCAGATCTGAACCATGTTTACTGACCATATTGCTAGGAACACTAAAACCCTGGATCACACACGTCCTGATGTTGTCCTGGATCACTGAGAAGGCTTCTGTTCCTGCATATGCCATCAGCTGGATGGGGTGAGCCAGACAGGACAGATTACCTAACCTGGAGGGGTGTTAGAGGAAACTGGTTTTATTTTATTTTATTTTTTTTTTACATTTCCATGTCCCAAATCTGAAAAAATACAAGGAATTGTATTAATTTCATTTTAATGGAGTAAAACAACATTTTATTAGCTAACCTCCTGATCTGATCGACAGTGAGATTCCCAAAGGTTCCAATGAGACTCTGAGCAATAAACTGCTGCTTAAGGAGACCCAACGGGTTACTCATCAGAACATCCAAACCATCCAGCAGCTAAGAAAACACAACACAGGACAATGAGAACAAAATTAGTCAAGATATGTCAACTGATCATTTAAGACTATTTATTAGTCATTTCAAACTATCAAATGGCCATTTTAAATATGAACTTAAAGTGTCATTTTTAAAATGGAATAACAACACTATAAAAGTTGTAAATAAAAGAAAGATTATTAGAGTAAATTTGGCAAGAAAACGCAATTACATCCTTTCTACTTTAAAATTTAATGTTTAATTCAATGTGTTAATTGCTGTTTTTACTGCTTTGTAATTATTTGTGAAACTGACTCAATTTCTGAGTGTTTCAAGGTAAATCCTACACATCCTAATTTGTTTATCAAACTATATATTTCATTTTAAATTTATTTGTGTATTCTGAAATGTCCTGTTCATATGGACAGCAGTGAAGAACCTTTCATTATGGTGTTAGCACCACAGTCCACTACACAGCCATTCTTAATTCATGTGTTTCTGTGTTTATTTATTGAAAACAGACTACGAGGTCATGCCTGTTACAATGAACCAGTGGCAAGCATTGGCATTTTCCCCAGCTGAGCCGCCTGAGGGTTAACCGGAGACAGATGGGTTCAGGTATCTTTGCGAGGTGTTGGGGCTGTTACCTGAGCAGGTGAGAGGTACTGGAAGCTCTGGAAGGGCAGATAGGCGATCAGGTTACCAACGTCTCTGATAAAGGATAAGCTGCCGGCTGTCATGTTAGGCAAGCTAATGGACTGACTGAACCATCGACCAAACGCTCGCTGCTGCTCCAGGGAAAGGTTTTTAATGCTGAAGTTAATGATGCTTAACCTGGAGAAAAGTAGAGGAGTGGAGATGTTTTAAACAATTTGAATTATGTGTAAAAACCTTATGTTATTATTGTTATTGTTAACTAAAAGTATTACAAATTCATTAAGTGTTCCAACTTTAATGGAAATAAAGCTGAAAAAATATATAAATATTGTATTAAAAAACTCGGCAAATGAGAACTGTTGCCTTGGGAGCTAAGTGAAATAAAAAAAGTTGAATTTTAAATAAAAATAAATGAAAGCTAAACAGAAATATCAAAAAAAAAAAAAAGAAAAGGAAAAATGACTAAACTAAAACTAAAATTTAAATGAAAACTGAAAATATAAAAGTTAATTATAATTTTTAAAATAAATACTATAATAGCATATAAATCATTTTAAATGTACATATACATTTATGTATAATTTATATTAATTACATTAATAAGTATCCGACTTAAGATGAACATTTTTAAAAAGTTGCCAATTCAAATCAGCCATAATCATCATAAACAAGAATAAATAATATATATAATAAATTATATTATATTATATTATATATAATAATTATAATATTACAATAATATAAATAATAAACAAGAACTGAATGGCGTGATTAATAGATGGCTCTTTTTAAACAGGTATATATGTGTGTCACTCACGCGTTGATATTATTTTGTAGCGGAGGCATTGACAAGATGTCTGAAGGTGTAGCTAGAGCCAACAAAAGACCCATGTCAGGAAACAGGCTAATATCCCTGGGCAAGTGAATTTGGAAGAGCACAGACACCACGGTGTGCAGGTAATCATCTGTTAGCTTCAAAAAAGAAAAGACTGTAAATTATATCTGATGATGCATTTATCTTGATTGTATGTTCCTTCTTTTCTTTAATATGTAACGATGCAATGATGAGATGGTCTACCTGCAAAGTGGCATAGTTCCTGTTATAGTACAGCAGGATCTCCCTCACGATTATGCTGTCTGCTGCACTGAGCACTGATCTCAAATGAGATAGAGGAATACGGAAATACTCCTGTAAAAGCAATAATGAGAAGTGCTACTCACACACTGATTTCAGCAAAAAAAAAATCTGATATTGTGTATGAATGATAATGCAGATTGACAAAGCAAAACATGAATTTGGGTGTTATTTTTAGCAGCACAAAACTAAAAATTGAAAACATGCAAATAAAGTCGTTAATCCAACCTTTATCAAGAAAAAGTTAGTGGGCACATCTCTTCCTGTTTGCATCAGACTGGTCAGAACTTTCTGAAATACACACATGCAAAGTTTCAACTGGAAATGCAGTTTAATAACAATATTGTCCTATAACATAAGAAGAACAATCTCAACATTGATAGGAACAACAACAACATACATTAGGTACTTGTATCGTAATACTAATGTAGGGGCAAATCAAATGACTCAAGAGTTAATATTACATGCTAAGGAAGAGATTCAGATTATCCGGTGACAAGTCTAACACCTTACACCTCATGTTGATGAGCTAGATCATGGGTCAATTACAAAATAGTGGTGAACCTGGTAAGGGATATGCCTAATTAATAATCAGAAAAACTAGAAGAACTTCCAGAACTAGTTCACAGTGTCTTTTTTGGGAAACAGTGGTCTAATGAAAACAATGATATGCCCTGTTCTTAATATGAATTACTTTTGTTAGTAGAAATTTAATAATAATACCAACCCCAAAGCACTGCAAAAGCACATGTTTGTTGTCAAAGTTGGTCTCATTGTCCATGTAGATGACAATTGAGTCAAACACACTAAGCCGAATATTCTCGGTCACCCTCAGAGAGGTCATATGGCTTTCTTCAAGAGCCAACAGCAGGACCACCCACAGGCTGGTGGCCCGCTTGACCACCGATGTCACCTGTGTAGTCATGAGATTCTCCAAGCGAGGCTGGAGGATCTTTATCCCACAGCGCAAAAGCACCCGAAGACCCTGGACTTGACTGGCACCTGGTTGGCAGACAGTGCTGAAGTCTGTGCTGCATGTCCAGTTTAGCTTCTTAGCTAAATCCCTAATTAGACATGGCTGGGAAGATGTTTCGTTGCTCCCACTGACACTGGTGGTTTGGTGAGCTGTGTATGTGGCACAGAGAGTGCCAACCCAGAGGCTGGAGGGCTCCCGAGTGATGTGGGTGAGCATGGAAGTGTCAGCACAGACAAAGGAGATAAAGTTGGCCTGGTCATAGTCCCAGCAAAGAGCGAGGAGAGCAGCATCCGGGAGCACCAAAGCCCAACTGGAGTACTGACACTGCTGAGCCGGTCGGAAACCGATCAGACTACCCCCGTTCCCAGCCCCACCACCTGGGCCAGGGGCAGTCAGGTTTGTGCATTGCTCCAATAACCAGGTGTTGTCTAAATTAGCCAGCAGATTCTGGAGAACCGTAGCATTGGCACATACATTCCGAGTGAAGTTCTCAGTGTCAAGATCTGCACAGAGAGCAAGTTCAGTCATGTCTACAATAGTAGGCTGGCTCCAATCTGAATAAACGCAAACTTGCTCCAACACATTTGTGGTGTCATTATCAGAGCACTCTCTAATCAGCCACTGGTTGTCAACTTGAAGAGACAACTTGTCATACAACGGTATGTTGCAGCAGACGTTCTGATGGAATCCGATCTGGTCGTACTGCCAGCAGAGAGCGACCACAGACGGATCCACAGACATGTTAGTCCATTTGCTATAGTTACACCAAACTTCAATGCTCAGCGGTGGTGGGCTTGTAGGGGGATTCCTGATAGAATATGTGCAATATTGCTCTACCCAAGCATTTACGCTGTTCAGCACAAGTTCAGCGACAAATGTGTGATTAACACACACCTCATTAGTGAATCGAACATCATCATTTTGGATACATACGGAGATCTGTTCAGGGGTGATTGCTCGTACGTTCTTCCATTCGGAATATTTGCAAGACTCAGCCACAAGGGTGCTGATGTCGATTTGTGGAGGAGGTTGAGAGCAATTGGGCTTCAGCCAGTTGTTTTCTTCACTGGAGAACACAACCATAAAGAAGGGCACACTGTCACACAGAAAAAACTGAAATCTCTCCATGTCATTATACCAGCAGAACGTCACTATTGATGGGTCGATGGTTTCAGCAGTCCACATGTTATATGAACAATACAGATTCACTATGTACGTGTCTGACACGTTTGCACAGAATTCCCACACCCAAGCATTACTAGGATTTCTGACCAGCACTTGCATAGCTTCAGCATTGTTACACACAGCAAGAATGAACGCCGCACGATCATTTTCACTGCACATTGTAACCAGAGCTGGGTCCACAGCATCAGCAATTGTCCAGTTCTGGTAGTCGCAGAGAAGTTCGCTGAGGCTGAGAGTGGACCGCGCAATACGACTTGATTGTGCTGTGCCAGGATCACTGCAGGGCTCAATGAGAGGTAAGATGAGGTTCTTGGTCATGTGACATGCGTTCCTCCAGACCTTTGTCACTTCGGTTTGAGAGAGCATGCTGAGCGCTCTACACATCTGATAAAGGACATACGATTCCTGAGATGTTGCTCCTAAAATTGCTGCACAAAGGGTTTTGTTGAGTTGGTTCAAGTTTTGCTGTTCGCAGGTGAGACTGTACGTGGGAATGTTCACTGCGGGTGTGCCAGTACGACCAAACTGGATGCTGCCTGTGGCCTGGCATTCTGGACCTGGGAAACTGCAAGGAGGAGTTTCAGGGGCTAAAAACATATCCAGAAGTGACTGTCCAAAAGACCAGCTTACATTATGATTCATGCCCCTAAATACAGAAAACAAGAATAAATTGAGTCATTTTAAAGTAAAACACAAATGGAAATGAATTTTTTTTTTATCATCAGCGAAAGAGTAATATGATTTTAGTTTATATAGCTTTTTACTTAAAAAAGAATAACAACAAAGAATGTAATATGATATAATATAATACAATATAATATAATTGATCTCTCCAAATGTATAACAGGAATATGGGGCTCCACTGACATACCACATGATAAGCTGTTTGAGATCACCTGTATACACAAGACAGAAGAAAACAAGAACAATCAACTGCACTGAAAATGTATTATAGTACATGCAGAACAAACATTACTGAAGAACCGAACTTAACCTAAAGCTGTGACACACCTTGTTGACACTTCTCATTCTGGTCTAGGGTAGGGATCTCAATGCTGAACTGTAATCCCAGGTTTAGAAAATCCACTGGAGTTTGAAGAGCACCCATCATGAAATCAGACATGAATGACATCACAGGTGGGATTGCCATGTCCATAAAATTATTCCATAAGGCTAAAAAGTTGTCTGACAGCAGATAAAATGGGAGGTCTGAGGACAAAACATCTGTCAACTTCTCCTGAAGAGAGCTTAATTGAGCCATAGTGGAGTCTGCCATTCGCAGATTAGATGTTGACATGCAAGCTTCAGTTTTAACAGAAGAGATCACGGAAAGTACTTGTTCATTCAATGCAGATGAAACGATACTGGTTAAATCTGCTTGCCATCCACAGTGCTGTCCGTCTGCCAAAATGCAAATTAAAGCCTGAGGAAGAGTTTCAATGAAACTGTCAATCAGCGTGGGCTGGTATATAGAGAATAAACTGTTGAATATTGTCACGTAAGTATCTAGGTTAGTGCTGTCAATTGCGATTTTCTCAAGGGGTGCTGACATTCTGCTCATCCTCTGATGAAGATCCGGTGAGGCCTCTTCTCCTTGTTCTTCTTTTGACAAGGATCTGAGGTTCTCCATCAATGCTTTGATGTTCCTCTCAAATTCATCCTCAGTCCTGGAGCTCTTTTCACTCTGTCTGATGATGGCCCTGGGCGACGAGGGCTTTCTGGAGTCACCACATGCAATCCCTTCGAAGAAGAGGAAAAAACTGTCTTACTGCCTTAGTGTTAATGCATTTACTAAAATAGTGGGTGATACTAACGGACACCAGGTATTCATAATCATAAATGATTATTTTCAGGTGCAAACTGAAACTATACAACTATATATGGGTAATGTCAACTGTAATATAAGAAAAACAAATGCTGGCTTTAATATTTTATCTTCACTCTGACATAATTTATAAAACATAAGTTCACATTAAAAACACTAAGAGCTGGGAGGTATTTAAAAATATATAGGTGCATATATGAAAGAAAGAAAAACTCTTACCTAAAATGATGCTGAGTATGAGCAACATCAAACTACCTCCGTGGTGCATTTTTACCGAGAAAAATCCTGATGTCGTTGAGGCGGGGTTTTTAATTTAACACGAGCATGACTACTGTCAGGAGAGACCTCATTTCTTTTGATTCCATAAGATAACTAGCATAACATACCGTGCAATACTTGTCCTGTAATGTAGCCTCTCTGTGATTCCTGGATTTCGTCTCTGCTCTATCACTGCTGCAACTCAATCCTACATCAGTCGCCTAATTAAACAGCAGCAGAAAATAGTTGCGAACCGAGGCCAAGAAACACGGAACGGATTTGGGAGTGGAGACACCGCCGAAAGTGCTGAAATATTAACAGGTCGTGTTGACTGTCAGCATCTCGGTCACAGTAATGTACACCTGAGCAGTGACACAGGTAGAAACAAACGTAAGCACAGGTGGGTGGGTGCAGGATAATTGGCCCTCATTGTCACTTCTGCACACGGTAGAAGAGCACGAGCATAAGTGAGTTTACAAGACTGTTTCGTGTGCATTAACGAATACAGTGACTGAAAACTTTTTAGAGCAACTTTTTCAAAATGCTATAATGGTGTAATAACAGCCATTTCATGTTAGCCTATAACATTATGCTCACAATTCATCAAAGCAGTTCTTATAAATAAACGTATGAAACGGATTTAGTACAAAAGCATAATTTTTTTACCTGTCCAATCGTTTTAAACCCCATTTGTGGCTGATTAACTTTATACATTCTCATTTGAAAATGACAGTTATTAATATTAATTTAATTGGTTCCTGATATTTAAAAGACAACCTATCATAAAACTTATTTGACCCACTTTTGCTTAAACCACTGTAGTTAAAATCTGTGGTACCAGTTGTTACCAAAATACATGTATGCATTTGGTAAATGCTTTTATCCGAAGTTACTTGCATTTAAGTACGTTTGCATTTTATTAGTTCTTGATTCCCTGGGAATGGAACAAATGACCTTGGCTTAGTCAGTGCCATTCTCTTCTGTTTAAACTACAGGAAGGCATGCACTGTACACTCTCAGAAATAAAGGTACAAAAGCTGTCACTGGGGCAGCACCTTTTCAAAAGGTACACTTGTGTATCTATTAGGTTCTAATATGTACACTTTAAGTACTAATATGTTCATTCAAGGTACCAAAATGGACTCTTTAGGTACAAACATGTACCTTTTGAAAAGGGACTGCTCCAGTGACAGCTTTTGTACCTTTATTTCTGAGAGTGATATAGTAATAAAGGACCAATTGAGTATTTTTTGTAGGTTAACATTCAGCTTTTAAACTTCAGGGTTCCCACACCTTTTCACCTTTTTGTACACAGAAAATTTCAAGCTGATGACATACTGGAAAGCAGAATATACTGTAACAAAAAAATAATAATAATAAAAAAAAAAAAATCACTGAAGACATTTCCATGACTTTAAAATTTTATTAATTTCCATGACTGTTACGGGCCTGGAAATCACAATTTTCTGGTTCCATGATTGTGGGAACCCTGAAACTCCTTGTATATACAAAACGCATAGGTAAAATTTGATCTTAACTCCTTTTATGTACATTTACCTTAACTTGCTCTAACTCTAGTGACATTAAGGCTTTTAGTTCACTTTTGTGAGGCTGCATCAATTTGCATCAGTAAGATGCCATTTATGCTGACAGAGTCACACAAAATTGATACAAGTCATAATCATATTCATAAAATCTCCTTGATATTACACACCATTTGATGGTAAAATGAAGTAGCAGAAAAAGACATGAAATACAACCATCCATTCTTAAGTATCTAACATGTTTTGACATAAGCTAACATTAAAATAAAAGAGCATGCAATTTTCCAAAGACTTAATTTCCATTATATGAACAATCTTAAATAACACGTTTCAGGAAATGACATTTAGAACAAGAATGTTTCCCCAATGCAGCTCAAGGACAATCGCAAGCTTTTGAAGATGGAGTATGAAAGAAAACAAACCTCAAACATTCATCTGCAAAAAAGTGCCTTGATTAAATCCCAACTCTCACATAACAGGCTTTTTACATGCGGAGAATGTTTAGTGATTGGGCTAACTACATACAAAGATACGAAGATAAAAAAAAAACAAAACAAAAAAAAAAACAACCTGATGACAAGTTCTGCATTAATACATTTGAAAATCAATACATTTTGAAAAATAGATATGACATGCCTTTTGGAATACAAATAATCAAAAATACAAAAAGATTTTCCTTTAACTTTTTTTCATGAAGCTGCATGTTTTTAGTACAATATACTTTGTACAGAAATAATGCACATTACAATGAACTGGTTGTACATATGAAACAAACCTCTGCATCACGTTTTACACTTAATACACTACTGCTCTTTGACAATCATACAAAATATTTTTAAGAAAGTGCCAGGGCCTAACGGTAGTTGCAACCCATCTCCCAACATCTGAGCTATCATTCTGGACTAAGGATGCCTTTCAGTTTAGCATCATTCAACCGTTTTGCATCAGTGTAAGTAAAAGGAATACTTCACACTAATAAAATGCTACTTTCTATGTAACACTATGTTTAACCATGTTCAAAATGTATATGTAACCATTGCTGAATCAGCCTATTCTATGAGAGAAATACTGTGCTTGCTTTTCTGTCAAACAGAAAAAAAAAAACAAATTGTCAGTAGAGCAGGATCCTTGGGATCACAATTTCATTTTTGTCCTTCCTTTTCTATTTCAACTGGGAAGTACCACAGGATATTTAGACTTACACTATGAACAACTTGCAATTCATTTTTATAATTACAATTAAAAAAAAACCTTTTTAAAAACACTAAATTTATCTTTACTGCATACAAGATGTTTTCTTTTCTTTCATTTAAAAAAAAAAAAGGCCTCAAAAAAGAAAAAAGAAAATAATTCCACAAAAAAACAAAAACACTATGACAGGGTCACAATCTATTACTAACAATGACCCATTTATCAGAAAACTGCACACTGTAAACACAAACAGCATAAATGGCACCAACGACATGTAGAACGTGAACAAGTTCATTTCCAAAACAAACAGGACACAGAGCAGAAAAAGAGAGAAGGGAATACAACTAGCCTGGCCCTGCTTCACTCACCCTGAATGGCACTACTGTAGTTTTAACTCTTACTCTGTATTACTCAATTTTGAAGTATCCTCTCTAACTTTAGAACTGAAAAGGCAATATGAGAAGAATGGAAATGAAGAAAATTGTTTTTGCAGTATGATCATTCCTTACTCTCAGACTATGATGCACACTCATTCATCTAGCTTACGTCACAATATACCTCTTGACACAGCTACACCTCCCCCCTCCCCAGAATAAAAGAAAAACCAGAACATCACGCAGGCAGGTTTAAACCACAGCGATGAGACTGTTGTTATGCTGGTGCTATAAACTGGGCTCTACCAGGCTTCAGCCCTCCATCCTCTCCTTTGCAGTTGAGTTAGAATAGATTAGCTCTGGGCAAATGCTACATTAACTCCAAAAGTTAACAAGAAAATACTTCCATGTAATTAACACTAATACATAAAGGTGACATCTTTTTAAAGAACACCTGTTTAAAAAACTAAAATGTCAAAAATACACAGGCTAAATATGAAACAATAAGAAGCAAAACAGTACTTAAAAAAAATGCAATAAAACAGTGACTGATAAAATACCATTTTAAGATGCTACTAATTAACTAATATGTTGTTGGCTCTTGAAAGGTGAATAAATATCTGAGAGACAACAGATGGAAGTTGCAGACTTCTGATTCACAGGTAACAAACATCTTATTTAAACAAAATTTAACCGCTGCAAATCTTTCTCTATAAAAGAAACATCACTCTGGTTTAAACCATTCTCAATCACACTATATATATATAAAGTGTACAGATGGGGAGGAATGTTTACTGAAAACAATAATGAAAAATGAAACTTAGCATAGGAAAAAAAATAAAATAATTCACTCACAAGCATCTAATTTCTGTCAGACAGTACGATTTTCTTACTGGCCATTCCTTATGAAATTGGTCAAAAGCCCAACAGTGTCAACCAATCCCATTGGAGCACCAAAAGACAACATGATCCTCTTCTCTTCTGACTGCTACACATTCACTTTGTACTGAATGAAACAACTGAAGAGACCACACAAGAAACTTCAAACCCCTCTGACTGTACAAATGGCAAAAAAGTGCCAAAAAGGGAGTCCTTTTTGTTTTGATGTTATCAAAGCAATGAAAATTTGGGGGGGAATAATAAAAAGTTAATTTCAAGATTAAATGGCAATGATGTTGTAATGCAAAATGTATATCTGCATTTGTTGTCTTTGTTACTGTCCTGTCCCACTATGTGCACTCAGTCAGGGGGGAGGAGGTCATGAAGCCGAAACCGTTCACGAACATGTGGCCGCACATCTTCATTCTGTGGAAAGACAACAATGGAAAAGTACAATTTGTATTTAGACTCATTCATATTAGGGCTGGTAAGCGATTAAAATTTTTAATCTAATTAATTACATGATGTGGTGATTAATTAATCTACTTAATCGCACATCAAATTTGGCTAAGAAATTACTCCCAAAAGATAATTTAAAGTCATTGTTGTGTTAAGCATCAAACAGACATTACAAAAAGTAGCTTCAGCAAGAAATATTTTGTTTGATAAAATTTATTACATTTACTCTTTTGGACTGTGAGGGTAAGTGAATGATGACACAATTGTCATTTTGGGAGGGTGAAGTTTAATAATTTATTAATTTTATTATTATTACTATGGAAATATGAAATTATTTCTTTAATGAAATGATACTCTAAATAATAAACTAAAACTGCCAGTAGGTGGTAGTAAATGTCTTGATGATTAAGTCAGAGTTCTTTATTCATTCATTTGATTTGTTCAAATGGCTGATTCATTCAGGAGTGAAGTAAATGATTCTTTATGAACGATCCATTGAATCATTAGGCTTGTTCGACTTGAAGCGGATCATCACCATCAGACCGATCGGTGTGTGACAAAGTACCGCAAGAGCTATAGAGAGCAGACGACTCCTTATGCTTTTGAATCACTCTCGCGGTTCTTTGATGTCATACACTGATCGATCTGATGATGATGATCCGCTTCCTAATCCAACACGCCTATGGCCAATGGTTCATTGCGCCAAAATGGTTCACCCAATTCGTTCAAAACGTGCATTAAGAAATGAAATGCTGTGTGTTGCTCGGAGACGAACTGTTCTGCTTTGTCTTTATATTTTTTTTGGCAAAATTGAGCAAAACAGACAACATTGTGTCTAAAATAACAATATTAACTTCTTACTTACTGAACTGTTGTATAAGATCAGTGTCACATTTGCACTCGTGTGATATTGCACTTTAGCCAATTGCTTGTGTGATATTGCTTAACTATATGATGTAAATATGAGAAAAACTCAAACGGCATTTTTGCCCCATATCTTGAATTTTAGGGACATTCTAAGTACGTTCTCTAGGCTCCATCACACAGTGAGTTGTTGCCCTGCCTCATATTTGTCATCAATCAGCTGTATGAAATGTCAGGTGACCCACGTAGGTCTGGGGTGGGGCAAGTGTGTTACATGCGTGAATAATTTTAACATGTTATTTTTCACCGTAATTAATTAATCAATCTAATTAATGCTTTAAATTACCAGCCCTAATATATATAAAAAACAATTAAAACACAAATAAATATATATTACACATGTATAATGTTCACAGAGACACCTTAAAAGGACAGTCAAGAAAACAAAGAGATGAACACATTACTACACACCAGTTCCACCAGTTTCTCCAAGAAAGGTACCAGCTTCAGAAGTTCGCTGTCATTCTTGTCCATAAACCAGCTCTCAATTGGAATCCCATTGGAAAGCTGTGAGTTAAACACATAGATTGGTAATTTCAATTATATAGATTTTCCTTCATCTCTCTAAGGTATTTCTTTATTGGGTCATCTACTCAAAGAGCCCAGTTACATACCTGAAATCTATACTTACATATACTTTAAACAAAAATTAAATTACTAAATTACTACTCAGTAATTACTAATAAATTCTGGGTGAGCTGGGGGGATGTTGCTGAATATAAAATTTAACAATAAGGGATTTTAATAAAAGGCAACCTTAAATCGCTCACCTGATAAGCAAAGGCTTGTGGTGAGTTATCAATAATGATAGTCTTGGACAGATCCCGTCCAAGGATATTCAGATCCTTAATGTAGTTTCCTTGCACACATACACAGTGCTCACGAAATAATCGGTGCCTAGAACATGTCGGAAACACACAGAGAGAAGAAGAACGAAATAAATCTCCAGGACTACAATCAATAATGCATTCAAAGCAAAGGTTTGACACCCGAGGATGGTGTGGAGTTTACATGTGCCTGAGACCAAAGCTCCCAATCTACTCCAATCTCTCAATCCCTCATTGTAACCAAACTCTACAAAGAAACTCTGCACAGCAATGACAAAACTGAGGCTGGGTTACCCAACAGCTGACACCCAGCCTAATTTTACATGTACTCTTATAACAAAAAACTTTTTTTTTTTTTTTTTTTTTTTTATAAAAGAAAGGAACAGAAACAAACCAAAAAAAAAAAAAAAAAAATTTTATTTTTTTTTTTAAACAGCAGTGTCAAAGAAGACTCTTTGAAACGATTAAAATAAAGGAAAAATAAGAAGTCCACAGACCGCACCAGCTGTTTCCTCGGATCGAGAATGTTCAGCAACTTGTCTGCATAAACTTTCTTAGAGGCAGTGAAGAGAATGATCTAGAAGGGAAAAAAGCCAACAGTGGAACAACTTCAGTCCACTATGAGGAACAGATGTTAACTTAAGCGAGGGTAAAAAAATTTCTTTGTAATATCTTATTTGTAATATTAATCTTATTCGTAATCTTTGTAATATTAATCTTATTTAGAGAAAAAGGATGAGAGGTTATGTGGAGTAAAATGGATGAAGGCTTACCTCATAAATCTGTGACATGCGTTCAAGGAACTCTCTGAAAAATGGCCTCAATCGCACATAAACCTAAGAGAAATTGTGAATTAGAATTTAGCCCCTAAGAATACAGGATTTTAGCCCCTCTAAAATTAGGGGGAAAACATGTAATTTCTTAAGCTTCACAAATTTCAAATCACTCAACATTAGAGACTTGCTTGAAACTCCTGGATACTTTTCTTCATTTCCTAAAATTGCTCAATGGCACCCTCTAGTGTTAGGCTACTGACAAACAATGTATTCACACAAAGACAGCTCGAATTTCTACCTGGTATATGACATCTTGGAAGAGTACAGGAAAGGTTAGTGCTGCATCATCCAGCTCATTCAAGCTACAATGGACAAGGGTTTCATCCTGTAGAAGGGAAAAAATAAGAATCTATGCCAAAATGAAACCCTTGTAGTAGGAGTAAGTCTTCAGTGTTGCTTAAGACTGACCAGGTCAAGCACCAGGGAGAACTCGGGAGTGCTTCGAGTCTTCAGAGGGAGTGCAGGTTTGCGAGTTAGCTGCTCTTCTGTTAGTGGAGGTACATGTTTGATGAAAAAATACCTGCAAAAAATATGTATAAAAATGCTTTTAAGACAAAAGGCTCAAACAATACAAAACACCACTACAAAAATGATAAATAAAAATATTACATAGAACCTACACAACTCTTAAAATTCACCTAAAAGGGCTTAATTTAAAATGCTAATGGGGCAGAGGGTTAGCTTTTTTTTCCCCTTTCTGAGAGGGTTTCCGAATTATCTTTAGTTGATCTTGTACATGCTGTTTTACTTACTTTAAACATTTGTTCTGTTTTTTTTTTTTTGGTGATAAAATGAATATTGTTGTGGCAAATTGTGCTGATCTACATGTGCCAAAAAAATAAAAAATAAATAACTATACAGGGCTAAACAACCAGGTAGGCAATAATCTGACCTACTGGCTTGACAGGGGCCAGTAGAAAAAAAATTCTCCCCGAGCAGTGCACAGACATTCACTAAAGGTGAACTCACGGGTCAAACACTTCCCACTCCTCTTCATATGATCCTTCAGCTGGGACAGTGAGAGAGGCATCCACATAACCCCCTGTTGCAGGAGAGCCAGGAGCTGAAATAATACATGAAACAAAGCACTGCATCAATACATTCTTGCCCCTGTAAATACACCTTACCATTCAAAAGTTTGGGGTCGGTACGATTGTTATAAATATTTTGAAAGAAGCCTCTTATGCTCACCAAGGCTGCATTTATTTGAGCAAAAATACAATATAACAGTTTTAAGATTTTAAATTATGATACTATTTCACAATATTACTCTTTTCTATTTGGATACAATTTAAATGTAATGTATTCTCCTGTGATTACAATTACTCCAGTCTTCAGTGTCGCATGATACTTCTGATGGTGCTTAGGTGCTCAAGAAACATTTCTTATAAATAAAAATGTTGAAAACAGTTCTTTTTGTTTCGTTTAAAGGAGACTGCACCTAGGTTTGGGCTTAAGTGAAGTAATGTCATGTCTTTCACACCTGTAAGAGGTGGCAGGTCAGAGTGGGGGGTGCTTTCACTCTCCTCTGCAATTGTATGAGTGGAAGGTGGAGGTCTGAAAGCCGAGGGCATGGCACTGGTGTAGAGAGGGACACTTAGGGGTTCTTTAGATGTGGCAGTACTGGTGGGCATCTCTTCTACTTGCTCCATTTCTAGTTGCTTCACGATCTCTTCTGCCTCCACCACCTGGCCTGGGGAATCCGTGGCTGACAGGACAAGATGGGATAATAGTGAAGGAGAAAGAAGGAAAGAAAAAAAAAAAAACATGCCAGGTTAGGTGATGCATTAATTTGAATAAAGGTGCAACAGTGTTTTTTTTTTTTTATGATCATCAAAATATCAATACAAAATATGAAGGGTGCATGGCTAACTGAATTTTGGCATCGATAGGATGTATAGTTGCCTAGTAACTAGTGGTTAAGTTCACAATATTCAAAATGGCAGCCCTGCTACCCCGTTTCAGCTGGAATCCTTCTCTTTTTTTTTAATTTCAATATTGACATTTTATATAAAACTCTCTCTCATGAACTGCACTTTTTAATGTTCTTAAGATTTGTCATGTGTCATCTTTAGAGGTAGCTTGTGAAATGGCTACACTACCATTCAAATGTTAGGGGTCAATAATATAAATACATAAAAATAATTTTTGATCAAAAAAATGCAGCATTGGAGAGCATAAGAGACTACTTTTAAGAACATTACTGACCCCAAACTTTCTAACAGCAGTGTATATGAAACTACATAGACTCTTGATGCTGAATGAGGATTTAACAAAGGCTATTCTTCTTAAAGTAAAAAGGCCATATTATCAAGAATGATGAATGAAGAAGGCTTCATCATTAAAGTTTAATTAAAATAAATATTGTACTGAACATCACGGGTACACCAGAACAATATTCTAAAAAGTCTGTTAATTTTGTGTTAAAGTATCAACTGATGCAGAAATTATTTAAAATTATCAATCATGTCTTTAGCGCTCAGTTGAGTGTTTTTCATCTCACCATTTTTATTTGCTGGTGAGAAGAAATTGAAGACAGGAGAGAAGATGGTTCCAAGCAGGGTGGTGCGGGGTGGACTGCTCACAACCTCCTCAGAGTCCTCCAACTTACCGTTAGGCTTACTCGTGTCATGGTTTGTGGTTTCTATATAAAAACAAATTTTAAAAAAATTAGCATAATCATCAAATTAAAAATGCAGAAGCGACCATTTAAATCCCCAACTCCATATAGGTTTATTACTCTATAGTTCTTGCCCTCATTCAATTGACTGCTTGATACTGAAATCAGAGACTTCATTTGTACTTTTGATTACGTAGCAATTTGTTTCTCTTGAAGGCTACATGCCATTGTTTTGATTTAATTTGTTAGTATTTATATAAATAAAGAACCTAGAAAAGGGTGTTCACTAGCATATTAGTTTTTGCTGTTGTAATGGTATTAATACCGGTATTAATACTAATGATATTTCCGTATAGTGACAGTTCTAGTGCAGACTATAGTATCAGTTTTCATTGTTTAACTAGAGCCACAAGGGACTGACCTCCATTGACAAAGCTTCTTCTGCGGGCCCTGTAGATGCTTTTCCTCTGCAGGTCATTTTTCCTCTGTGGGGTGGAGGTGATCAGCTCGCAGCTCAGACGATTCCTCTTTGCTGGGTTGTCCGGCTCCACCTGAAACACCAACAGTCATGCAAGCATGAGTTTTATACACACCAGTTTTAACATGTTTAAGGTTAGAGAGAGATGAAAACTGTTGATGAAAAAATGTTGAAAAATGTTTATTTGTAATCACAGAACCGGCTTTACTGATGAGATGCGCATGACTATCGCATGCAATATATCGTGCAGCCCTAATTCAAATCAACATGAAATCCCCCTTAACTTTTGTTTATATTGAAAAACATACAGTTCTTGAAACTTCTGGAATCACGATCGGTTAATGTAATATAATATATCAACACACCCAATTTCTGTGAAGAAAAAAAACTTTGCAAACAAGCAACATTTTCATAATTACAGCAGAAATACAAGAAACATCAAGGGTCATTCAAATATTGTGTTGGACAGTGGGGGGCTGGGGGCCTTTGAGTTAAAAAGGTTGTAAACCACTGACATAATATAATTCAAAATAAAACAAAAGAGCAATTAAAATAAACCCAAAAAATAAAAATAAATAAATAAAAAATCTGAGGAAAAACTGATCACAATCCAATAAACGACTGACGACCACACATTAGGCTACCAGACTTTCAAGTCATTCAAACACAACAAACTCGTGTGGAAACGTGCTTTGTTGCTAGGAGAAGTGACAAATGAAAACAATGTGTTCTAAAATATTATTTTTATATTGTTCTCAAAATATCAAAAATGTTTGACGTCCCCTGATTGTATGGAATCATAGTCTAAAGTAGGGTTAGGAATCGAAAATCGATTCAGAGCTTGCTCACTAATCTAAGCACTCTAAAGTTTGGTTACACTTGTGATTAGAATCATAGATCAGAAGCCGAAAAAGCTAAGTATAATATTTGGGGTAAGCTACACATGTTGCAAGAGAGGTGTCACCACCATCATGACAAAGCACTTTAATTTAACAGATCGTTAAAATTTACAAACACAATTCAAACCCCAATGTGATTCTATTGCTAAATTACAATGATTCATCCGTTTCATTCCTTAACCTTAGACGTGTGCGATCACAGTGTTGCGATCACTCTTGGTTTGTCCGTGCAGCGTATGATCACACCAGTGTGATTTGAACATTTATACCTACTTTCACGATGCCGCTGACCTAAAGAGAGCAGCTGTCATGTATAAGAATAAAACAGCTTCACGGTCTTTTCAACCACACAATATCACTATTTCTGTGTAAACAATCAAATAATCACAGAAGTGCTGGGATCCTAATTAGTATTAGATAACCTAGGGATTATAGGTTATAGTTCAGATATTAACTATGTGAGTAGCAATCAAATTATAGTAAATCACATTTTGAAAGTAATTTGACACTTCAAATAAAGATTTATCAATTTAATTGTTATGCCAGTAGGTGCTGAAAAGGGGCTGTTAAAATGTATTTGTCTTTGAATCATTCAAGAAATTTGTTTAAAAAAAAGAAAAAAAAAGAAAAAAGCTGATTCATCCAGTAATGAAGCAAGTAAATCCTACCCTAGTCTAAAGCTAAAAAAACCCCCCAAAAAACAAACAAACAAACAAAAACAAAAAAACAGTCTGCGCCATCATATACCATGCGATTTTCTAGGAAACCTGTAAACTCAAATATGCGGACTGGCTCTGCCTTTCAGAAACTAGCGTCAACTTGTCCAGACTGTCAATTTGGGGCCAAAATCTGGGCAAAAGTTGTGTAGTGTATTTCAGCCTTTAGTGTCAAAAATGTTGAGAATCACTGCCCTAAGTAAAACTGAGTTGATCTAGAACACAAACAAGAGAACCTAATACCTTTACTATAATATGCGAAGTCCTGATTCTCCCGCAGCAGACAACATGCCTGTTAAAGCCAACCCTACCTACTGTTATTACGCGAGCGGTGTGGAACCACAGCTAAATTTAGAATAGGACTGAGCTCCTCAGACAAGCAGCGGCATTCCACCATGCGTTTCTGGGGGAATATGATACCGGGTCTTGCTTGCATTCTATTCTAGAAGATTCTGAGTTACGATAATCAAAACCAAGAAAACAGCTGTAATGGTCTGGATCTGCCACACTCGCTGAACTCATAATAAAATACAGAGAGAGGCTGCTAGAGACTCACCTTTATGGAACTTCCATGGATGAACTTCTTGATGCTGGACAGAAGGCCCTTGCTATCACCTGAGCACTCCTCCATCTCGGAGTGCTTCCGCTTGGTCCGGGCCGGACTGGGCCTGCGGGCGAGGTTCGGCTGCTGAGAAGCCTTGCGCATTCTCAGCTTCATTTTGTTAAGAGTCACATGTAAGACTGAGGAGAGAAAGAAGACAAGACAGAGAAGCTCATGCATGAGGTATAGAAAGACAACAAAACTGCAGAGAAAAAGAGGAACACAGGAGGAAATCACTCCATTTAGCAACAACCTTGAGAAGTTCAACTCCACTCGCTGGTTCTCACACACACACAGGTAAATGAATCACCCTTTTAATGGTTTTGAATGAATTATGGTGCTTAACTCAGTTTTTTTAAAGTGCAGCACTTCAGCCAAGAGCTCTAGCCACAGACATCTGGATGTATTCAAGACAACATACCCTCCAACATAGTTCATCAGTCAGTTGAAGCACCTCCACAGCAAAGCACTCTCAACTACAAGTGCGTTATCATTTCCCACATACAGAAGAATTCTAAATGGACACACTTTTGAATTAACTATCTTTCTTAGCCTGAACACAAAAGATGATATTTTTAAGTGTATTTTCAATTTTCAACTGTTTCTGTACTTTCAATTAAAGTCAATGGTGTCCAAAACAACACCGACCGGTGGACCCTGTTGACTTTCATTACATGAACAACATTACAAAAAGAAACACTGGACTGACACAAGGGTGAGTAACTACAATTTTCATTTTTGGCAAAACTTGGCTAAAATGCAATTGTCTTTTTCAGTCTTATTTTTCTGTTGCTCAATAATACACTAGCAAAGAGAAAGAAAGGTGATCACAGATCAACAGCAAGCAGCAGTTTCTTGCAAGACACAAAAAAGAAAGAAAAAGAAAAAAAAAAAGAGAAATGAAAAAAGGACAGGGGGAAAAACAGCTAATGTTTTCCTGATGTGGAGGAAGTGTCCCTCTCTTCAGGAAACCCTGTACATCAAGGGGGGGGGGGGGGGGATAATGCCGAGATTAACTACAGCACTTGGTCATGTGTCCCCCCTCCTCAAAGAGTGCTTATGTAACGACTGACCACAAATGTGCTCCAGCATTAGTGACCCTTCAGGAGTTGCACCAGCTCTGACTGTAGCTTCCAAATGCTAGCCGTGAAGGAACCTAACTACAATGATTTAGAAAAGATACATAGTAAAATTAAAATAAATAAATAAATAAATAAATATTTTCCAGGGTATCAATGGATTTCCAAGGAGAAGGGAAAAGCTTTGTAGATCTAACACTGGAGTTGATTTCCTACATCCTCCCAGATGCCTTTGTAATTACACACAGGATCCACTGATACACAAATACACAGAGAACCCAAATTGCACTGTATATGATAAGAACTAACTGTCTACAAGAAATGAGTTTTACATTTTAGGAGGAAAACAAAGCCCCTCCTGCGACGGCTGCAGTGTGCAGGAGTTAGACAGAGAGAAGCAGCGAGGACGACGAGTCGAGGCATACTGCAAGCATAGTAGCATGTAAGAGACAGGAGAGGAGAAGAATGGCGAAAAGTAGAAAGAGAAAGGGTACAGATGATAATACATCTCAGCTTTTTCCTTAACCTCCACAAATGGTGACTCATCCACTGCCTCGAACAGACATCATGCCAAGACAGCTACCTCACAACACTGAGGAGCTGAAGCCTTTCTTCTAGAAGAACAGGAGGCACAGTGATATCAACAGCACAGTAAGATTCAGATTTCTGGTTTAAATAACATCAGCAGACATTAAACACCCTAAACAGTAGGAAATAAAACATTTTTAATTCATCAAAATTAAATGATGATTTTAACCATTACTCCTTTGACACCTCTGACCTCTTCCATCACAGCAGGTTTCTGAAAGTCAATATGTTCTGACAGCAAAAAATACATTAATTAATAAATAAAATAAACACAAAGTTGGTTTGAAACAAAAACATGCCCTGACAGACCGGCAGCAAAAAAAAAAAGAAAAAAAAAGGCTGCTGACACATTTCCAAGAACTGATCCCTGAGGGTTTTTTTTGTGTCTGCTCAGTTTGACTATGACATAAAATTACTATTATCTCTCCGAGGAATCTAGAACTTTACACTAAATACACTGTAAACCTAAAAGTGTAATTGATGAACATGGATTCGTTATTTAATAAATTAGCATAACATGTCAAAGAACACCACAAATAGGTTTCACAGACAATACCATTGCACTTTGTTGCTTTAAAATATGTGTGAAACATTTAATGCATTCAGTTTTAATGTTAGTGCTTTAGTACTTACGTTTTAGTCTTTCATGTAATATTCATATTTTGTCAGCATTATTTCATTAATGAAAACAATTTCAGTAGTTTTAGTTTACAATAAAACTTCGCGCTGTACCTTATAAATAGTGAACTCTCTCTGACCTGTTAATTTGAATAGTAAAAGGTTTGATTTAGTTGTCTTAGTTGAATTTCTGTGTGGTTTGCCAGTAATTTAGCATTTTTAACTACGGCTTTATTATGAAGAACAATAACATACCGAGCTCTCACAATCGTTTCATGGCAGGGTGCAAACTAAATTTGACATTCATTATCTCAAAAACTATCAGCAAGATCCTAAATTGTTGTATTTTCTAATTTCTTCAGAAAGTTATAAGCTAGTTGTGTAGAAAGTTTGAGTTACGAAAAATATTTAAGTAACAAAATCTACATCTTAATTCAGCAGAGCATAAAAGTGTATTTAGTTTTACCACAAAAAAAGGAAGAACACGTGTAGTTATTTTATTATCTTGACAGTGGTGGTTTCTCATAATTAAAAAGTTTGAAAACAAGTGTCTTTGTTGAAATTTTATCAGACATACAAAAAAAAAAACAGACTCTGTGAGGGCCCTTGAAATATAAACTTGTCAATAGAATGGCAATGTTTGAGGACCGCTGCCCTACAGTCAAACCTTAGAAAAAGAAGAAAAGAAAGAAAACACAAGTGTTGCCACACCATAACTGCTCAACCTCATCAGACACTTCAGAAATGATGAAGTTCAGCCGCTGAAACCTGAACACAGCGTCGTGGTGGGCGGGAAACACACGCTAAAGAGATTCTGTACGGAAGACGAGCAACTTTCTCACCACGATTCCCCCGTTTAGCCAGACATGAAGAATAACTGTTCACACAATGATTACACGACTCAAATGTGATTTGTATTTTTACATGCAGCAACCGCTCTGAACACATCTGTGCATGTCTATCTTTAATGTAGGGCACATGCAAGCTTTCTCTCCGTAGGAAACCTGTCTCTCGTGACCCGCTGTTACTAGAAGAAGCCTCGTGCGCCGCTCAAAACAACCGGCAGCGTTCTAATGACAGAGAAAGCGCGGGAACGAATCGCGAAGACGGCGGCTGCCTGGCCGCGAGTATAGGTGCTACTGGAGCGAACCACAGCGGAACGTTACCGACCGGAGCGAACAGACGGGGGTTTTAGGGGGGACCCCATCCCCACAAGCAATACAGACTGGGTAATAACTTACTGGACGAATCTCCGGGGATCGAGTCGCAGGATCACGGTCGTTTTCAGGGCTGCTGACACTTGCTGTTTTTTCCGTGCCTCTTCAGACGAGGTTCACCTCTGTCCTCCCGCACCTCTGGACGCCATTTCCCGCCTCCGTACCCACACAGTCAACGGCAGGTACCCGGATGAAGAGAGTAGCGAGCATGCGTCCTGCGGTGTCCCACACCCCCTTTCTGTTGTTCCGAGTATCAAAACAATATTGAGGCTTCGCAGTGCGACAGGTTTAGCTTACAGTCTATTTAAAAAGTACGCTCTACAGTAGCGAGAATCACATAAAAAATGTGTTTTAGCAAAAACGCAGAGCGGGGAGGAATTCCGTTTCAAAACTGTGTTAGTGGTGTTTACCAGGTAGCCTGTCAGGTAAACTAACAAAGATGTCAGTATCAATCAATACATATTATTCAGACAGGAATGTGGCTCTGACGAGTTAGCGTTTAATAGAACAAAAGTAGCAGACTAACTACGGTGTGCTAGCATAAGCATCAGATTTATTTATGCATAGCACATCGACAACAAGCGGACAGTAAAAATAGAACGAGCGCGCGGGGTTTGAGATGAGAAGGAATGGAACGTTCCGGTTGTCATGGCAATACCGTTAAGAAGCAGTTCGGTGGAATGCCTGTATATTCCTGAATGAAGCGAATTTCAATTCCATTCTACTTCAGATGCCATCATATGGTACAAAGACATTCCTTATACAAATGTCTTAGAGCAAAATATTTTTTAAATATAGTCAATCTAAGGTGAATAGGTACAAATTTATATAAACGTTCTAAATGCAAACACAGTGAAACTTTATACAGAAAAAAAATCTTTATTGTTACTGTAATGTAATCATTTATGTTTGTAAAGCAGCCTGGGACAAATTAATGAAGATTTATGGGTGCTCTTCTTGATGCTACTACTTTCTATACTTCAGTCACAGTGATAGGATTTGTACTTTTCCCAAAACAGAACTAGTTTATTTGAAATATAGAGTATTTTGTTAATTGTTATCCTTGGATTGCACTGCACAGCTGTGTAAGAAAGCCCAAACACCCATGTGGCAGATCTCAAAAACAATCACAAGCTAAGAGAGTACATTCAGTATGCCAACCCTACCAATTTTTGTTTAATTATGAAACAAACACAAACAGTTAAGTCTATGATCATTATGTCCTTTTGACAGTTTAGCAATTTTACAGCATTCCTTGTCACACAGATTCCTCCTTATATGTACTGTACATCTACAGCTACCAGTAAGAAAGGAAGCATGCCAACAGCTGTGATGAGTTTAGTCTGTGGCACAGAGTATTGCTTTTTTCCCCATTTTCTTGATGAACTACAGGCTGATTTACAAAGGCTGCCTTTTGCATGCAACAATGTCCTTACAAGACTCCATGTGCACTTCTGAGTGCTCCTTCAGAATTGGAAACAGAGTGTTTTTATAAAAAAACAAAAACAAAACAAAGGTGGAAAAAACACATCTGGCCAATTGGTGTCATTATTTACCAGAGAGAGGTTAAAAAGTTGAACAGCAACTTAATTGCATCTTCCCATAGTTTACACTTCAATTCAGGAACAGTTGTCCAAAAAGATAAAGGGAGATTATGCTTTTCAGCAGTTCTTTAAAAAAAAAAAAAAAAAAAAAAAAAATTGGAAACCTGGTGTTGTAGAGGTCCTTTTCACCAGTAGTATCAATATGTTCCACTTTGTGAATCTAACAGAGAAATACTACTTCCGTATTATCTATTCACAGTAGTGTCCTCCAGTCCCTGGAGAAGGTATTTTATTATCCAAAAAAAAAAAAAAAAAGAAAACATTTGTACAATATATCAGTTCCAAATCCCAATTCTGATAGACCTGTGCTACAGATGGGGGCAAAAAAAAACAAAATAAAAAACCCCAAAACCCATGAAAACAATACTCTCAAATTAGGTCATGTGCAAGCAAACATTTGCAGCAGATCATGAACTCACTGTCATATTTAAGTTGATTTAAACTCATCCACAGTCAATGATTTCACAGCCGGAATCGCTGAAACTCATTCCTCTCTGAAGACACTGAAATAGTTTGAATAGTCTGAATGTCTTCAATCATGATACCAAAATTGCAAGTGAAATCCAAAGTTCCTTTTCCTGGCTTGGCTACTTCATTGTCAGAAACATCCAAAGCTCAATGTAAAGGATTTTTGAGAGGTTGAACTACAGGACGTCAATGGCTTGATGTCGCTTTCCATAACCCACAGCCCTTTCACCTGGAGCCTCCCGATCTTCATCGTCTGAAAGATACAACAACAGGGACAATTACAATTCAGTGATTACAATTACAACAATGGCTGACTAACTAACTAGCGTAACTTTCATGGGTGAAGAAAAATATGCCTATACACATTTAAACTAATAATAGTGAAAGCTACTAAGGCCACATACACTCTGCAAAGTTTTGGGAGTGACAACCACATTGAATCCCGTAAGTTAGGGCTGTAAAATCGTTTGGTTTCAATTAATCGATTTTATAGCCAACCATAAATTATCATTCTGTGTGTATACAGAATTCAGGAGTTACTCGGCCAGAAGAGGCAGTGTTTGTTGTTTCTAAAAAGAGTTGGTTCCATACACAGTATGCATATTTTATATAAATGTGGTTGTCGCTGCCTGCCCTTTTTGTTTACTAACAATTTTCAGATGGTAATTTTTGTCAAAAATGGCAAGTAAAACTGTTACTATCTGTTTTTTTGTTTACAGCTGCCAAAATGTTTGTATGGTTATTACTATATCATCTAGGGCCGCACGATATTGAAGACATGTGATATGTGCTAACTTAATGCAATGTGCAATACATGTTAATGGTCTAAAATCGGTGTAAAATCAATTCAACTTATATTTAAATTCATTTACAAAATGACAACTTCTGAAAGTGAGCAGCAGTGTTTTACTGCAGCATTCAATAAAAAATAATGTAAAATCTTAGAACGTAATTTAATATAATCCAAATGTAAATACTACTAACTCTCAACATGATGTATAGTTATAATCAAACAGAAAACTTAACATTACCAAATTGAGTTATTGCAAATATACTAATTATTTGGAAATATCATGCAGCCCTAATATTAACCATGGTGTCCACACATAGAACAGAAAAGTACAGGATTCATTCTTGCACTTACATGCAGTTGTCACTCTCTAGACTTTGCATTGTGAACATGGTCTGAGACATAGGGTTTACAACTGTCACAAGTGTTAAGTGATACCGATGCAAAAATTGGCAAAATGCATTAAGACGGCCCAGTCTACAAGGCTAAACAACAGTGACTTCAAAACAACTCATTTAAAATATCAAAACCCTAGTGAAAAGGATTCAACACAGGTGTTATGGTGTTCACATGCACTGGAAACACAATGACTCTACACACAAGCACGCTGATTAGTAAAGACGATGACTGGAATGAGGCATGCTGGGAGAGAAGGTTCAGTCTCATAACCACATGGTCCAGTAAGGTTAAGGATCTCACACTCATAACATTTCTCTCTCATTCACACTTGCTCTCAGCACACTGAGGTGAGGGCTTCCTCCTAGATTGACCCCTTCCACAAGCCTTTCAAGCATTAGGCCAAACGAGCTGACAGTACTTCAGTATGCTGTGAGCCCATGATGACTGAACCAGCAGCTTAATTTAGCAGCACAGCAACAGCACAAGGGAGGGGGAGAGGAGACGGAATAGCAAAGCAGTCGCAATCCCCTGGCTCACCTTGGACGTCTTCCTCCCCACCATCACCATCCTCTTCCTCATTGTAGGCCAGCTCGGCCTGCTTGTCCGCCTCATACTCACCCACGTTGCCATCATCCCCGTTATAGTCCGCCAGCTTATTGCCGTGTTGCGGATCTACAGGGGACTCATTTTCATCAAAGAAACGGCCTGCAGAGGCAGAGAAGGGCCCCATCAGGAAAGAGAGAAAAAGAAAAGGAGCAAAATTTCAAAGAAGTAAAAGACAGGGAAAGAAGGACATTAAAGGAATAGTAAAAGAAAGCACAGAAAGGCAAACAGATCAGAAGCATATTCACAAGAATAAAGAGTTAAGAAAGGACAATGAGACTACATGGAAAGTAATTGCTTATGCCATAATTTAGGCCCAAAGTAAATAAAATCAACTGAGGACAACTGAGGAATGGAGCTGGTGGTAGAGGAGTTCACACAGAAGAAAGGAGGACTGGGTGGGATGGGGTACATGGTGATGTGGAGGATTTTAGCAGACGGAGCAAAGTCAGGCAGTGCATTAATCAGCAGACAACCCAATCTAACATTCAGCTTTACAATCTGTATTTCACACACACATATGCTGTGCCTGGGCTTCATACACACACACACACATTCATCTGCTACCTCAGAGGAACTGATTTAAGACTGGCTTGAATGGAGCCAGCTTCTGTTGCATCAAACCCCAGAGAGAGTCTTAAAAGAATGGTTCACCCAAAAAATGAAAATCATTTACTCGGCCTTATGTCATTTTTAAACACACAAAAACTTGAGCGTGAGAATTACCATCCACTTGTGTGATTGGATTGTGTGATTGGATTGGATTGAACATTCTGCTAAATACCTCATTTTGTGTTCCATGCAAAGCATAAAATCAGGTTTTGAATGACAATTTATGTGTGAGCTATTCTTTTAAGATGGGAGAGCCTAAAGACATGAAGGTAACCAATCAGCACTTTACAGAAACTCCCATATAAGAGAATATGGGAATATAAGTATCTGGTTGTTAAGTGTAAAGTCACGTCACAGCTTCTGGGTCCAATTAAGGGTGTGCTGTAGTACAACCAAAAATCCTGATTTTAGCCTTTATCTCCATACCAAAATCTCAATTGGCCAGACAGTGATTCATCTTTTCTGAGTTGTTAAAATACTGGTGTCTGGTACACCATAAGCCCGGAGACTGTAGTGTACCTTGTAATAAAAAAAAAAATTTAAATAAATTAAAAATAGCTTAAAGGTGCGCCATAAATGAATGGTGCTCATAAATTGGATTGAGATAGTATTCTCATTTGAAACGGAGTAGAGGCTTGGACCCAGAAACAGAATTTGATGTTACAACTTATCAAGTGGATAGCTGAAGCTTTGTCTTGTTATCTTCAGAAACTGCACCTATCCCCACCTTTGTACAATTTAATACTCACTCTGGCGGTGACGTGGAAGGTCAGCAGGTGCAGGATCTCTGCCATTGTGCTGGTCAATGTGTTTGGGAAGGACCTGAGCTGGGTTAGGAGGAGGAGGAAGTCCAACTCCCTCTGCCTTTAAACCCTCAGCTAATGAAACAAAGACAGACAGCACTGGATATTAAAATATTATATATCTGTAAGTACAGGGATGTCACTTAATGGCATGACTCTAATCTCCATTATTCCTACGTGAAAAAAAAAAAAAAAACAGTGAAAGTGAAAATGTAAACTTCAATTAATGACAGGGTCGCATAGAAAACAAGAAAGATGAAAACAGATGAAAGAACTATGTTATAATGAAAGAACAGAAGCTCTACAAAAGAAATGAACAAAACTATATTTGCATTGTCTGAAGGTGTGTGAGCAAATAGTGATTTAAAAAGCTTTTTGGTAATATCATCCAGAAATGGAGAAAACTGATGCAAAAAAATTGCACCTATAATAATAAAGTATTAATAAAAAATACTTTCAGAAAAAGATGAAGTGTCATTTTAATACAGTTTTGAATTGTGTGTTATGCAATAGTGGAATCCTTACTGCCTGCATAGTAGCTATGTGTGTGAGTATATATCTGGGTCCTGCATCACATTTCTAAGACAACCAACAATTGAAAGGCGTTAGTATAAGCAATATAAGCACAGATAAAACATGACCTCTCACCTCCCAGCTGTCTGTGCTGCTCCCCAAACTCATCCGCCTTTATGGCTGCCTTATCTTTGTCAAACAGCATGGGTTTGTCTGCCACCGGCTTTGGAAGCTGTTGCTGCAAAGGTATGTCGTTGTTCCCCAAATGCAGGTTTTCATAATGGGGCATGTCTGGTCGGTCCAACGGTTGCCCGTGGGCCAAATCATCCCCTGGTCTGGCACCGGCACCGGCTCCAGCTCCAGCTCCAAACCCTGCCTTCTCCTTCAGCAATGCCGCAGCTTCTGCGGGCTCCATGTGCTTCTGCGGCGTGATGGCTGGCTTCTTTAGCGCTGGAGAAACATGAAATGTGAATCTGATTGAAGTAACTTTTTTTCTTTTCAGCATGCTTCAGAGTCTTTTCTCTCTGTTACTCATTAGCGAGATGACTATTCTGTAGTTCATTTAAATCTTTTACTCTGTGTTACTCACCAAACTGTGCATCTTCTATCTTGCCTACTTCACTGTCCTCAATGCCAGGCATTCCAGCATCGCTACCAGGTTTACTCATATCATCTTGAGTGTATGTGATAGAAAAAAAGGCAAGAGAATGAGATTTTTGTTCAACTAAAATGTTTATGCATCTGCTCATTGAGGCTTTTCCTGCTACCTTTAAGAAGTGGGCCATCATTTCGCCGTGCAGCCACTGTGTGGCGCTCTGCAGTGTCCTCCTCTTTTCTCTTGATGGATTGATCAAGATCCGCCTCCACCTGCTGACCCCCTGTGTCCACTTTACGATTCTCTAATAAACTCTGCAATGAAGAAGTTTTTTGTTTTATGTAAAATACAGAGTGTTAGTGGAGCCAAGTTGCAGTTTAAACTGACTGTATGCAAGTCATTCATATCCCACCTGTCTGAGTTTTGCTGTCTCTTCTTCTACTAGTTTCTTGCTTTCTTCATATTCTGCCTTCAGCTCAGCTATTTGTCGGCCACACTGCAAGCTGCAATGCAAATATATTATAGATTTATATTTACATGATCAACTAGTCTAACATTTTAACCAATTCCTAATGTAGGAATGGAACGGCATAGAAAACAAGACCCCCTTTTCTGGGTGGGGGTCCACCAGTGTTTGTATTCACCTCTCATATTCTAGCTTCTTTTCCAAATTGGTGCTGTTTTTCCGTACTTCCCTCAGTTGGTCTTCCTGTCGGATGACCTCCTGTCTCAACTCCTTTACCTGCTCTGTAAATGTGTGCACACATACACACATTTAAACAAACATCACTACATGCCCCATTAGATCAGCAGTCCAAAACACCACAATATGAAAAATATCAGCCAACAGGATACTATGATTTGTTTAAATCAGTGTGGAGTAGAAAGAAACAAGATTGTATGAGAAAATGTACAAAAATGGTGGTGTACGTCACTTGCATACCCCACCACAACCCTATTCCACTAACACAGGGGCGATACTGGGAAGTAGCACCCTCTAGTGAGCACTTCTTACCTTTCAGTCTGTGAATCTCTGACATCTGGGCGCTGACATCATTTTGCAGCTTATTCTGGAAAGCACAAAAAAGGGAGTGAAAACAGGAATGCAATAGTATATAAACATTATATTTTTAGAATATATGTGACCGTGGACCACAAAACCAGTCATAAGGTTAAAGTTTTCAAATTGAGATTTATACATCATTTGAAAGCAGAATAAATAAGTTCCATTGATGTATGGTTTGTTATAATAGGACAATATTTGGCAGAGATACAACTATTTGAAAATCTGTAATCTGAGGGTGCAAAAAAATCTAAATATTGAGAAAATCGCTTTTAAAGTTGTCCAAATGAAGTTCTTAGCAATGCATATTACTTATAAAAAATTAAGTTTTGATATGTTTACAGTAGGAAATTTACAAAATATCTTCATTGAACATGATCTTTACTTAATGTCCTAATGATTTTTGGCATTAAAGAAAAATCAATAATTTTGACCCATACAATGTAGTTTTGGCTGAATCCTGATGAATCCTGCCATATGAGATTTTAAGGGTTTAGTCAGGAAAAACAACAAATTCAATAACTTTGAGTACCTAAAAGCAATACAACTAATTTGCTATTTAAAATGATACAAAATAGATCAACAGAAAACAGCATAAAAAGGTAAACAATATAACAGTATACATATACATAATTGTTTTATACAATTTATACAACTGTTTTATTATCTTACATTTTACTTTTCCCCAATTTCCATATCTAAAATGTCAACTACCCAACTTTTTGAGTGCTATAATCAAGGTTTGATTATTATATACAGTCAGGTCCATAAATATTGGGACATCGACACAATTCTAACATTTTTGGCTCTATACACCACCACAATGGATTTCAAATGAAACGAACAAGATGTGCTTTAACTGCAGACTGTCAGCGTTAATTTGAGGGTATTTACATCCAAATCAGGTGAACGGTGTAGGAATTACAACAGTTTGCATATGTGCCTCCCACTTGTTAAGGGACCAAAAGTAATGGGACAGAATAATAATCATAAATCAAACTTTCACTTTTTAATACTTGGTTGCAAATCCTTTGCAGTCAATTACAGCCTGAAGTCTGGAACGCATAGACATCACCAGACGCTGGGTTTCATCCCTGGTGATGCTCTGCCAGGCCTCTACTGCAACCGTCTTCAGTTCCTGCTTGTTCTTGGGGCATTTTCCCTTCAGTTTTGTCTTCAGCAAGTGAAATGCATGCTCAATCGGATTCAGGTCAGGTGATTGACTTGGCCATTGCATAACAATCCACTTCTTTCCCTTCAAAAACTCTTTGGTTGCTTTTGCAGTATGCTTTGGGTCATTGTCCATCTGCACCATGAAGCGCCGTCCAATGAGTTCTGAAGCATTTGGCTGAATATGAGCAGATAATATTGCTCGAAACACTTCAGAATTCATCCTGCTGCTTTTGTCAGCAGTCACATCATCAATAAATACAAGAGAACCAGTTCCACTGGCAGCCATACATGCCCACGCCATGACACTACCACCACCATGCTTCACTGATGAGGTGGTATGCTTAGGATCATGAGCAGTTCCTTTCCTTCTCCATACTCTTCTCTTCCCATCACTCTGGTACAAGTTGATCTTGGTCTCATCTGTCCATAGGATGTTGTTCCAGAACTGTGAAGTCGTTTGGCAAACTCTAATCTAGCCTTCCTGTTTTTGAGGCTCACCAATGGTTTACATCTTGTGGTGAACCCTCTGTATTCACTCTGGTGAAGTCTTCTCTTGATTGTTGACTTTGACACACATACACCTGCCTCCTGGAGAGTGTTCTTGATCTGGCCAACTGTTGTGAAGGGTGTTTTCTTCACCAGGGAAAGAATTCTTCGGTCATCCACGACAGTTGTTTTCCGTGGTCTTCCGGGTCTTTTGGTGTTGCTGAGCTCACCGGTGCGTTCCTTCTTTTTAAGAATGTTCCAAACAGTTGTTTTGGCCATGCCTAATGTTTTTGCTATCTCTCTGATGGGTTTGTTTTGTTTTTTCAGCCTAATGATGGCTTGCTTCACTGATAGGGACAGCTCTTTGGATCTCATCTTGACTGTTGACAGCAACAGATTTCAAATGCAAATAGCACACTTGAAATGAACTCTGGACCTTTTATCTGCTCATTGTAATTGGGATAATGAGGGAATAACACACACCTGGCCATGGAACAGCTGAGAAGCCAATTGTCCCATTACTTTTGGTCCCTTAACAAGTGGGAGGCACATATGCAAACTGTTGTAATTCCTACACCGTTCACCTGATTTGGATGTAAATAACCTCAAATTAAAGCTGACAGTCTGCAGTTAAAGCACATCTTGTTCGTTTCATTTGAAATCCATTGTGGTGGTGTATAGAGCCAAAAATGTTAGAATTGTGTCGATGTCCCAATATTTATGGACCTGACTGTATAGTCAACAACCCATATTTGCAGCTGTGGGTGAATAATCTCTAAATCTAAATTATGTATAAATATATTTCAAAAGTTTGGGGTCAGTTAGACTTTATGTTTTTGAAAGACGTCTCTTATGCTCACCAAGATATTTATTTGCCCAAACAGAGTAGAAACAGTAATATGGCATATATGATGATCTCCCAAACTTTCTTTTTCTTCCTTCTTTACTAATTACTTTTTTTTTGTTTAAATTGGTTTCTGTATTTATAAATCAAACCATCCTCTGGACATTTTGAACCCATGAGAAACTGTGTGAAGCTGCCTACAGTACAACACGCTCTTCAGCATCACCTCTTTTATGAGTCAAAAAGTATTGTTATCCAATTCCTTTTCAATGATCCACAGTAAGAGAATTCAATCTCCAGAGCTTTACTGCTGTAAGAGAGGCGGCTGTGATTTTGCGATAGGATTGAGAGGGGGAAGCTCAGATGTGATCAAGATGACAAATTCACAGAGGGGGACGTGGACACAGTCAGAGCTTGAGTTTGCTGAGAGCAGAGCCCTGGCTCAAAGCACAAGACAAGATGATAGTCAGCAAGGCAAATTAAGCTGCAAGGGCAGCGGACATAAGGACTGAGCAATGTGCTATTACAGGGGCCCGATAAGCCTTGAGCTACTGCTACCGGCAGAACAGAAGAAGGAAATACAGCAAAAATAGCAGTTTACTGCACTGCAGAACTCACTAACACTGCTGAAGGGTCACCTAAATGTCTATGCATGCTCATAGATTTGTACTGATGCTTCATCTAATCAATATCAATTTGTAAAAAAAAAAAAAAAAAGTGAGGGAGGGAGCCAGTTTAAATAGTTAGGAGCTTCCAGTGTGTTTGTTTTCCAAACCTACGCCTCCATTTATTACTCTTCTGACACCTAAGAAGACGCAGAGGCTTGCAGTTACTCTCAGACACGATGAAGCCAAAGAGATGTATAATACCTGGAGAAAACTGTTTGCATTCCCATTCATCTCAGTGACAGCTGCTAGACTGGCATCTACAAACTGGAAGCTAACAGCAAGAACTTACACTGACCCATACACTAGTACCACACTTCTACTGCTGATTCCACTATTAGGCTGATCAGTCACCCGATTTAAAGTAAAAATTAATGGAGGAATCACACGCAGCAGAGGGGTCAGTAATTAAAGCATCAATGTCACCCTCAAGCTCAGCACCCTTCTCGTCATCAGCAGGTGGAGAGAGTAACAGAAGCTCACTGCATCACTTCAAACCACTTCCACTTTTACAATATTTGGCTCTGGGCAACAACCACTCACAGATCCTTAGATGTAGAGAACTGGTCTTCATCCATAACAATTAGGACCTTACATAAAACAAGTCAATATGAAGTGGCTGTTGCATACCAAGTTGGAGCCAAGTACTTGGAAGGGAGAGATTTAATTTTCTTTTTCTAGCCTATTTAAAATAACATTCACAGATGGATAAGGCACAATTACACCAGGAACATGTATTAAAGTAGACAGGGCCAATTTTGATTTCATGTTTACTTCGCATTTACTCTCCTTTTTAAAATCAACACTTGACCATCCTGACAAATTGATCAGCATACCATCCAAATAACATTGGTTGCAGGTTGCAATACAAATATTCATCATTCCATCACTTTGAACCATCAGGTTGTACATTTTCTGTAACCATCCTATTTTTATCCACAGGTGAAAAATATTATACTGAGGTAATATTGCATTACGGTATTTTAATAAACAGAGTATAAATCAATAATTTAACTATTTTATAAATAAATGGTGCCACAACAGTTAATTACACAGTTTGCAAACTGACAATAAAATGTATGAGAACAGAAATATCTGTAACCTCAAAACTGGCTTCACAACAACTTCATTACTGAGATATCAATTATTTGCAAAGAGTCCTACGCGTCACAGCTTCATTCTTTTCCTTACATGATAAAGCATTTACTTGAATGATTAATAATTCAAATAGAATATGGCTGATCTTTTTTTCCACCATAAACAACCTGAAAATCCAAAGGCAATGATCTTTCATAATAGGGTTGGTACGCTTCAGAAAGAAACCCATGTTTCTTCATTGACAACCACTGACTACAATCAATATTTCAGACCAATTTTATTCTCAAACTACATATGAATTACTATATTATATTTCACCAGTGCTAACTTTATCTGGAGAGCCCTTGACTTGCTGTCTTTGGCGTCAATGGCCTAGCTATACAGGTCGCGTGCTCTCAAGTTTGCACACGTCATCTGAGCAACTGCCATTGAGATGAATGACAATGCTAATAGTTAACTTTCTCCTTGGACAGACCACAAAGCAAAAGTGAACAGGAAAGTATGAGTGAATAGGTGTGTCTATGTGTGCATATGGTCTCCACCTTTGGTTTACAGGACAGGAAACAGGAAGACATTCCCAGCAGCGAACAGATCCTATTGCTAAACCCATGACACACGGACATGGTATAAAATGAATGACACCATGAAAAGGTATAAAATTAGACTCTCTTTAAGATGTAAGAGTAAGTGTTGCCCTGATAAGTTAAGGAGCAATGTAACTTCAGTCCATCAAAATGTGTAGTACTGCTACTGACAGGTATTGAAGATCTAGCAGCTTTATCAAGACAGTTCACTTACTAAATTCAGTTACTTGTAAATTTTGTATGTTTCTAATGATAATATGCTGATTTCCAGCACTTTTTCTTTCAAAAGCAAATTAGGTAACACTTTAGTTTAGGGACTAATTCTCAATATTAACTAGTTGCTTTGCTTATTTGCATACATATTACTACCATATTGGCTGTTTATTAGTACTTATAAAGCACATATTAATGCCTTATTCTGAATGATCTCTAGATCCCTTAATCCTAAACTTTTCAACTACCTTACTAAATACTAATAAGCAGCAAATTAGTTTGAGGCAAAAGTTGTAGTTAATACTGAGAATTTGTCCCTAAACTAAGTGTGACCAAGAACTTTAAACAAACTAAAGAAAAATGAGCATGCCTTACATATATAAGAAAGTGAAAATTTAGCAAAATACACCAGGACGCATGCTATAAATCAATATTTCAGTTAATTCAGACTGCACAAGGTTGCAAAGCTTCAGTGTGCCTCCTAAAACAAGAACACATTTTACAAGTACTGCTATAGGCAATGAATGTGAAAGGGTAATAATCTGTGAAGGGGCCTGAGCGAGCAATTCGACCAAACATTTGCTGCAGCACAGCATCAATCTATAAAAGTACAGGGCATCCAAATGCACATGGAATATCAATGCTCATAATACCCCGTTCTCCTTTCCAGGTAGACAAAACCTAGGCAGAAACGAGTCTCAAAATCGAGCTTCTGATCACCCTCTTCTCACAATAACCAATTGATCCATTTACTGTAAACCACAGGGTGAAAATGATAATGGAGAGGAACCAGGAGTGCTATAGAGCAATAAATAGAATTAATTATTTTCAAAATACATATTCCTCCTAAATGTTTTAACAAAATAAGCAATCATGACTGCTTTTTAGCCCTAGTAACAACACACTCCCAACAATTATGTTGATATAACACCAAGAACAAAGAGAGAGACAGAGGGCAGTGTAGGAAGACCTGGAGACGTGAAGGAGCGTGGGGGGGGGCTCTCACAGCCCTGGGCACACAGATGGGCCCTGACCATGAGCTCTCAGCTGTGTCACAACCACAGGGAAGCCCACGGCTTGAATCCATAAAGAGCAGCATGGCAGGATGCTCTCTGTCCTGTCAGCTCACATTTTTGGTGCACTGATGTTAATGGTGCGGGGATATACAGTATATCAAGACACTCATTTTTTAATCAAAAAGAGCAACTTAACACAAACATCTTAAAGGTGAAGACCCATATTTTTACATTTTATATATAGTTTGTGGACAGAATTTTCATGGAAAGCCTGTATATATTCCTATTTCACTAAAATTAAAGAAGCACAGCAAAAGTCAGTGCTGCCGTCTGTCACGCAACCTGCTGACTGAACACGTCACACAAAAGGAAAACTGCCTTATCTGCAGGCACAACTAGTAGAACAGGCACAAAGGGAACCGTTAATATAAGCAAACCGCCTGCTTCTTTAGAGAAAGTATGTGATCTGCTTTTAAATGCACTGTGTATGAAAAAAAATCTGGTCAGTGAAACATATTTACTATACTTCTGGAAAAACGCAATGTTTCTTGAAACAAGGCACTATTAGACAAGACAATCGCCTACACAACTTTGTTTGCATGAACAAAACAACACCAGTAATAATTAAACATTCTCCAAATGACCAAAGGGCTAAACAAACAGACTTACAGGATGTGCACTGATCATAATAGACAGACTGCCATAGGCTGCGTTTCCCAAAAGCTCCGTAATCCTAAATTGATCGTAGCTCCATTGGAGACAATTAGTTCTACGATCAACATGGGCTTACGATACTTTTGGGAACCGCAGCCATGGTTAGTCATCGTTTTAGACAATGCCACCTGGAGTCATCATTCTAACCATCTTTCCATACTGAAGATAAACATATAGAATGCCCTCATATTTGCATAACATCTGCAACTCTGCGAAGAATTATATAACAGTGGCCGATGGTCAGCTCAGCATAATGACACAGGCTCAACTAATGGTCAACACTTTGTGCATTTGCTAAACAAACATGTTTATGCAATATTTATTCAATGCACAAAAATGTGTGAAAAACTGCATTATCCAATGGTTAACTAGAAAAAACTTGAAAAAGATGCCAAAACCTTGAAAATGGCCAAATATCGGCCAGTTTATTGGTCTGGATGATAAATGGGTCTTCACTATGATACAATGTGATGATAATGAAAGTTGTCAATTAAAGTAATTAAAAGTGTTACTGAGAAAATTTAGCCTTTCATACTAAAGGTCCCCGTGTTGGCTGAGAGTCTGGGTGGGAGGTCTGTAACGTTTGAAAACCCCTGATCAGTTCTGTCAGAAGTACCCAAGCAAAACAATCATTTGCAAGGATGTAAGGCATGACAGTGGTTGGAAACAAAGACAGAAGATAAATTTTAGACTCTGATTGCAATTGTGAATGAACTTGGACTTGGACGGACTCGGATATTTTGGACGCAGAAATTTTTCCATGTCATGTATAATATAAAATAAACGGTAACACTTTACTTGAAGGGGTGTGCATAAGACTGACATGACACCTTCGTAATCATGACATGACAGGTCATGAATATGAAGGTTTTTTATGCATGTTTATGACAACTGTCATTAAGTGTCATTCGCTCAGTTATGTCATTTTTAATGCAAAGATGACATTATTCGACCTTACCCTAACCCTACCCCATAACAAAGACATCTCAAACAATGTCATCTTTGCATTAAAAATTACATAACTGAGCGAATGACACTTAATGACAGTTGTCATAAACATGCATAAAAAAACCTTCATATTGTCATGATTATGAAGATGTCAGTCTTATGCACACCCCTTCAAGTAAAGTGTAACCAAATAAAAATAAAAAAGTAACAACATAAAATTAATATGAAAAGACAATAATAAACGTCTCCTCAATTGATTAAAAACTAGGACTCGACCAGGTGGACTCGGACCCAACACTGCCTTTTCCCTCACCCACCTTCTCATCGGTGCAGGCTTTGACCAGCGCATCCCTGGCCTGCAGTTTGCTCTCCAGCACGCTGTAGTCTCCGTCCTTCTGGTCGATCTGTTTCCGGTGCGTGTCCACCTGCATCATCAGCTCGGAGTTTCTCTTCTCCAGGCGCGAGCGCGCCGCGTCCGTGCGCTTCACCTGCGTCTGCATCTCAGCCAGCTCGTCCAGCAGCCGCCCGTGCTTAGTGGACACGCTCCAGTAGTTAAACGACAGAATGACGATAATCACCAATAGCACAATCAGGATGAAGGACGGGAGGCGACCTCCGCGTCGATTCGCGCCGAAGCCGATCATCGCGTAATCGAAGAGGCGCACCGATTACGATCTCTGGCTTTGTGTGAGCGCCGCACGTAAAAACAATAAACTAACGTTACTGATGTGGCCACTGCTCTGCTAACTTATCTATCTTCAAAGATTTCTGTTCTTCCCCATTCGGCTTACAGCAACCTTGAAGTGTCCTGAAGTTGGTGACACAACTACTTTGACGGTTCCTCCGTATCCCTTCCGCACAGTTGGCGACTTCGAGCTTTTCCTTGTTTGCATTCACGCAACGCCACAGTCAAACACATCAACACACAGGCGACGTGGCCTATGAGAGCTAACGCGAGCTAACGGCGCACAGCCATGAGCTTTCCGTTCTCCGCCTGATCCTACAGCACTTAATAACGCATTTTTATTCGGTTACGGTCATCTCTGTAGATCTGCCGTCATGCTCGTGTGATAAATACACTTCTGAGTGCACGGTTCGGCTGTATGTTAGCTAGTTATAACCTCGCTAAAGTAGCATGCGTGGAGCAACAGCCGTGCGTTAGCTTCAGTTCAACAACGCGACACCGATTTCTCCTAAACACACAATGACAAACACACAAAGCCAACTCGAAATTGAGCATGTAAACAAATCTATTACTATTAGCAACAAAGCTCTAATAGGCTATTAGACCGTTAGCGTTACATCTGACACCGCCAGCAAGGCCAGATTTACAGTATTCTGCACAACAATAAGTACCTGATATAAAACAACACCGTATAAACAAACCGAAACGACGCGTTTAACTCGTTTCTGAATGAAATTCCATGCAGACTATACATACACCGCTAGCTTTAGAGTTCGCTTATACTGTAACTCAACTCCAGCCTTCCTCCTCTGTTCTCGGTCCACCAGAATGCACGCGCAAACACCGTGTGTTTGCACGTACGCACATAAGTAAACGCGTCAGCAAAAGATCATATTTCGAAATCGTGTCCTTATCTTGTTGTATATCTTACTGGCAGGTTGGACGTCTCGATTAAATCCAGAAAAATGTCGTCCAGCGTGTAAGGTGTACCAGAGGAACGTGATTGACAGCTACAACAACCAATCCGCGAATACAACCGTACACTTTAGACGTATCTGATTGGCTGTGGGCGTATCTGCTTCTGTCGCTCAATTTTAATTGGACGCTGAAATAATAAGAGAAGGTGGGGTATATGGCACTAGAATGAACGTTCTCATTAGCCAGAATGTCGCTTTTGCCCTACCTATTCCGGGATGTTGCTCCTTATGTCGTTTTTCTGTAGATGTTCTTTATTTTTATTTTTACTATAAAATAAATACATTCATTTAATGCCTGAGGTTGATTTGAATAGATCAGCTAGTTGAGGCTATAAAGTGTAAGAGCACAGTAAATGCTTATCTACAGATGATTTAAACAAGTAGTTGCCATCTAGGTAACAAATAATCAGCCTCCCTGGCTGGTTTACCAAGGGCCCTTAGAATAGATTAGAAACCGAAACAAAGATTTTAAGCAGAGCAAATACTGCTGAACAGGGATTTTAACTGGAGCAAGATTAACCTGAAATAAGCCTGCTCTTTGTTTGGGGCCCATTACAAAAATTCGAAGCACACACAAACACTCAAGACCCTGTTATAGTACTTATGTAACTCATTCAAACAAACAATGACTTGAGGGTCTATAATGAATCTATAACGAAAAAAATACAAACAGACACATTTTTATTTTATAACACAGAAAATAATTACACACTGAGGTAAACTGAATAATCCAGCTTCATAAAGGTCTCTGTCCTGCAATGCCACACAATGACCAAGTATGTCCAATATTTGACATAATGTTTGCAGAAGCTGTGTATTAAAAAAAAAAGGTTTCATGAAGAGGTAAATCCATGTTGTCATCTTCTATGGTCCATTACAGACCCACTCTCCTATTTAGCACAGTAGCAAATTCAGCACTTCAACAAACATTTGACCTTTTTTCTGACAATAAAATAAAAATATATACCTCCGCAGGTAAACACTCTGGTGTTTTTTTTTTTTTTTTTTTTGAGTATCTTTTTTTTAACATATGAGAGAGCATCAACTCCATGTTAACTTGATGTTTTTTGTTTTTCAAGAGCTACAGTTTTCTGCTGATGAGGACTTGGCCTTGGCACATATTCAGAGCATTATGAGGAAAAAGGTGTTTGCAGTCTTGAGGGTCAAAGTGTAGTTTCTCTGCATACACTGATGAGGCTTTGAGGCTGGTGTGGAGGCTGATGATCCGGGGAAGCGGGGACATCTGTCTGACTGGATCCTCTGGGTGGATGGCGCAAGGATGAAGACGGGGAACTCAAAGCCCCACAGCTCTGTAAATGCAGGTCTTCGTGAGCATGCTTCCTCCGGCTGCCCATGATCTTCTGTGACTGTGTCATCAACTATGTAAAGAATATGAGAAAACCAAACATCCCCAATGTAATTCAGTTCAGTGATTTTCACTTTCAACTAAGCATAAGTAAAACTGTGTAAATGTATTCATTTCAGATCATAGGGTGAATACTATATTTTCTATGCAAAAATATACCAAATTCACCTGATCAATGATACTGGCACTGAAAATAGCCTCCTCCATGTGTTTCTCATCAGATTTAATAACACATTTAATGCTATTGACCACCTGCTGGACCTCTGGAGGTAGGCTGCAGCTCGAGTGCTCCAGGAACTTGGCCACCAGCACTTTGGTGTCTTTGTAAGTTTTGAGGTCTGCGAGAGACTGCGGCCGTTCTGTAGACATTGAGTGAGGGATGTGAGGTTTGAGTTGGATGTCCACCTTTCCACCGTCCTTCTGCTTCTTGCCCCCTTGGCTGCTTTGTTTGGCAGAAGGGTGTCGGGCGCTCTCAGAGAGCTCCATACATGCTGTTAAAAGCAGTGCATTAGTATGTTTATCCTAATAACCATAATTTTACTTGAGATGAATAACTATGTTACATGGAAAACAGAAAAGAGGTGCAACCTTGATTACAGGGAGTCTGTGGGGAGTCCTCAGGTGGATGGTTAGAAGCAGGAGCACAACGGTCACCTGCAAGTCAAGTCACATGGTCAGTTCTCCAGACTGCTTATGAGTTATTAATGATTTAATATGATACTGCTTTGCAAAGATCATATTTTCCTCTACCTACAACAAAGCAAAGATTATATAAACTCAACAAGTTACACGTATGTGGTTTTCATAATGAGCTTAATCTGGTTTATTGTATTTTAAAACAAAATTTCCCACTTGTAGTTTTGAAACTGAGTTGGCACAGAGTTATGAAACCATGCACTGAAGAAGCTTCAGTTATACTTTTGTGGCATTAAGTGTGCATTGCAAAAGGTGTACAGTGTGAAATGATATAGTGTTAGAAAGTAATGGCTAGTCCAGCCAATAATAAACTGAATAGCACTTGCCTCATTAAATATTTATGCACTTATTCAGTCACAGAACTTTTAGGTGTTGCATTTTATTTCAGCATTTGAGGGAAAAATCCAAATGTCAAACAGTGACAGAACAAATCAATTGAGGTAAAAATCAAAAGTACCATTATGGTCCAAAAAGTGTACATATGACAAATACGGTCTGGAATACACTAAGTAAAAACAGTAATATTGTGAAATATCATAATTAAAAAAAACAAAAAAAAAACCACTTTTATTTCTGTGATGGATGGCAAAGCTGTTTTTTTTTTTTGAGTAGCTGTTTCTCCAGTCTTCAGTATCACATGATCCTTCAGAAATAATTTTAAGATATAGAGATTTGGTGTTCAAAAACATTTATAATTATTATTAATGTTGAAAAAAGTTCTGCTATTTAATATTCTTGTGGAAACTGTTACATTTTTTCAGGATCCTTTAATGAATAGTTCAGAAAAGCTCAAAAGAACAGCATTTATTTGAACAATAAATCATTTGTAATATAAATGTCTTTACTGTCCCTTTTGATCAATTTAATGAATCCATATAAGCCCATCTGATGCGCAAGAGTGAGACAAGCCGCTGTTTAAACAGGTGTGTGTATTGTGTTTTCCTCTGATCAATAATACTGACCTGGCAAATACGAGCATTAACTTGGGGTTTACAAATGTACAGTGTGAAACATGGAAAAAAACTAAGCTAGGATTCTGTTAACCTAGGGTTTAGAATGAATGAAGTTAAAAACACTTTAGAGCCACAGAGAGAAAAAAAAGACTCACGTACTTCTAGATATGGAAGTACAGGATATGGGTTCACTAGTGGAACGCACAATCCTCGCCAGCTTCCGATACCCTTTGGTGGCACGGAGTGTGCGGGGCCGCTCACGTTGACTGGGGTTGCTGAGGGCAGAGGTAGCATGGGGCTGTGAGGAAGAGGAGGATGGGGACCAGATGCTGAAGCATAGCCGGGCTCCCCGCAGTTGAACGGTGGGTGACGGAGTCAGAGCAGAAGCTGTGGCGGCAGTGGAGGTCACTGATGAGTTGGAAGCACATTGGGATGGTGTGCTTGGAGGGAAAAGAAGGGTAAGCTTCTTATTGGTTCGTTCTCTGTGCTGCGTGTGAGACATGGGTTTAACGCCTGTAATCTCCTCCTTCTCAGGCACGTTAACAGCATCGGGTGACAGCTGGGGAGAGTGGGGCTTGGACTCGCTGTGGTCCAGTCGAGCAGGGGTCTGCCGCCTCAGAGAGGAGTGGGTGCTGTGATCCAGACTTGTGCAGCTACCGTCAGTAGCTACGATGCGCAAAGTGCCATATGGAGAGGAATCAGAGCCGTGTACTTCTAGAGAACACAGGTCTTCAGAGGAACAGCTGTGATCAGGGATGTCTGCAGTCTCAGATACCATGAGGGAAGCACTATCAACAGAGGCTATGGAGACAAAAGACCATATTATTGTCATATACAGATAATAACTGAAAGCTGTTGAACTTGTTAAATGAGTGTTTTGTCTGTAGATGTATAATATAATGTATAAAGAACAATTATTTTTGTATGCAACAACACTGCCATTCAAAAGTTTGAGGTCTGTCAGATTTTTAATGTTTTGAAAGAAGCCTCTTACAGTATGCTTACAAAAGATGCATTTAATGTTTCAAAAATACAGTAATATTGTGGAATATTCATACAGTTGAATATGAATCAATTTGTTAGGCTAGTTAATCTCACTTTTGTTGCAGTTTGTGCATTTGCAAAATTGTCAGTTTTCCTATTCAGTCAGATTAGCCAATGCCATTTGTATAATTCAACAGATATGTACAGGTATAAAGCACAGCACACACAGAAGTCAGTTTTAAACCAAGCAACTTTCTGTTCTGTTGGTTAGTGACCAACTTGTGTGTGATGAACATGTGTGATGAACTTTTCCGCCCTCATGCAAAACATGCTGATTGTGCAGATCCCTATTGGAATGACTGGATTTTGCTCAAAAAATTTCGCCAAGCAACAGCAAATGTGACCGCACCTTGAGTCAAGTTAATAATTTAGCATATAGCTGGACTTGTGCAATTCATGATGTTATTAATAAACTTCAATGTTTATTTTTTTTGTTTTGATGAATCATATGAGTGCTATGTTGGGTCGCAACTTAAACCGTTCAAAATGTTTGGGGTCAGTAATGATTTCTGAAGGATCATGTGATAAATTACATTTTAAAATATATTACAATAGAAGATAAATAATTTAAATTGTAATATTTCTAATTATGTTTTTTTTTCAAATGTTTTACTGTATTTTTGATCAAATAAACAGTCTTGGTGGTCATAAGATACTTCTTTCAAAGACATTAAAACATCTTACTGACACCAGACTTTTGAAGGGTAGTAAGTAAAATCATTCTCATCAAATTAATTCTCATCCTCTTTTCGGACAGTTTGAGCCCTTGAAGTCAGGTAGATGTTATAGAGTTCCACTAGTAAATAAAAATGTGTTTAAGAGGTCTTTTATCTCTAATGCAATTAAAATCATTAATTCAGCAAGTGTTTAATCAAACAGTATGTAAGGCATGAACTGTATCTTTCTATCCTCTTTTATGTAATATTTGTAACGTGATTAATGATTGTGTTTTCATTTTACTATGTATGTTGTTACTAATTTTGTTGTGCTGGTGGGCAACAATTTTCCACTCAGGTGAACAATAAAGTTATACAATACAATACAATCTATTTCCATAGCAAAACATGGGTCCTGAAGCTATTATTCCATCAAACATTACAGATACATTATGCTAATGTTGAAGGAATAGAAGATTTGAATAAAAAAAATGTCTTTCAATCTATATGCACTTCAGAACAGAAAAACCTCTGACTTTGTATTTGTTAACAAATATGATTTGCATCCTCCTCACCCTGAGTGCTAAGGCCAGCTGTGGTGTTCCTTTCACACAGACTGGACTCTGTGACCTGTTGCTCAAGACTGGTGGTAATCTGGATGAGAGAGAATGAAAAAAAAAACATTTGAATTAAATCTCTAACAAGCTCCCATCCCCCTTTCTTAGTTTTACTTCAATTAACCATTTTTGAAACATGATTTGTTGTATTGCCTTGTATACATACTGTATCAGAAATAACCTTTGTTATATTTTTTCATTATATTTTTTTCTTCTTTCTTTTTTATGTAGTTTTTTGTTAATGTTTTTCATATGTAAAAGATGTAACTATAATATTGTTGTAGTACACTGTTATATATTGTTACATCTCAATAAACAGTTTAAAAAGGCTTTTGAGAGTAACCTTCTGGAGAGGATGGTGATCGAAAATGGTCTTACACCTGAGGATGATAACAAACAACTGCAAAAGGCGGAGAATCAGACATCAGAACATCTGGCACTGAGGAGTCTGCTGCAGCCTGACATCTGGCACCACAGCAGTGCTTTAAAACGACTGTGCCATCTTCTGACCTGCAGGGGGCTCTCTAAGATCACATTTGCACTTTAAACTTCTGCATTATTATGACTGCACACTGTATGGTTTCCATTAAAAAAAAAAAAAATCCTCATAACATGATTGATCCAAAACACATAAACGACTATACAGAGAATTTATCAAGTATACAGAGAGCTTATTTCACAGCACAGATCGACTTTATAAAAATGTGGAAAATAAGATACAGGCTACAGTCAGTAGCTATAAATAAAGCTGACTATATCAATTTAAAAATATTTCTTCCTGTCTCTTTCTAGTATTGCTGCTTTCAAATCTTCTCAGGCTTGTGCTTCAGGTAAGAAATGGCTCTACTGATTGAAATGCCCCTGCTGCTTTGTTTGCAGATGGTTATTATCAATAGCTCCACATGAGAAAGGTCTAAAATCAAGGAAACCTCTTGGGATTTTATTCTTTTTTTAATCACAGACTCATTTAGGTAGCAAACAAATCTTCAAAATAACACATAATCACGGGCTCAGTCGCTGGATTTGAAAGGTTTGGGTGGTTCTTTGTTCATCTTTTTGCAAAGAGGAGAGCTCTTGTTCCCTTTCATCAGGTGAAGAAGAGAAATTTGATGGGAAATCATTGTTCAAAAACAGGCCCTGCTCTCACTGTAAGAAAGCCCATTTCTTTTAAATGGAATGCAATTCCTGCCTATATTGCTGATGTGTTCCAGAGAAAATTATAATCCATTATACGAAGGCACTTGTATTAATTCCTTTCAGCCCCTCAAGTGCACCGAAGGACCTTTTGACTGTCGAGCTTTACAAAGACAAATGAGTGTAACTGAAGAGGAGGAACATTGCTGAATTGGTGGTATGCTAACACATAGAGTCTGCATTACTTTAAGACTGAAATACCTCCAAACTCCATCTACAAGAAACCAGGAACTGTAACAAAACAGTAAAAGGATGTGATGCTTATCTATTAATTTATTCAAAAATGTGCAAAACAATTACTTAAATACACCTCGTTTATGATGAGCATGTTAATTGAGGGAGGGTTAATTGAGATTGTTTCCTCCAAATGACTCCCCAAAATGACTTTAAACATGCTCACTTTAAGCATTTGAAAAAAATCACCTGATATTGTTTTAAATTAAAGCTGCAGTCCGTAAGTTTTGCCTCTTTGTCGCCATCTCTGTTTAAAAATCTGGAATTGCAGCTCTGTGCGGAACTATCTTCCTTGTGTGGGTTTGTGAGTCGGCACGGCTCCAGCGCAGATGAATCTAATGTTTAGAGGAGTATGTGTGTCAGTCTGTCAGTCACTGCACCGGTGTGGATACTGTACTTAGGAATCACAGATTCTAGCCTACGTCTTGGAATATATGACCCAAATAAGAATTTTCACCATATATTGCCATCTGAACAAGTAAGTAACAAGTCTGCCACGTTTGATCTGACCAACTGAGGAAAAAAGCATTACAATAAATCACGCTACCAATGGTAATTAAATCTAATGATCAGTTAGCTCATATCACACCTAACCGTGCAAATTATTATTATTGTTATACTTTATTCTCAAATTATTAATGTTAACAAAATCAGCATTGCGTGACAATGAGTATAGTGTGTATTAGCGTGTAGATTTCAATTTCTGTACAGTCTAATCTCTAATTGTCATACCATTCGAATTTCATATTAAGAAATTCTTTTAACTCAAAAAGCAAACTATGCTCCCTTCGAACTGGTTGTCTTTAAAATACAAATCTTGTGTAATCTGTAATCAGAAGCACATTTAAAACTGGAATAAAATTTAATTTCATTCACATGTGTTTCATAAACACATAATCGTTTCTGGATTACAATCCGCCATCAAAATCATACATTTAATTATTCTAGCTGCTGTGAGAAAAGGCTATAAACGTCACCTGCAGGATCCTCACATGCGATAGCCTAGTAGCCGGGACAACTTCTTTATGTTTACAGACATGACAAAACCTACCCGTACCATTCAAATTAGAAAACATTATTATAAGCTAACCGTTGTAAATCGGGCTAAAGTAAGGTGATAGTTTTGAACGCTGGCTGGTTATGTACTTGCTCAAATATTCATTTTGGATAATTTTTAACCCAAAAAAGTAACGGACTGCAGCTTTAAATAGTCATGCAACTTAATACTAGACCCTGCATAGCTAAATCATCATGCAATATTACAGTAGTATGTAGAAAAGGCGTCAGGTCTTACCTGGCTGGCAGGTGTCTGGCCCACGATAGATTCATAGGGTGGTGGCAGCTCAGATGGATATAGAGCCCCAGGGCTGTTTATAGGCACCCCATAAATAGCACTGAAGGGAGAGTGTGGAAAGTCCAGATGCAACCCTCTAATGGACAGAGATGATAGTAAAACATGATTACAACACTGAATCAATGCTTCAACAAATTTGGCTATATTATATTGTTGGGGATGATAGCTGCAAAAAATATGTGAGGCCATTTAGGAGCTGTGGAAAATGAAACCATTTCCTCTTTATCTCAGCGAGTTATATATTCCATTCTTTTAATTAACCAGACTCCCTCTGTCATAAAGGAGGGGAGGAATCTGTGTTTTTTCATATGTTTCTTCATATGTATTACCACATCCAACATTGATTGTGCTTTGAAGCAGCCAGTGTGTATGTTGGGCTGTTCTTGGTCTCTATGTATTTACTGCTTTGTTGACACATTAGTGTGGCCGCGGGCTAAACAGCCTCATCAGCACGTTTTTTATGATGGAATGGTGGGCAGAGTGTCTCACAGTGCAAGACAGAGAAATCAATGCTGGATTTACACCAGGCCATGGACATTGGTGCTCCATAATGTGGATTGTCAGAACAGTTTGCATTAAGGCCTACACTTACACAACATGGCGGTGGATAAGTCGGAATTTCCATAAAAAAAAAGAATGGATGTTTTGCATAATCATTCCTTAGGGCAATTTCATAAATCTCTGTGAATCAATTTATTTACAAGTGCACCTTTTTCTCAGAGCACAGCAATCTGGGATCAAACAGTTTCTCAGATATAGTGCAAATATTAGGTCATTTCATGTCAGCTGGGACGTGAGCTGTGTGTCTGTATGTGTGGGTTTACCTCTGGCCCTCCATCACAGGTGTGCAGGTGTACTCTGGGGGGTAGTAGGGAGGAGGGGGGATGGGTGGGATGAACTCGTCGAAATCCAGCGTCTGGTGTAAGATGGTACCATGAGGGGTCATACAGTCCGCGCTCAAGGCACGTGCTCTGTGTGGCATGAACTAATAAAAAAGATTTTAAAATGTGAGCTTTAAAAAAAAAAAAAAAAAGAACAAACAACTGTTCAAAAGTTAAGGGTCAGTAAGAATTTTTTATTTTTTTTATATATATATATTTTTTTTTTTCAAAAGAAGGCTCACCAAGATGCATTCTATTTGATCAAAAATACAGTAATATGAAATATTATTACAATTTAAAATAACCATTTTCTAGCTCAATTTATTTTAAAATGTAATTTATTCCTGTGACGCAAAGCTGATTTTCAGCAGCTAGCACTCCGGTTTTCACCGTCACATGATCTTTTAGAAATAATTCTAATTTGCCGATTTGGCGTTAAAGAAATATTTCTTATTATTATCAATTTTGAGAATAGTTGTGCTGCTTAATATTTTGTACAGTTGGTGATTTTCAGGACAGGATCCAATTTTTTAGAATTCTTCGATGAATAGAAAGTTCAAAAGAACAGAATTAATTTCAAATAGAATTTTTGAACATCTGAATGGTATTGTATTTGATGACCCTCTAATGATGAAACCATTCACCGTATAATTCTGTTCTTTGAAGTCACAGTTACATAATTTTCATTGTGTTCAAATAAGGCAATCCATGCAAACCATTGTGTCCAAAACAATGAAGACTAAAAGTAGGATGTCAGTTGGGTAATAATAGTTTTCAAAAAAGACTTAAGTAGTTCTGGATCTTTTGCAAGGATATGAGTACAGTGAGGATAGTTAGGGTCCTTTCTCAGCCTGCTGAGACCCTTTGGCTAAAGAGTTTGATTTTATGCAATTTAACCCTCTGATGCATGAATTATTAAAGGAAAAGAAGGATTTTACTTCAAAGCAAATTATATAATCATTCCAAATCTTCTTTTTCCTTCTTTTTTGATGTATTGAGAGAGTTATGTAATGGTCATTATCACTTTCATCAACCATGTAGAATTTAGCTTATCAGAAAGAGGAAAAACATATGACATTAAGAAAAAAGTCATATAGAATGATGAGGAAGGGTCAAAGGTTAGGCATAGTTTACCCACAAATGAAAATGCTGTCATCATTTCCTCTCCCTAATGTCATTCCAAAATTTCAGAGCACAAAAGAAGACATTTTGATGAATGTGATCACTCACTTCCATTGTATGGACAAGAAAAAGGCATTTCTCAAAATATCTTCATGTTCCACAGAAGAAAAAAAAATCATACAATTTGGAACAACATGAGAGTGAGTAAATGATGAAAGCATTTTCTGGGTGAACTATCCCTTTAAAATTGCTTTTAAAGTTCTGTCCATGAATCAGCCGGTGAAAAGTTCAGGTTGGAAGAGTAACTCATTTTGTGCCATTCTTGTGAGTTCAAGGATAGGTTTAGAGCGTTTTTATGATGGCAATGCACTTTCCTGTTGATGTCATTTTAGAGTATGTGAAGGCTCATCAATCAGAAGACACTTAAATCATCCTTGAATAGATCAATCTGATCCTTAAGCATCATTAAGAGAGGCAGTGACTGTAAATGACAGATAAGTACAGCTAGCACATAAAGGCATTACATCACAAAGCCAAAATCCTGGTTCAAAATAACAACATATACAGAGATAAGATACAAATGATCAGGCTGTGGTGAAATCACTTAATACAGTTGCAAAGGGAAAAGCTCCATGCAGTGCTTCACCTCATCCCTGCCCTCGGGCCTCTGTTGTCTTTGTGCATGGTCTGTGCAGCTGGTAACAGTGGTGATTTCTCGCTTTGCCACTCTGTGCCCCGAGTCGAAACTAATCCCACAACTGCTCCAGCGATTCTCAGAGCCACAGCCATGCTAATATAACTCATCTCAATTCATCTCCCTGTGCCCATGCCTCTGCTGCAGCCATCCATGAGGCTGTGCAATTTACTGCAGTGCCCATAAACCGCACAAAGCCCACTGTTAAAGAATATTAAAACTTTATGTCCCACAAGTTTATTTTCTCTCACATAAAACAGGCTGGCTGAAAAAGACAGATCCGCTAAAAGGGAGCGATGACAGATCCACGGTTCTCTCCCACTGAGCATTGTAACGTCTGTGGTCTCATCCTCATGTAATCTTACGCTTAAGAAAGGAATAGTACTTCTGAAATATATGCTTGTTGTTCAGCCAAATGAGATGAAGACTCTTGTCATAGCATCAATAGCTCAGAGAAAGCTGTTTTATTCTGCATAAAAGAAAAGGTGATTATAAGTCTTTGGATGCAGAATAAATGTAACAAATTAATCATGGGTGACAAATGTGTCTGCGAATAGGTTTTTATTATGCCAATGATAACCATACACCTTAAATTTTGTGTGAAGTCATTTCTAGGCTGATACAGTAGGTATCAGAACAATAAAAACTTTAATTGACTTTACTTAGTGAGGAAACCCATGACGTAAGGAAGTATATACAGTAAGTATACTTAAAGGCCACACAAAAATATAAATCATCATTGTCACCATTTACTCACCCTCATGTAGTTCCAATTCTGCATGACTTTTGTTTGTCCATGGAACATAAAAGAAGATATTTTGAAGAACGTTGGAAACCAAACAGTTTTGTTTCCCATGACTTCCATTATATGGACAAAAATGGAAGTCATTGGGAACTGAAGCTGTTCGGATGACAACATTTTTCAAAATATCTTGTTTTGTGTTCCGCAATAAAAAAAAATTCATACAAGTTTGGAATGACAAGAAGGTCAGAAAATGACAACCGAATTTTCATTTTTAGGTGAACTATCCCTTTACCTAGTGAAAATATGTTCACATAACTTGGAAATGAAGTCTCTGTAACTTATATACTTCAGATATGCCTGACAAATATTTTTCAGTTAAGAGTTAAGCTTATTTACTGTCATTTTACAAAAGCAATGGGTTTCCTTACTATAATAAAAGTCAACTTATTTTACAAAGTCCAAGACCACTCTATTATGACCATTGTTGAAGAGAGAAAAAAGGATAGGAAGATCCAAAAATTAACATTCATTTCTAAACTGATTATTTTAAGTAAATCAGGTTGGTCTTGAGAAATCCATTCACAATTCATGTCTGAAGACTAAGTCACAGGATATATTTAATGGTTTGTTCATATTGCTCTGGATTGTGCTTAATGAAAAACATTATTTAGGCCAGTATAAGATGCACTTAGTGAAATCTGATTAAATTGCCTTTTCTCTTGATGGTTGTAAGTACATACTATAGACTATTTATCTGGCATTTCGCTAATTACACTATTACATTTTCACTTGTCTTGATCGCCTGATCTTTCCTCCATGATGTAATGTGCATTAACACACTCAGAAAGACGCACACACACTGTGGTATGGATCACACTTACCATCTGTAGTAAATCAGTAGAAACCATTTGCATACAGCACACGGCCGTGGCTAGAGCACACACAATGGTGGATATAACATTCAGCGCACACACGCTGAAAAGCAGCTCCTGGGAGACAGAGAGAGAAATAGAGAGACAGGGAAAAGAAGAGAGAGGACAAGGTGTGAATCAAAGAGAAAGAGACAGAGGGACAGAAGGAGAGTGAGAGAAAGACAGAAAATAAACGAGAGTGGCAATTGTTTCTTTGCAAAAACCTCAGCCTGGCACGAACATTTATTGTTCCGTTTGTCAGAGTGAGAAAGCCGTGTAAAAATGGCAGTCAGGAAAGAACAAATGTGTGGAAGAGGGAGAGTGGCTATGACATAATGGATAAGAGGGATAATGGTGTCACAAAAGTGGGACTTTTGCATGGCATTATCGTTCTGCAAAAGATAAGCACAAAAAGCTGAACTAAAAGATGGAATGGGGAAAGTCCTTGTGCAGCCTTAAAAATCCATTCCCATTCAATGACTCATTTCATTCCCACATTCTGATTCAGTTCGACTTGATTCTTATTCAGTTGATCTGATTTGATTCTGTACATTTCACTTACAATGTCTATTGTAAGTAAGTACTTACTTTACTAACTTACTCTATTGTTACAATGCTTCTGATGTAAATTTTTACAGGAACTTTCTAACTTAGTACAAAAATATTGATTTAAAAAAATAATAAACTAAATTAAATTTCAAGTGTAAAAATGTTACATAAGAATGTGTGAAAATGTAATAAAATTACACATAACCTTATGAACACTTTGCTTATAAACTCCCACTGCTTGTGATTTGGTACTGTATGCAATCCACAAGGAACTATTGCAAGAAGTATTGCAAGAAAACACAGGTATAGAGTAAAAGTAAATCAATCTTGGGATTAAGAATATCAAACCATAACACATATCATATAGCATAACACATTTAACGGGTAGTTCACTCAAAAATCAAAATTCTGTCATTATCACACATAAGACCTTCGTTCATCTTCGGAACACGAATGAAGATAATTTTGATGAAATCTGAGAGCTCTCTGACCCTCCATAGACATCAAGGGTACTACCACAATCAAGGCACAGAAACGTAGTAAGGGCGTACTTAAAATGGTCCATGTGACATCAGTGGTTCAACCGTAATTTTATGACAATACGAGAATACTTTTTGTGCGCAAAGAAAACAAAAATAATGACTTTATTCAAGAATTCTTCTCCCCCGAGTTCCTGTCTTCCGCCATAATGGAGAGTATCACGACGCATACGTGTGCTTTCCTGCACATACACAACATGCATGTGGCGCTGCTGATAGAGAACATGGATGCGCTGCACCTTGTTTACGTGCAGAGTAAAGCACACGCATGCATCGCGCATTCCTAAGATGAATGAAGGTCTTACGGGTTTGGGACGTCATGAGGGTGAGTAGCTAATGACAGAATTTTTATTTTTGGGTGAACTATCCTTTTAACCTAAGCAGGAGCAGTTGAGGAAAGCAATGACACTAACAGAATACAGCATGTAGCCACTGTGAATAGTGAGTCATTAGGAGAAAGGGATCACTGAAATGAAAACCAAAGGAAGTCACTGGCAATGTTTGAAATTCTACCAGACTGAGTACATTCAGTTTATACGACAGCCCATCACACACACCTGCTATCAGAGCCCTTTCTGATCTCTCGTTGTGACAAAATGGAATGTATGTGACCCAGTGATGTCCTCAAAGAAAATGTTGAATTCCTAAACATGCACAAGCCCTTTAGGTGAAAGGAGCCCATCCTAAGAGGAATGGACAGGCCTAACCACTTCTACATGACTGTACAATCATCTAACCCTCCCGAAAAGGCCAAGACCCCCTCTTTGGGGGAGGAGGATGTGTTTATACAAATGCACACAAAAAGCTCTGGGAAGAAGTGACTCTAATGCATTTTTGTAATTTTTTGGACTAATTTAAATCTTTTTTATATAATTTTTAAAATGTTTTAAATAAAATATCAATATATAATTCATATAATACCACATTACACCAGTACACAAAACTTTCTACATTTCAAATCAGGCATCACTAATGATAATGATAACTTGCTATTCAGTGCAGATGTTAATTCAGAAATTATTCTGATTCAATGAGTATATTAAGTGAAAGATTCATCAGACTGATTCAAAGTCTTTTTGAACCATTCTTTAAAAGAAGAGCCATTTGCTCATCAATTGAACTTACACTTGTTAAGCAAGTACATTTGTCTTTGCATGAAGCTTGCGAGGACTACTCAATAGAGAGAAGTGTTTCTAGCCTAGATGAATTTTCTGATTCACAGTGTTTTTATCTCACTATATTCTATTCAGACATTAAACTCACACTGGGTAAAATATTATTTCTGTTGTTGTGCTGTAGATTCAGTGGCAAAAAGCGTTAAACAAACAGATCAAGACAATACCTATGAATCTAGACAACAAGCTAATGTTATGACTGGACTAACTCTGGTAGGATGCAGAACTAGCCCCTGTGGTTGTGTTCCAGCAAATCTAACAGAGGTACTAGGTCAGCTCCACTGAGAAACACCTGCTCTTCTCATTTTGATCCAGCAGTGCTAACACTTGTCTCCCTGACGACAAGCAGAACAAAAAAGAGCGATGAAAGTGCATGCCTTTTCCTCACCACCTTCACTCTGATAATACATTCCTCCAGTTCTTAAAGCTGATGGGACATAGAATCATTTTTTGCATTCACGTAATATTGATGAGGGTCTAAACCAGTTACCTGAGTGGTTGCAGTACTGCAAACTGACATGATAGTATTGACACTGACAAACACCTTAAGGTATTATACCTCAAATGAGTCCTGAAGGAAAACGAGTGTGTCATTATGAAACACACCAGTGGGATATAATAGCCCTTACAACGAGGGAGCCACATGATGTGATATGCCAATGAGTCGTAACATTAATTGCACTGATGGTCTTTATAGGCATCTCAGTTGACCTGACTGGCCATGAGAAGACAGGAAACCTTCAGACATCAATAAGAGCATTAAAATGTATAAATCTTATCGATGCTTCATAACTCAATCTGAGTAAGTGCTACCGATATCATATAGATCATCAATAGTCAAATAATACAGGTTTGCCTCTCACTTTGTGTGTGATATTTTTATAATTTGGCAATGTGAAAGGCTGGCTGAGGAAATTAATTGATATAGTCCAGTGTTGCTATAGTTAATTAAAATGAATGGTTTGCAGTAATTAAAATAAAGGTAAAATAAAACAAATATAAATATTAGAAGAAAAACTAACTTAAATGAAAATTAGGAATGTTGTCTTGGCAACTAACTGACATAAATAAGTTTAAGTTGAAGTAGTAAAATAACTAAAATTAAAAGTAAAACAAAAATAAAGCTTCATATAAATATATATAAAAACTAATAAAAATGACAAAAGCACAACAAAATTATTAAAACTTTCAAAAAAAATTGAAAGATTATAATAGAATTCTACTGAAATAACACAGATATAATCTATTTTTACTTTCAATTCATGCAGAAAATTGTGTGTAACCAGCTATTTTCATTCTCAACAAGGTAAAGTTAGTTTCACTGTAATTTACACTGTAGAATTAATCAGCACACTTAAAAAAAATTACAAATCATCTGAACTGAGACATTACGTTTATGAAGGTACAAATACAACATCTGTACAGAAAAAGAAGACTTACTGTGTGTTTTTCTAAGGACGAAATGATGAAAACATGTAAAGAAGCATTTATAAGCAAGTATTTACAAGCAAGTGTTTTTCTTGATTTCATAAAGAGTGGCAATTGCTTTGTATAAGCAAATTTGTGGAAGCCTCACATTACCACGAACCGTTTCAAAAGCTGCCAAATGTGCCGGGATCATGGCTAGCATGAGTGAATTGCTTAGACACTGGAAAGGAAACCAGCGGCGAGCGCTAATTGAAGATGCATAACTAATGATGATTGAGTCTCATCTGCATATTAGAGAGAGACCCACAGTGCAACACGAAGAGACGTGTCCAATAAGGCAGACGTTTGCAGGAATAGTGTGTAATTCTTGCTCTGCTAAATGGTTCAAATACTCTCTAAAAGTCAAAGGAAAAAGTGTTTGAAAATGGAGAAATCCCTGGAGGAACCCAGCAAATGTGCATGGGAGCAGAGCCAAAAAATACTTCTCCAGGCTATAAGTATGATATTTTACAAATGCATTTCTTAAAAATATAATGCAAAAATTCTTGGTGCTCAAAAACAACATTTAAAACCAAATAGCAGAACAAGAGTACAAACCAAAACCTTTAAAAGATCTCTCTTTATATGATAACAATATCACAATCCCAGAAAAAAACAAAAAAAAAACAACAACATATAATCAAAAACTATAGGACTGCAATCCGAGCCATGTTAATCACTACATATTCATAACACTGAAGGCACTTTTCATCCAAGGTGACTTACAGTGCTGTTTCTGCAGGGACAAAACCCTTGGAGTGACTTGGGGTTAAGTGCTTGTCTACAGGTATAATGGTGCCAGAGAAGACTGAGGTCTTAAGATCTGTTGTAGTTTTACATCATCCCTGCCTGGGTCTGAACTTGCAGATTTTTACTATAAACACAGATTACTACCAAAACTCTTCTTTTACTCTACAGTGCAATCCATTCAATTTCTGCTCTCTGTTATTCAGAGTGTGTATACAATCCTTAATTATATACAGTGTACACTACTGTTCAAACACTTGGGGTCAGTCAGAAAATACTTTTATTATATTAAACTGATCAATTGTGACAGTAAAGATATTTATAATGTTACAAAAGATTTCTATTTCAAATAAACACTGTTCTTTGGGACTTTCTATTTATAAAGTAAACTTTAAAAAAATAATAATGTAGCATGGTTTCAACAAAAATATAATCAGCACAATTGTTTTCAACATTGATAATAATAAGAAATGTTTCTTGGGCACCAAATTGAATCATTTCTGAATGATCATGTGACTCGGCAGACTGGAGTAATGGCTGCTGAAAATTCAGCTTTTTCATCACAGGAATAAATTACATATTGAAATATATTAAATTAGAAAACAGTTTTTTTTTGTTTGTTTTTTTTTTAGCAATTTTTCAGCAAATAAATGTAGCCCTGATGAGAATAATACAAAAAATCTTACTTACCCCAAACTTTTGAACAGTAATGTACAGTACAGTCCCTAAGAAGGCCCCTTAATTGTCAAGATGTTAATTGTCTATATAAACTTCTCCTCTTAAGGAATATAGCTGAGGGGTACTAGACTGTTTTCTCTAGTGACACTACCATTTGATTTATTCTTAAAGACTTTTTTATTGATAATGAGAGTTTTTAATCTGGTTAATTAAATAAGATTAGAGATTTTCAAACAATATATGCATGCTTTCAAATCTAATGAAAATGCAAAAACATTGTGTATCCTCAAAATGATAAAATAATCATCATTTACATGTCTAATGTATTTAATTGTCCTCATTTACTTGTCTAATCAAATATTCATTAACTGAGGCAAATTAGAAAAAAAGTCTAATTAGAATGGTAAAATTAATAGAAGAGGCTATTAAAGAATGTAAAGAAAATTAGCTGGCTATTTTGGTGATGTTCTGAAATCAATTCCAAACATCATATCTCATCTCATTTACTTTGTTAAAAGATACAGATACCAGGATTTAACAAACACACACACACACACACACACACACACAATGATACCTTCAGACGGAGACGTATGGTGTTGCAGTCCCTCAGCGGGTTGAGTTTAAGCGTATCTCCCAGATTATTACAGGTGGATCTCAAGTGCTCGAGCTCACAGCAGACACACACACCGTCACTGTCAAATTTGATCTGCAGAAGGACAGAAACAAACTGATTTCAGTTTCATGCAAGTCAAATGTTTATTTCTGCATAAAATGAACAATAAATTGTATGAATTCTCAAGGAGAAAACGAACACGTAAACAGGGCAGGCCAGGGACAATTGTAACACACTAAATTCCTTCCATCACAAGTACGTTACAGCGATGACACTTGTTCAGCAGACGTGAAATAGTGTTCCCTGTCTGCCAGAGAGAAGCAGGATCATATTACCCCATAAGAAATTGTCAACAAAAACTAATTTTGTGGTACGTCCAAATTTTTCTGCTGTCTTGATGCCATTGAATTTATACTTGATGGTTAAGTTATCATAGATGACAGATGTTAACAGTGTAGCTGGAAGCTAGCAGACAGGGTAATATTTATAAAATACACAAATTAAATTCAAATCTTTTTCAGTGTGAACACTTCACCACATTTTTTTTCAAACAACTTTTTTACACAAAAAGTAGCTGCATATTTGTGAAAGCTTAATGTATTAAGAAAAGAAAGAGAAATTACTCAAGTCTTCTACATTAACAAGTCTCATACTACATATTCTTAAACCTAACAGCATTAGCCCAGTCCTACACGTTTGTTAAGAAAGATCTTAATAAATCCCATACATGGTGGTCCAGCATTATAAATGCTTTTTGTGTTAGACTGAAACGAAGTCGCCATTTGACCTACATTGCACAAAAGCAGTGTGTGAACTTTGCAAGCATGGGTTAATTGAATCGGGGAAACAACTTCATTAATATTTCAGTCATGGCAGGATCATGTCTCTGAGGAGGTGAATGTTCAGTAGGCAGGGAGGAGAGATGCTTAATCCAACATGCTAATCCCTAAATCAGGTGGAGAAGAGACTGATGGAGACAGAAGTCTGTCTTTAGCCTGGTCTGAACCTGTAGACAAAGGGAAGGATAATTACCTGACCTGTTTTTGCACAACAGCACCAGGTGAGAAATGCCATTGGGTTCTCAATGTCATGTTTCCATGACAACAGGTGATTAAGACAGTGTTTTGTTTCTGTTCAATTATGGAGAATTACTGGAGGATTATGAAGGGCCTATTTAAGGAGAGGACAATAGAAAGATCTCCATGTTATTAATTCTTATTAATTTTTTGAATTAGTATATTGTGAGACAAACTGCCCACTGTAGATTGAGTGAGACTTCAAATGCCTGGTGAAATCTAATAACCACTGGCTTCTGCTTGCTTAAAGAGAAAAGAGAGCCATAAAATGAATATATAAATAAATAAATAATATAAAATTGGACCATTTCCCACTGATTTCACATACCACAAAATGTCAAAATTTAAGCTTCTTATTTTCATTGCTAGGAGAAAAAGTTTAATCATTTATATTTGATTACATAAATGTATAATTTCATATCAACCACAGTGAGTTCTTCACAGTAGACAAAATGATTGAAATCACCTGAATATTTCATCTGTATGACATAGTCTATTGAGCTCATGCCACATTGTGACGTGTGCGCTCAGTCCTTTGTAAGATGAATCATTACAGCATTTTCAGATTCAGTTTCAAAGAGCCATCAACACTTTGACTGTGCATTCATCTCAAAAACATTTGATCATTATTTATAAAGCAAGTTGTTGTTGTTGTTGTTTTTTATCATGAAAGTGTGTTCCAGCTGACTGCCCACTACACAAGACAGTTTCTTTCAGTTTCTAATTACATCTGAACTGAATGGACATTATTTAACTCACTGTTGAATCTCTCAATTCAAAAATATAAAATAGCTTTGCTATTAAGTTTTAAAAAATATAAACAGGCTGCTTTCAGAACAAAATCTACTAATTCTACAAATACAAAATCAGATACCAAAAAAAAAACAACAACAAAAAAAACCCTTTGTTGGTCATTTTTATTGTATGCATTTTAAAACAGAGGTTTGTGTTGAAAATACAAGCCACAAACATAACAGATCACTGATACTAGAATGAAGCTTAAACAAATTTAAAGCCTCCATCCATAAACAGAAAACCAGTCATGCATTTAATTGTGTTTGAAACAAACAAATAAGAATTACCTGGTGATTAATGTACGAAGAGATATGAATGCGGAATAATTAATAACCGTAGGATCTTCAGCTAAACTCCAGCACTTGTTTCCGATACAGTGGATTTAGTCCTATGTTTTATAAAAAATAAAAAATAAAAAAAAAATCCTAAGAACACACATGTAATATGTTCATTTGCCACCAGCTCTGAAAACTGTAACTCATCTGATCATTTAGTTATTTATTGCTTCCACACCAGGCAAATAAATGGTCTTAGAGCTGGAGAGGGGTGTCCAGTTCTGGATAACAGAAATGGGGGAAGCCGTGCTGAGCTGTTATGCTGTGCTGGGCCAGCACTGGACCCACTGTAGAGCTGATAAATCAACCTCAATAGAAAACACAAAAAAGACTGACTGCTGTATTAATCTCCTTTATAAGCCTTCATTCAAAGAACACAATGGGCAGCACACAAACATACTGTGCCATTCATTGAGGATATCCTTCAGTATCAAAAACAACAATTTAGAGGTATTATGATTTGCCATAAAAAAATAAGAGAAATTGGCTTTTTAGATTTCATATTTTAGCTTTACAATTTACAGTCAATTGACAGCTTTCATACTGATAACTGTAACACAGTAAAAACACAGAATAAACTCAGACCATGATACATTCAGTATGTAACAACATTTTAAGACATTTTAAGAATTTGTTCCTCTCTTGCGAAGGCAAAAGTGACCTCATGACAGGACCTCATGGGTAATATATGTGATGCTCACCCACTTCCATTCACTCGACTGCTGCACTTTCAATCACAGCAGGACAGAATCTCTCCCCAGACAATTAATGATTATGATTTTTTTTGCTAGAAAACCCGTGAGCTTCGGTAGCCGATCAGGCAGCTGTTTTATTTAGGGTCAAAGGTGGTGGATGTTAATATTTATTTCTGTTCCAACAGAATATTACAGGACGTACAAAATAGGTCCCGACAGACATTCTCATTCTCTCTGCCTTTGCGACTGGCTGTTGAGCTAATTTACTGAGATCTTGACAAGGGCATCGTGTTAATGAATGATGCTCCTGGGAGCTATAATTGCTCAATGGATTGATTCTTTAGTGACAGGCTAGTTTTGAGTGGCTGATAAAACGACGCAGGTTTAGGACTAAGCTATTTTCACTAAGCTATTTTGGACATAAGAATCTATTTGAGGTTTCGTTTACAACAAAGAAGTGATTTCAGACATGGCTCTCTCACCAGCTGACAGTCCTCCAGAGAGTTGACCAACTGGGCATTCTGACAGGAAAGGATGGCTCCTGCGAGGTTCAGCATCACACACACAGCAGACAACAGCATGAAGAACGTTATCTGTGGAGAAAGGAATGGAACAGACTGTCGGTTTCAGAGGTTACGGTGGTATATTAAGATTACTAATAAACAAAAAAACAGTAGGATGCAATTTTTCATCTCATTAAACAGGCTTTGCAGAAGGATTCCACATACAGGGTTCCCACATAGTTTGGCCAACAAAAGTCCATGAATTTTAATATTTTTTGGAAACTGTGATGTTTCAGTATACTTTGATGAATAGAAAGCACAAAAGAACAGGACATATTTGAAATATTTTATAATTGTCTTAATTGTCTTTTGTCGGAAATAATTGTCCTTTTTTGAACAATTTAATGCATGCTTTCTAAAAAAAAATCTTATCTCCAAAATTTTGAACAGTATTGTATATCATGTATGCAAAATAATAATGATACTACTAATAATAATATGTTGATGCATGCTAGAGTTCAGCACAACTATAAAAAGAGATATATGAGAGAATTTTTCAACTTTAAAGATTTTACTTTTCTACTTTTTGGCAATTTGAAAATTTCCTTATATTTTTTCAGGTTTTCCATGTACATGATATCTGTGCAAGATCTCTCTCTCTTTTACATGTTGTTGTTTTTTTTTCTGTGTTGAGACTATGTGATTTGTAATCCTGCTATTTAGTTTATTTGTAAGACATTTTACAAAGTCTTGTTTTTTTTGTTTTTTTAAACGTAGCCATTGTGCAGAATGGAATAATCACTACCTGAGTGTGTTTAGTTTATCAGACCAAAAATAAACCAATTGTGGTTTATGGGACTTGACATAGAAGCGTGAAAGATCGAATGTGATTGATCCGAACTATTCATCCATGGGGGATGGGGGATGGATGAATAGTTCGGAAAGGAACAGATGTGACTAATAATTAAAGCACTCAATAATCAATGACTTCAACCAAAACAATTAACGTTGATCTCACCATCTGAGCCCAGACTCATTACTGTGAGAGACGGCCCCAACAATTCACATGAATAAATAAATAACAAGCACACTTCAGAGCATTGGGTTATTGGGTGTTGATATACTACCTCTTCCACAATTCCTCGGTAGACCACGCTGATACATGGCCAGTGACATATGGTCAGCTAGAGAAACCAATCTTTGCGTAATTCCCCCACCCCACATCCTATCAATGCAGCCCCATGCAGCTTGATAGATCTCAAGAGTGGTCATTTTTTCACTTTTTTGCACCGCTGGCAAAACCACAACTTCTGGTTCCTCTCCCCCAACTCGCTATTAAAAACAATTCTCTTTATTTCTCAGCTGACACTTCTGGGATTTCAGTCCTGAAGGATGAAATACGTTAAACATTCTGGCTGCTTTAAATCAAAGTTTGTGTGTTAGAGAATGAGTTTAAAGCTGTCAGGTCTACCCCGGGTAGATTACAGACTAGGACGCTGAGCCGTATATCAAGAGTGGCCTTACCTCCATGACACGGTGATTTACTAATGAGACCCTCTACCTGACGGGACATTAACCTTGCAATACCAGACATGTAAGCGAAGAGAGAGTGATTGGAACTGAAAGTGAAAGTTGGACAGTCATTTCAACTCTATCACACAGACACAGATTGACACTTACGATATGTGCGAGGGACACTGGGAGATATGAATGTGATAAGTGTTTTTCAGGCTACCAGAAAACTGGAAGATTAAGAGGCTGATGTACGAGGAGGTTCACAAGCGTCCTGGGGCTGTGAGGGTCCTTGGCTCAGGCGCATAGGAAGCCTCACGTTTGATTTCCTCCATACTTAATAAAGTACAGACATTGTAGAGATGACAGTGGTGATCCATTGCAGCTGAATGACTGAACTAGGTTGTGTTCTGTCTTGTGGACCAAAGGACACTGAAAGGTTGTGAGCTCAGAGAGGAAATGATGTGAATCTATGTCTCAAAGACGGCATGATAAAAATGCGATTTGAACAGAGCATCACATTTGTTGTTGCTCGCTGTGGGAAACAGACTTCTCCGATTTTCATAATTAATCACTGACAACAACATTCATGTCAGAATGTTATCTTGTGCAGGATGACAAATATGAAACCAACCCGAGCTTCAGGCGGAGAGATGACATCTCTATCACTTTACAGAGAGAAAACACATTACACCACAAATGATGGCTGAGGACCAGGTTAAAACGCAGGCAATAATGAGTCTGATTTTGTAAAGCAAAAATTGAAAAGATGTTATTCAGAACACGAGTGATAAGGGAAAGCTTAATGGGCCACTCTTCAGCTGTCCTTTCAATGCAAGCTGAGCGTAGCCAATGAAATACACGATTCCTGTCTATCTCTAATTTACTCTGCTGGTAGTACAGAGGAGGGAAAATGGTCCCTTTCAGCAAATGCTTTGTAGTTTGCAGTGAGCAATATCAAAAGACAAATTCAGTTGCTGCGCCTCGAATCTACAACTGCGACTCAAATTCAATCTTTAACTTTAATTGCAACATGCTGTCTTCACCAATTGGTTCACAGGCTTTCTGTAGGTTGCCTGTGCTTTTGTTTTAGCAGCAGCTTTCTACAACTGTATAAACATGAAATCTGAACCCATTTTGCTTTCAGTAATGATTTTTTATTTTTATTTATTTATTTATTTTTTAAACAGCATTTTAACCTATATGTTAATGTTAAGTTCCACAAATACAAAAATTACTACAGTTCAAAAGTTTGGGGTCAGCAAGAATTTGTTTTTTTTTTTGTTTTTTTTAAAGAAATTAGCACTTTTATTCAGCTATGATGGATTAAAATGATCAGCAGTGACAGTAAAACTATTTATAAAGTGACAAAAGAATCATCAAAGAATCCTGAAAACAATGCATCACAGTGCCCATTAAGCAGTTTTCAGGACAAATTTAGCATGCACAGTAATAAATTCCATTTTAAAAACATTAAAATAGAAAAGCGATATTTTAAATTGTAAAAATATTTCACAGTATTACTGTTTTTACTGTATTTTTGATCAAAACCAAAAAAAATCTTACTGACCCAAAACATTTGAATGGTAGTGTTTGAAACATTAAAAAAGTTTAATAATAATACTATACTTTAATAATAATACTACATCTTTATTTTATATAAGAGTATAATATGATTAATATTTAAATATATAATATTTCAAGAAACATAAAATACAAAAATACAAATAAGAAAATAAAATGAAAATGCATTATTATAAATGAACGTGAAAATGAACATAAACCTCAATTAACGCTATAAATACTGTTGTTCATTCTTAGCTCATAATGCCTAATGCATTAACAAACAGAACCTTACAGACCTTTGTAATGCTGGGTACACACCACAAGATAATCGGGCTGATTTTGGGCCGATTTCTCCCCTTCCGACAATCCTAGGTTATGTCCCGATTATCTTGGTGGTTCTACAGATGGTTTGAGGTGGGTTAAGAGTGACTGAATCTGTTTGGAAGAACGTCGGAGGCGCCCCAATCGCGAATCGTAAATATTCAACATGTTGAATATTTACGATCAGAAATCCTGATGTGTGGGGGGGGAACCCCGAGGACACCACACACTATAGGAGAAAAATGGTTAAGTCTAGGATTTTTTTCCCTCATGTTTGTGGTCTCTCACATTTTGAAGAACTTATAAGATTTTTAAAAAAATTTTAGTGTGTACCCAGCATAAGAGACTGTAAGTCCATCCCTCGCAGCCTCGTTTTCATCCGCATTAAATTCCTAAGGTCTATTCTAAAGTGTTATCATTAAGCTATATAATCAATGGTTGCATCATTCAGCAATCTAAATAAGCATGATGTATGTTAGTTGTCTCCGTCTGGCTAAAATCTCCTTTAGGAGGGTTGACTCCTGAGAGCCCCGGCCCTGACGGACTAATTACTCTGCCTGGCTCCATGCTGCTGTTTTCTAATTAACGTGTGGGATCACATATCACTGTTTAACAGGTTCTCATTAATTACAGCCCATCTGCCACCTGCATGCCAAGCAGTACGATGAGTCGCCTGGCACGTGCCACTCACCGGCGCCAGCGCTGGGCACCAATGTTCATCAGCCATGAAACAATTCACACCTGTCAATATTGCTGTGCATTGGTATTTAGGTTTGGCATTAATGGCTGACAGGTTCCCTATTGAGAAGAACTACTGGAAAGACCACACTAAGAAAATGAGAGACATTCAATTTAGACATTTTAAAGAGAACAATCTGGAGATACAGTGTGGGCTGACTAACTGCAGACATATTTGTCAATGTTCTCTGACCACCTGGTGGAGATACAAACACATGGACGATTGTGCTCACAGTGACAACAGAACCACCTAACGTCCAATCAACACCACCCGCCCCTCATATCAGCAGCTCACACGCAGCCAGGGAGCCAAAGAAATATGGTGTGAACAAGAGGAGGGGCATTAAGACAGAATATCGCTGGCAGATTGTGATGAGATACAGCCGGTGCTTATTATAGTTTGTCGTCGTTACCATTAATTCAGTGTTGTGTATCCAGGGACACTTTCTTATTACGTGAATGGGAAAAATACCGTGTTAAGAGAGCAAAGACACCATATTATCAAAAATGAATGTATATTATCAAGCAACATCATCACAAGGCCTTTTCTCATTGACAGAAGTAGTGTGTTCCCATTTGCACTTCCTTCACTCCCTGGATGACTTTTACTATGTTATGTTTTTCTTAGAACAACATGAACATAAACAATCTGAGATGTGTCACTGTGAACTGCTGAGGGCCTATCTTCATCGCACAGTAAAACATGCACACTCCACATGTGGTGTGAAAATGTATTTCTTACTTACAGGTTGAAAACAGGTAGAAACTGTGTGAATCGTAATACAGCACCCAGCTTCTCTATTTCAGGATCAGTTAAGATTATCCAACTCATTGTTGAGAAGCAGAGCAGTCAAGCATCAACCGCTCAATACGCTCCCGATAGTTCAGCTTCCTTGAACAATAGGTTGATGCAATCTCACAAATAAGACAAACTTACACTCAACCCATTTAACAGGGCGCTATTTCTCCTTAGGGAATGTGGGACCTTTTATACTTATTAAACTTTTCAAACAGCAACATTTATCAGGGCAGCAATTCAAATTCAAAACACTATTAGCTTATTACCATGTATATAGATTTGGGTTTCAAGGCTAGAGAAATGTTCTTACTAAACCAACAGACTACTGAAAATTTCCTACCAAAATATCCAAGGATTAAATAGTGACTGAATGTAATATAAATATTACATGCAATTTACCAGTTACCAGTTACAATTTCCAGTTAAAAGTCTAAGGACATTGTATGAGCTTCAGTGCGCATGTGCACCTTAGATAAAAGCAAAATGCTTTAAAAACACAATAAATATTTTTTATACTGTATAAAATTATTTTTTTATATACATTCACCAAACTCCAGTGCATTGTTTGGATATTTATATATAGTGTATAAAAGGTAGTAGACAAATATATTTATAAAAAAATCAGACGAACAGCTGATCGGCAGTGGAGATGTTTGTTTGTTTGTTTGTTTGTTTGGTTGGTTATTTTACATAGATGAGTGGGTACTGTGTAATTGTGTTTGTGATGTATAAATAAGGAAATGAGTAAAATGTTGTTTGAATTGCCTGTGTTTGCTAATGTGCTTTTTATTACTTTTTTTGAGTAATGACATCAAAAAGAAAACCAAATCAAAACCTATTAGAAGAACAGAAGAATATTAGGATTGTTTCTTACATTTCAATCTCAGTGGTTGACACAGTGACAAGGTTATACATACATATATTTATACACATATACATGGGATAGTTAATCAAAAATGATAATAAAAAAATTCTGTCATCATTGTTCCAAACCTACATCTTTCCACACAAAAGAACGTATTTTGAAGGACACTGGGTGGGTTAAAAAATACTTTCTTTTGTGTTCTGGAGAAGGAAAGATTTATAGTACTGTATGAGTGCATATGTTTATGCTTCTGAATACTGAATAAAATGTCCCTACCAACATTAAAACCCAACCGACACCTACATATCATGACTACAAAACTAACATCACTAGCTAGTTAAGAAAAGACTTGAAGCAGGGACATTTAGCAAAAAGGAAACCCTTCATCATTGACTTCAAAGATGTCTAAACAAAGCCCCAAGAGACACATTCCTAAACAAAATCCACATGCTTCACCAAACTGTAAACACACTGGGTCCTTAGCTACCTCTCGGCCCCATGACTCAATTTATCAATGTCAAATACCTAAGAAAGAAAAAAAAATCTCACCCTAATCAATTTACAGACAGGGTGATGACTCACACTAAGCACATCTCTGCCTCTCTGTTTGATAAAAAGAGATGTCGGGCAGGTCTCAGACCCTGTCACTGCTCTCAGCTCGGTCTAATGTCGGCTGCTAATTGCCCTGCTGATGGAGGATTACCTTTCATCGTACCAATCATCTGTCTTTGCCCATCCGGCTCCTCATTACGCTCATTAGCTATGGTGGCTGAGGGAGAGAGTAGCATCAAGAGCTCATCGCTGAACACCGAAGAAAATGTGAACATGCCCGTCACAGTCTGTATACACTGGGTGTGTGAAGGAGATTGAAGGTGTTTCTGCTGTGTAAGATATCTGTGAAATTGATTTAAGTTTATACTAAAAAATTGCAGGTATGTCATGAATATCAAGCGGTCAAGGTTAGCTAGTTAGCATGGGCCAAGTAGCATCTGCTGAAAAATGACATAACTACAGATTTTTTTCTGCCAAAAAGTAATTCATATGGTTGTGTATACTTGGTTTGCTTAGTTGGGCTTTAAAGGGGTCATCGAATGCCCATTTTCCTCAAGTTGATATGATTCTTTAGGGTCTTAATGAAAAGTCTATAACATAATTTGGTTAAAATTTAGTGTAAAAAACACCCTTTTTACCCTTTCAAAATCAGCTCTGTTTTTAGCAAGCTCATAAAGCTCATAAAAAGATTCATAAAAAACACTTATACTCACTTCTTTTGTAGATGAAGTTGGATCATGAATGATTCACGCAAACATAAACATATTTAGGCAAATCGGGGATCGGTGCATTCCTTTCAAAAACGAAAGTAATGTTAATCCTCTGCGTCTTCAGTGGCTCAGATGTCGGGAGTAAATGGCGACTGCTATATTCATTATTACATCCAACAACAAAACACCTAATTCGCTCAATCTGAGACATCTTGTCTTCCCCTGCACCGGAGTCGACACAATGGCGGACTGATGACAGCTCACTCGGGGCGGGTCTAAGGTAAGACGGGCTTGTCAATCAACTATCATGAGAGAGGTCTGTACAGAACTATGTCATTCTGACAGGAATCTCAGAACAGCCTGATTTGAGAAAGGGGATTTTAAAATAGGGATTTAAAAAAAAAAACACTGGGTGGATGTTTATCATTAGTATAGGATGGATGTGTACACACAGTGCCAACACACATTTATGTTCAAACAACTTGTAAAGTGAATTTTGCATCCGATGACCCCTTTAAAAGTCACTTAATATTCAGTAATATTATTGATTTGACTGAACTGACACTATTGAATAAGAATAAAACTTGAACTGAATTGATGACACTATTGTCTTCCACAGAGCTGCTTTATAATGGAATCAGACTTGTTCTATAATTGATGAATTTTGCAACATCGACAGTTATTGAACTGCACTGAATAAACACTGAACTGACTTGAGCATAATAACGACAATGTTGACTTTTGTATCCTGGCTTACAGCTGAATTGAATGAATTGAGTGAACTTTACACAGTTATTGAACCAAACCGAATCAACACTAAACTGACTTGAGCTCAATAATGACACTATTGTCTTTTTTTAGGGCTCCGTTAAAGCAGAATTTCAATTGGTCTTATATGTGTATCACTGATTCTGTTTATTACTGTGAAACTGCTTTGAAACAAACAATCTGTATTGTATAAAGAGCTATATATAAATAAAAGGGACTTACCTATTCTGATGGGGAAAAATAATATAAAATCAAAATCATTTTAACATATTATAAATAGGTCATAGTATATGTATACTGACCATTTTTGGAGGGCTTAAAATGAGCTTGCGGTCTCATAGTGATCATAAGCTCAATGAGAAAATATGGCAGAAGACTCCTGAGGGGTGACGTGCCAGCCAAGGAACTTCCACTAAGATAAACGGGAATGCTAAAAGATAGCTTTGTCCATGGATTCTAGACCCCATGATTACGTTTGATAAGAAAAGTTCATTCTCAGAAAAACTTCTACACTGACAGACAATTTAAACACAACCTTCTGACCCTACACCGACTCAAATAACCTCCATTTGACTTGTGACTTTTGGATAAGAGGAAGGAAGAAAGGATAAATAAGCAATTATTGGCAGAGCTAACACATATGGACTCTGAGCTAGCTTAACCTGTGAAATCCACAAACATCTAAATTGGCCTCGCTGAATTAATGGATTAAAATAAAAGATTAGACAGGCAACTCAGAGAAGGCGAGAGGTTAGAGCCTGTTCACATTGCTGACATGCTGGTTTAGCATCCTGCCCGCCTCTGTGGCACAAATTAGTATTTAGTCTGCAGCACCTCTGCGACAACACATCATTTATTTTCAATTATCTCTGCCCGGATGAGACCGGGACAGCATTGTTTTGATGCGGTCTTTCTCTCTGTCTTCCTTGGAGTTTGTTTACTTCTAGGACATCCATTTTGTTTTGGTTCCTGCCACATCACTTGCCCACATACTGGAATACTCACCTTAAGGGCAGAGAAACATCCATCTACTGACAGTCTAAGGTGGATTCATTTACCTTTCTATATCTCTCCTCTTTCTCAAGCGTTCTCTCTATTTTGCATCACCATTTCTGTCAGTGTTTCCACGCTTGGAAGGAAAAAGGTCTGGACCTCTACTGTCTTCCTCATTTTCTCTCTTGCATTCTGCATCATGGCATTTTTATGGCTTGTTAAACTAAAAGTGAAAATGACAGGACGATTGCCCAATGAAAGCCCATAAACACACGATAGAATTAACATTCAGTCTGGGTTTGTAAGTCTTCAGAAAAACAAAAGCATGGTGTTTGTTTTGTATTTTGGGTCTTGACTTTCTGCTCTTTTCTCCAAGCAGCTTTGATAAACAAAAAAGAGGAAGGTTAGAGGTTGCTTTACAGCCAGGAGATTAACAGGGGGATCTACGGACCACAGAGGGTGATTTACGTATCAGAAGAAAACCTTTCCCTGTCAGTCAGCACAATATGCACAGCCACAGCCGTATCTGATTAAAACCGTACAGCGGCCATTTGTCCTGTCTCGGCGCAAATATCTCATAAGTGACTTCTCCACCCTGACCAGACGCTTAGCTCGCACCATCCAAACAAACCCTTGAGGTGTTATTGTTGAGGCTCCCAGGGCAGAGGCAGTCACGGCAATCCCTGTATTCTGTTATTCACAGATGGTGGATCTATTCAGGGGAAAATTTCTTAAACGCCAGGAGTAGGTATCGCTTACATGATCATTAGTTACTGTTAGTTGCTAATCCCTGAGAGGGTCATGATAAACACACTGATCTATAGGCCTCGACTGCTGAGAGCAGGGAAGGTTCCTGTCAGAGAATCAAGACAAAGAAAGGCCAATTAGAGTTTCCAAAGAGTAACAAAGTAAATCCAGCAGCTGTTTCTGGGTAAAATCTACATAATTACCTCCTTTTTTTCTGAAAAACTAAAAGCCTTTTTAATAAAGTTGTAGAATGCAATTGATTATAATAGACTAAAAAATAACACAAAAAGTACATTATTCTTGGCAACTAGTTGAAACTTTGCACTTTCACAGTCAACAGATACTGAGTTGGCATGCAAAATAAAGTATTTTATCATAAATTAAATTCTTTTTACAGACTGCATTACAACCAAATATCACAAAAGAAAACACTACAAAAATTTCAAAACACTAGACTACAGTACAGCAAAACACTACAATACCAAACATCAGAAAACACTACAACACAAAACAACACTACTGACTAGGCATGCAATGAGTATTTTATCAAATTACCTTTTTTTTGCAGTTAACCTGTCACTTTGTAAAAATTGTTGATTTTTTCATAGTCTGCATTACAACAAAATGCTACAAACCAAAACAAAACAAAATACTACAAAACAAAACAAAAACTACTGACTAGGCATGCAATGAGTATTTTATCAAATTAATGTATTTTAATGTTAATATTTCTTTGTAAAAAATGCATTTTTTTTAAGTCTGCATTACAAGAAAACAAAACAAAACAAAACAAAAAAAAAACAACAACAACAAAAAACAAACCAACACAAAGCAAACCAAAACACACTGGGGCAAAAGGCAGTGAAACAGGCAGGGAGGTGTCTGCACTGTGGGCGGAGTTGTCTACAGCACCATCTTAAAGACGCATTGATTAAAATGGACTGAGGGCCACAACAGCTCCCAGCGGGTCAGTCAGTGATTAACCCACACTTTTCAACTTTTAATCAGTTCCTGACCTCTACAGACTAAAACAAAAAGCCCTGGATGGAGCTCCAGCAGAGCAGCCTGTAATGAGGTTCCATTATTATGCCTTTTTTCTACTAGTAGGTGTGCACAATGATGCTGACATCAAGGGTTGAAAGAGAGAGAGAGACAGAATAAGGTACAGCAAGGTAGAAACCACCACATGACAGAGGAGATCAGAGCATTCTTTGTTCCAGCGTTTCAATCAGGTGGCTCGGTAATAGCCATCAGAGGACCCACCTCGCTGCAGCCTGCTCACGAAGGCCATTAGGGCTCGACATCTACATCTACAGGAGTTTGTATTTTCTCTCACCCACAACTCCATCACGTCAGATAATTAATCCAGCCATATCAGAGAAATCTAGTACAAATGACCTAGTCTAGGTTGAGGTTTGCTTGCCATTGCAAGGCTCCGTACAGGAGAGGACGATGTGATTCAAGGCTGTAAGATATATGACACCGACATTAACACATCATGACTTTTATAGGGGCTTCAGTTAAGCTTGGTCTTTACAATGGCTCAGAACACACTAATATGTCAAACACTAAAAGGACACACACTATAATATAACCCAGCTACTGAATGAAATGAGCAAGAGAAAGAGTTTACTTGCACATGATGGATGCCTCTCATTCTGCTCTGACAGTTACTGTGAGCGAATAAAGTGTCTGCCTAAGCCAGTCACATGGCTCTGCTCTTGAACACAGGGCAGAGGTTGGCGGAAAGAGGACGTTCTTTCTCTCTCAAGTAAATGAGGAGAAGACAGCAGGCTGAAAATAGTTGTTTAATATTGTTTGACATTAGCTTCACAATTGGCAAAGAGACCTTGAGTTCAAATCATCACGAGGCATCAGATAAGCAGTATAATTCATATTCTAATTAATATGGAAGCATAGCCGAGACTCAGAGGGTCTCTAAAGGGAGGGCACTGCTCATCAGCCTTATCTGAAAATGGGGAAATATCCAAAGCATCATCCCTATGGAATATTACTTCCCATCTCTCTTTCACTTATTTGTTCTTGCGTCGCTTTTTCTTGCATGCACACACGCACACAGCCCTAAAAAAGGCAGTGAGTAGGATGCTCCAGGGAAAATGTTCCAACAATAAGTGTTAATGATGGATAAAAGCACATCATAAGCTCTTTTGACCTCCCTTTTCTAAATTCGCTGCTATCTTTCATATATTCATAACAACAATAAGCTCAACATTGACAAGAAAACAAGGAAAATGTCACAACTCTTCTGGAGGTCTACTACCAACATCCTGGTTTGGAAGTTCTACTACTATTCAAAAGTCTGGGGGCAGTAAGATTTTTTTTGTTTGTTTGTTTGCTTAAATATTTGTTTTTGAAAGATGTACCTTATGCTCATCAATGCTGCATTTATTGAATATACAGTAGTATAAAAAACAGGACTATTGTCATTAAAATATCATTACCAATATCATTACATGAAAATATCGTTAAAATAGCTGGTTTCTGTTTTAATATATTTTAAAATGTAATTTATTTTCAGCAGACATTTCTTATTATTATCAATGTATAAAACAGGGTAACACTTTAGTATATAGGGACCAATTCTCACTATTAACTACTCACTAATTAATTAGCATGCCTATTAATAACATATTGGCTGTTTATTAGTACTTATAAAGCACATATTCTGCATGATCAAATTCTACATCCCTAATCCTGCCCATCCCTAAACTTAACAACTACCTTACTAACTATTAATAAGCAGAAAGTTAGTAGTTTATTGAGACAAAAGTCATAGTTAATAGTTTGTTAATAGTGAGAATTGGACCTTACAATAAAGTGTGACCGAAAACTTTTATAATTTTAAGCTTTTATAATTTTTTTTAGGATTCTTTGATAAATCGAAAGTTCAAAAGAACAGCATTTAATCAGTTTAATGTGTCTCTGCTGAATAAAATGATTAATTAAAAATAATTACTGACCCAAACTAGTGTATATTCAGGACTTCTGCGAGAACTTCAGGGAACTCTACAAAACTGCATCAGGGAGTGATTACCAGTTCAGATGACACTGCATAAATTGAACAGCATTTCTTTTGAGTGCATGTGTTCTAACCACTAGGCCATTGAACCATTTTTTAAACAGTCTTAATAAACCTGAATCTCTAAGTTCCTTATTTGCATCTGACCAAAACGTCATCTCAAAAATGTTGCCATGGACTTGTTTGGTTGACCGCAGATGACAGCGTTCTGTCTGTTGTGGGGGCTGATGAAACTGGCAGAAAACACTGTTGTTGGATGCTCAAGGAACAGACTGTAAAAATTTTTTTTGTTTTGTTGCTTCATTTGAATACGTCTAAATAAACTGATTTTATTCAGCTCAAAAATATGATTTTACATGACTGAATCAAATCACAGAGAAATAGCTCTTTAAGGTTCCAACACTGCATTTGCTTTTTACAATGCAACTGAAACCGAGAATGACACAACCAATTTCTTCACCAAGGCAACTTTTACAAAACCAAAGCTTCTCACAGCATCCAAAATAAAACTGATGTTGCTTCTTGGGTTTTATACGGTGCACTGTGTCTGAAATATAAAAGGGATCTTACAAAAGCTGGATTGTTGGAGTGGAAGAACAGGTCTGAGGTCAGTGGATTTAATCTAGTATAGTGCTAAGCTCAAGAACATATGACATGTTCTGCATTCAGCTAATGTAGCTACAGCCCCGGCCATGCCTCTGCTCTGACACAGATAAAACTAGCCTGATGTGCTCAGAGATCAGTACATGCTAAGTTCAGCTCTGACGTATAAGTGATTTCTTACCAGACCCACTTAGAGGATCTTAGAGTGTCCTGAAGATTAAAGGCAGAGGAACCTCTGGGTTTGTGCAGGGATTATAAACATGGATCACTTGGTCTGTGCTTATTTTGCAATGAAATAAACCACAGGAACAGTAAGAGTTCCTCTGACTGATGCTGGGATAATACACATTGGAATACAAACTGGAAACTTTGACACAAATGTTTACATACTATGAAAAGTAAACAGGGCCAGCCTGTGGGTTTGTGGTACCCAGGGCGAGATCACGAAAATGGGCCCCGTCAGTATAAAAGTGTCATAAGTTAAAAATGTCCAAAGAACCACTGCAATACAAAATGTGGTTTCTTTTAAACCATACATGTCCACTGGCATGCATGCATGAGCGAACAATTCCAATTCATTCTTTATGGGAGTTGAGTGGCAGGCTTGCACCGGGGACAGTGGGATTGACAGCAGAACAAAGCAAGTAGTGAGAGCGTCACAAAAATTGAGAAGTGCTGAATTCGCAAATGAGAGGCGAAAAACCCCTGGTGGCATCCAGTCATAAACATTTCAAAATCTGTTTCTGGTGGATTTGGTGCTGTAATCTCATTGTTACATATTACTATATTTAATTTGAATTTCAAATGAAATTTAGATGCTCTCATTGTGGTTAATTGTGGTCTCATATACACTTTAGGCATACAGAAATACTGTGTGCATTTTTCCAACAACAACAACACATGATAATGTAACTTGACTAGACACTGAAAGCTATAATAAACTGTGCCAAACTGCCACGTTTAGACAGATAAGTAAAACTGCTTTATATGTTAAAAACACTGTGGAAACAGACACAACAATGTGCAATATATAAATAAAGCACTGTATGAATAAACTAAATGTATAAAATAAGGCCTGTGTGTAGATGCAATACTCAACAGATGTTTCCCAGCAATGCACCACAACATGAATAAATTATGCAGATCACTGTTACTGTTTATTGTTTAACTGACTGCTGCTTTTATATATGCTAATTCTTGTGTCT